>OX101753.1:58890382-59490382 GCA_944452675.1 Tachina lurida
CGTAAATATTTGGCAGTCTTTTAAATTATAAGTAAAATCTGTTATAAAAGGAATGGAGTATTTATCAGGAACTGTTATGTTGTTAAGAAAACGGTAGTCCCCGCATGGACGCCAGTCTCCATTCGATTTTGGGACCATATGAAGAGGATTAGCACATTCACTTTTGGATGGTTGTATAATGCCTTGATCAAGCATGAATTGAAATTCTCTCTTGGCAATAGCCAAACGCTTTGAATCAATTCTACGAACTTTTGCTGTAACTGGTCTTCCAGATGTTTCAATGTAGTGAAATGATTTTGTTTCGTTGTTGCACTTTAGAGATGAGTTAATACTTACAATCTCAGAAAAATCTTGAACAATTTTTTGAAAAACAGAATCATCCTTCCGAATATGAGAAATAGATGAAATATTTGTAGAAGAGAGTTTTGCAGGAGTTGAAATAAAAGTTTTGCCATCAATTAATACACGATTCTTGAGGTCAGGTAATAAATGATGATGTTTTAAAAAATCAAATCCTAAAATTGGATGAGTGACATCAGCAACGAGGAAAATCCAGGAAGTTTCTACGTAAACCAAAATTCAGCTGGAGCAATTGAGTTCCGTACGTCCTTATTTCAGTTCCATTGGCAGCAAAAGAGTTTTATTGGAAGGGACTCACCATTTAATTTTGAAGAGCGTTTAAATTTTTTTGTAAGTGGAATGACAGACATGTCAGCTCCAGTATCGACAAGGAAATTGTAATTATTTGTAAGATCCTTAAGAAGTAAGCGGCATGTTGTAACAAAAATTTCGGGTACCGCTTTTTCCGAAATTGTAATTAGATTTTTGCTTGTGGGTGTATACAAGCCACAGTTACCATGAACAGACGGGAGCTTGCATTGGACCTTGGCCCCTTTCAAACCCCAGACCCATGACCATATTCCTATTAACTGACTTCCCGGACAACCATAAACGAGCTCTAACTTTTAGCTCCATCTAGAGCGCACAATATCCCTTCTAAAGATTTTCAATAGCCTAAAATAGTCCGGAACTCATTAACTTAACTTTTGTTGGAGGTTTCCAATAATTATTCAAGGTTATTGACTATCGTTTATTCAGCGTATTCAATGTAAAATTTTTCATATCCTTATAATACATAACAAGATTTTTTTTTATCAGAAATTATAAAATTTAAATTATGTAGTTCGTTTAACTTTATCCCAAATTTAAAAAATCGCGGTCCAAATTAAAATTATATTTCTGTGTTATCAACACTTTGCAATCATTATTAGTTTCTATTTATTAGTTATACGCATGATGAAATAATGCGTATTATTTCATCATGGTTATACGTGTTCATTATATTATATTGTGGAATTAGTTGTCATATGGGTAATTTCCATAACGACGAATCCCGATATGAGCTAATGAGGCAATGCATTCATAGTGACTTGAATTAAATAAAAATAGACATAGAAAAAAAAATTATAAAATAAAATATTTATTAAACAAATTGTATCTACTTCCCGTTAGTAAATAGGAATAAGAGATTAAATATATTTTATAAACAAAAAGATACAAAATCCATATATTTGTAATAATTTTTTATAAACTAAAATTAATATAATAATAAAACTCCACATATATTATAATACATTTCATATATTAGTCCATATATCAATTCATTATAATAATTTTGCAATGTGTAATCCCATACATTTCTATAGATGAATTCATATACATATTATAGGCTTGCACAGTTATACCTGTTTGCATCAGTTTTGCGTGTGTATTGGTTCTGGTATGTTCAAATATGTAATTCAGCGTTTCTGTTACTAGTTATTAATGTTGATTTTCTTAAGCAATTATTCTATGGTTGGGCAATGAGCAAATCAGAACAACTTATTTTTTGTATTTGTTTTTCTAAAACAAATAAGATACATAAAACTGCTTTTACCATAAGTACCGTATGATGTGTTGATAAAAAAAGTATACATGGCTGATGAATGAATGAATAAAAGCAAAATTTCACATACATACATACCGAGCCTTATTTTCGATTTTATCGTAAGCGACAAAAATTAAATTTTTCAGAAGGTTTTTTTAAAATATTCAAATTTGTTTTTGTACGTAAATTGTCGCTTACAATAAAATTGTAGAGCCTGTATCTTAAAAGTTATCAACAATTTTGCCATTTTGATAATTTTAAACTATGTGTAGGCCCATAAAATTTTCATTTCAATAAAAAAGTCTATTTCCGATAACATGTCGCTTACGATAAAATCGAAAAAAGGGCTCGATACATACATACATATCGAGCCCATTTTTCGATTTTATCGTAAGCGACATGTTATCGGAAATAGACTTTTTAAGCCAAAAGTGGCCTTCGAAAACGGCTGGCTGTTCCGTTCAACTATGTGTTGTTGTCAGAATATTTGCAACTAACTTTGATGTTATTTGCTCATTAATAATTATCACATGTAATTTGGCTTAAAAAGCGTTACGAACTTTAGCCTATTCAATTCATAAGAATATAGAAAGAAATACAGTTCGAAAAATAATAATTAACTAAAATTAATAGTCATTGGCTTGTGGCAAAAATCAAAAATTAACAAACATGTGCATAGTTAGTAAGGAACAACCGACAATGGTAAGACTGTTGTAATATATATGGAAGATGGTAAATTTTCAGCCTTCATTACCTAACATATATATGAGCAAATTGAAAAATGCAATGAATCAAACCAATTCACATATTCCATTTGCAATAAAGTTATGTATATAAGGCAGACATCTACATCAACTGACACCACACACGGTGGACCAAAACACAGAAGAACGCTGATGAGGAAGGTTTAGTGGCCTTCGAAAACGGCTGGCTGTTCCGTTCAACTATGTGTTGTTGTCAGAATATTTACAACTAACTTTGATGTTATTTGTTCATTAATAATTATCACATGTAATTTGGCTCAAAAAGTGTTACGAACATTAGCCTATTCAATTCATAAGAATATACAAACAAAATATAAAGTGTTTAAAATAAGGAAAAGTGAACGAAATTTTCGCCAAAAAAATTGAAGCAAAAGCAAAAAAAACATGAAGTGTGCAGTGGGCAAATGCAGGCAAAATGATAGTCAAAAATCATGTGAGCAAATGTGTGAAAAATTAATTTTGTGTATATTTTTAATTAATTTAAATTTAGCTGTTTCTTTTTAAACAGGACGATTGTGAAAGAAATTTAAAATTTGAAATGGGTAAGTTACAATTATGTTTTTTAATTTGTTCAGTTTTTTAATTAATAATTACGCATAGGATTCAGCAATCGAGCAACTCTGAAGTTGAAAGAGAGAGCAGTACCGACTATAGAAGTGGGTGAAACGGAAGAGGAGACAACAACATTCGTAGAGGAAGCAACAACATCCGTAGAGGAAACCAAATCATTTGTAGAGTAAACAAGAACAATCGTAGAGGAAACAACAAAATTCCCTGAGGAACGAACAACGGTGAAGACTAGCACTAACCAAGACAGTTTACAGATCTACATAAAAAATTTGGAAGACAAAATGTATGTATCTACACTTTTATAAATACTTTTAAATGGTTCACAAAAACTTTTACATATATGATCGTTTCTAGGGATGCATTGCGTAAGGAAAATAATATGGTAAAAATGCAAAAAAAAACCAAGCTGAGATCACTATTAAAAATTTGTCTCAAGAAGTTCAGAAGTTAAAGTTTACAAACGCAAATCTGCAGAAGGCACTGAGACGTCTTTTCACTGAAGGCCAAATAAAAAAAATTAAAAACGGTGACAAAAGACAAAACTTTACTGAAGAAGATATTGCACAGTCAATTACGCTATATTCCACAAGTGCCAAGGCTTACAGGTTGCTGAAGAGAAAAAATTGTCCGCTCCCCTCCGTAAGAACATTGCAGAGGTGGTCAAAGAAATTAGATGTGTCGACAGGTATTTTGGATCCTGTTAAAAATATTGTCTGCGGCTAATCATATGTCCAAAATACAAAAACTGTGTGTATTAAGCTTTGATGAAATGAAGGCAAAAGAAAAGTATTGTTACGACAAGCCAGCAGACTCTTTGTTAGAACCGGCTAATTATATTCAGGTGGCTATGTTGAGAGGTGATTTATATAAATCAATTTCTAGAGTTTTTATTAACATTTTTCTATTTTATTATCAGGTTTGACAGCAAAATGGAAGCAACCAATATTATACAACTATGATTGCCAAATGACAAAAATTATATTATTTGATATAGTAAAGATAATGCGGCAGTGTGGCTTTGTAATTGTTGCAATTGTTTGTGATTTGGGCGGTGGGAACCGAAAACTTTTCAATCAGCTTGAAGTTGATTTTAATAAGCCCTGGTGAGTAGTATATGTAGTAAGTATGTGTTGTGTGGTAATTAAAGTAATTTTAAATTTACAGTTTTTTGTACGACGACACAAAAATATTCGTGTTTAGTGATTGTTGCCGCAGATATTTACTAAATTACATTACTTTAAAGTTCTGTTTACTTTGCTTTCTGAGTAACTCTTAAATCAGTTAACTTATCTTTTTTTATAACGCACACACACATACGTATGTATATTTAATAAATACATATGTACATATATCGAATTTCTCCTTTACTTAAAAAAACCTATTAAACTATGTAAAAGGGATAACGGTCAACAATTTAAAGACACGTCATATGATTATATATTTTATTATTTTATGCATACGTACATATATAACTATACTCGTATATTAATGTTACAAACATTTTAGAAATGGCAGTCTATTAAAAGGCGACAAAGTGTTCGGTCAAAAACAAATAATTTTAAAGCGACTTTAGTTTAAAGTGCATTTCTAATAAACTTAAACTTAAACTAAATGCTATTAAAAGTTGTTTTTAAATAATAGTTACATTGCGTTAAATAGAAACAACAATTCTTTAAAATTATTTATTGTTTCAAATACGGTGCGCAGTAATTGAAATATGACCAATTCACAAAGTGAAAAAGACTACAATTGTAAAAACTGTCTAGAAAAAGACACCGACGATATGGTACAGTGCGACAGTTGCGATCAATGGTACCATTTCGGATGTGTAAGGGTTGACAGCAATCAAGGCCTATTTATCAGGTCAACGCAACTCTACAAAAACACAGCAATACAAAAAACAACTTTATGTTTAAGTTGTCAGAAACACACACAAACATGAACTAAAGTATATGGTGCAAATAACTTTTGACAGCTGTTTAAGCTGTCAAAAAACACAGAATATCATCAGGACGATTGCATTGACCTGATAAATAGGCCTTGACAGCAATGTAGAAAATGTAAGCTGGAGCTGCGATAACTGCAAGCATGCATTATCAATAGCAACCCATTCGTCTACACCCACCGCTAGAAACGGAGTAACATCACCATCTTCGCTTTACGCACAAAAAGATAAACAGCATGACGGGTCCTTGCCTAAATCAATTACAGGGTTTGTTCAACCAGCACATGCTACTAGGAAGGTTGAAGCCGTTATGTTTTCTAAGCCAATGCCTACAGCAACAGCAAACCAAACCTCTGTATCAGTAGTTACGGCATCGATATCCTCTATTTACACTGCTCCAATTATGTCATATACACCATATGCAACATTGCAAAGCTGTCAACCACTAGCAACAAACCCAGCACACTATCAACAAATCACACCACAAAACTCCAAAGCAAATTGTCAAGAACAACCCATATCTCTTTGGCAAACAGGCCCATCTTTTCCTGAAACGATTCTTACATCGAAACCAAATAGCCAATATTATGACCATATCGCGAGACAACATGACTTAGAACTGCAAAGACTTGACGAAGAAATGCGGCTTAAAAGAGATTATTTAGAATCGAAATATAAGATATTGTCCCAAGTCAATGAATCACAGCCGCACATTCAAGCATTAAATATGAATTTACCGGTACAGACAGCGTACATGGAACCGACCCCGGCGCAAGTGGCTGCAAGACAGGCTATTCCGAAGCAACTACCTACTTTCACCGGTGACCCTGAAGAGTGGCCACTTTTTTACAGTACTTTCGAAAATAGCACCGCTGTAGCAGGATACACTAATGCTGAAAACTTAATAAGACTTCAAGCATGTCTCAAAGGTAAGGCCCGTGACATAGTAAAAAATAAATTATTTTTGCCTCAGATGGTTCCCGAAATAATACAAACGTTAAAAATGTGTTTCGGAAGACCAGAACACATTCTGGATCGAATGATACTAAAAGCCAAGAATTTACCGCCCTTAAAAGATAAACTAGACACATTAATCGAATATGCAATGTGTGTGCGTAACATTTGTGCTACAATGGAAGGGTGTCAGCTGCAGTCACACCTCAATAATCCACTTTTAGTTAAAGAATTGGTAGATAAACTCCCAAATCACCACAAACTAAATTGGGCTATGAGCCAAAAAGATGAACGAGTACCTCTTGTAAAGTCATTCAGTGACTGGTTATACAATATCGCAGAAGCTGCTAGTATTGTTACCCCATTATTTTGTAAGCCTGGGGCAGCAGTGAATACTCATTGTCGTGGTAAAAGTAGAGCGGAGATTGATAGTTTTAATAGAAATGCAGCTAGTAACACATGCATTATTTGCAGCGGCTCCGGACACAAAGCCGCTCAATGTGAATTTTTAAAAGTATGCCGCTAAACGAAAAATGGAATTGCGTCAAGTCTAACCATATATGTCGCCAATGTCTGGGCATTCATAAACGAAAATGCACTTCGAACAGAGAATGTGGAGTAGAAGGATGTCGATACAAACATAACCCTTTATTACATAAAAAAACGAACATCGTTACACAAACTGTCAGTACCGCACAAAATACACAGTCAAATACAGTAGTTAATGCACACAGTAGTGACGCGGATGAGTCTCAGCCGATTTTTAGAATAATTCCTATAAATATTCATGCCCCAAATAGAACCAAAAGGGTATTCGCATTTCTTGACGAAGGATCCGCCGTAACATTAATGGAAAAAGGTATTTTCGATGAACTCCGTTTAGAGGGCGATATTGATCCCCTATGTTTAAGGTGGACCGGCGACACTACGCGTATGGAAAATGAATCGGTGAAGACGTCTTTGACAATTTCCAATGTAACCAACAACAGCAAATTTCAGCTAAATGGAGTCCATACCGTAACAAATCTAGGACTTCCAACTCAAACAATTGACGCTGCGAGAATCTCTAATAAATATAAGTATCTTGCAAATCTCCTAATACAGTCATACGAAAATGCTACTCCAACAATACTGATAGGAGCTAATAACTGGAAATTAGCAATACCTTTAAAAATAAAAGAAGGCTCATGGAACCAACCCATTGCAACGAAAACTCGTCTGGGTTGGGCCCTGCAAGGCTGTAACCCTAATAGAAGCATCGAGGGTAGATTTAACTATCATACATGCGATTGTGAACGTGATCCAACGAGCTACACGATTTAATAAAAAGTTATTTTAGTCTCGAAGCAGTCCAATCAACACAAATATACTCCACTGATGATAACAAAGCCTTGTAAATATTAAATCAAACATGTAAAAACGTTAACAATCGTTATGAGATTGGGCTGTTATGGCGTAATCAAAATATTCAACTGCCAGAAAGTTATACACTCGCTTTAAATCGTTTAAGATGTCTAGAGAACAAATTCAAAAAAACGCCTACTTTAAAAGCGACAATTCAAGTACAAATCGACAATCTTGTGTCAAAAGGATATGCAAAAAAGCTAATATCAAAAGAGTTGGAGGAACACCATGACAAAATTTGGTATCTGCCTATCTTCGTCGTCACCAATCCAAACAAACCAAACAAAATTAGACTTGTATGGGACGCAGCGGCGAAGTCTAAAGGAGTATCATTAAATGACTTTTTGATTCCTGGACCTGATTTATTAAACTCGCTTTTTGAAATATTGTTGGAATTCCGAGTGGGCAAAATTGCCGTCTGCGGTGATATCTCAGAAATGTTTCATAGGGTTAACGTAAAAGAAAGAGATATGCACGCCCAACGTTTCTTATGGCATGAAAAAGGAGATGAACCAAACAATCCTAGTGTTTTCGTTATGCAAGCCTTGACGTTAGGCATGTGTTGTACTCCGTGTATTGCGCATTTTGTTCGTAATAAAAACGCTGAACAATTTAAAGATGTTTATCCACGTGCAGTTGAGGCTATACAGAAGAATCATTATGTGGATGACTTTATTGACAGCGCACCAGATGAAGAGCAAACAATTGAGCTAGCTAAGCTTGTCAGAGATATCCACGCTAACGCCGGATTTGAAATGCACAACTGGTCGTCTAATTCGCAAAAGGTTTTGAGTCAACTCCAGAATAATTTTTCATCCGAGCAGACATCAATAGACTGGGGGACCACTACCAAAGTACTAGGTTTGTATTGGAACCCTAATAATGATGAATTTAAATATATTTGTAGATTTGCAAGACTACGTCGTGATGTTCTAAATGAGCCAATAATACCTACAAAACGTGAAACCCTTCAGGTCCTGATATCCGTATTCGATCCCCTAGGTTTTGTGTCGTGTTATATTATAAGGTTAAAAATACTTCTCCAAGAAATATGGCGCTCTGGTATATGCTGGGACCAACCGCTGACCGAAGTATTGTATAAAAAATGGTGTGCGTGGAAAGCTACAATTCCACTCATAACTTCCATCAGAATTGCCCGTTGTTACTCCGAAATGATGCCTACTGCTGACGATATACAATTGCATACTTTTGTGGATGCCAGCGAAAAAGCCTATGCAGCCTCATGTTATTTACGCATCAAAAAGGGTGATTGCATAATCGTCAGTCTGGTCGCTGCTAAGAACAAACTTGCACCGCTAAAGACACTTTCAGTACCGAGACTTGGGTTACAGGCCGCCTTACTCGGCACAAAACTGGCGAAATCAGTAACCGAAGTTAAATGCTTAAAAATTAATTCTCATTTCTGGTGGAGTGACGCAAAAACCATATTAAAATGGCTTCACATGGATCCTAAAAATTTCCAACAATTTGTCATGTATCGTGTAGGTGAGATCCTTGAAACCACTAATGTAAATCAGTGGAAATGGGTACCCTCAAAGCTAAACCCAGCTGATCTTGCAACAAAAATACAAACACCTCTTAATACTAATTTATGGTTCAATGGTCCAGATTTTCTACGCACCGACAATAATAAATGGCCTCATTGTAACGATTTTGGTGAACTGGACGAAAGCGAAATTAAACGGACCATGTTGGTCATCAAAAAAAAAGTTCTATAACTTTAAATATCGAGTACTTTTCTAGCTGGAAACGTTTATACCGCACTGTTGCAACATTCATTTTATATATGAAAAGGCTTACACAAATGGTAACGCAAAAATATATCAGAAGATATACTGTAGTTGACTGTCATATGATCGAAACAGCTAAAATATTCCTAATTAAGTACGCGCAGAAAAATGAATACAGCAGCGAGCTCGAAAAACTGAAATATGGTAAGCCGATAGAAAAGGGTTGTAAATTATTTACCCTTAATGTCTATTTAGATAAGAATAATGTCATTAGATGTCGGGGACGAAATGAATACTTGAATAATCATGAAGACGTTATAGTTTTACCCGAAAATCACACGGTGATATTTTTATTGATACGTCATTTCCACGAAAAGTTTCTCCATCAGTCGCATGAAACAGCAATAAACGAAATAAGAAGTATGTACTACATAGCCCGCCTACGAGTTTTGTTTCGAAAAGTTCGTAGACTATGTCAATGGTGTAAAAACTATTATGCTTCTCCAAAAATGCCTCAAATAGCAGTACTCCCCGCAGCTAGGCTTGGTGTGTTCGAACGCTCCTTTACCTTTGTAGGCATTGACTATTTCGGGCCATTATATGTAGTAGTCGGCAGAAGGCGAGAGAAGAGATGGGGTGTAATATTCACCTGCCTGACGATTCGTGCGGTGCACATTGAAGTTGCTTATAGCCTAGACACAAGCTCTTGCATCATGTCCATCAGAAATTTTATTTCCAGACGTGGAAATCCGAGGGAAATATATTCCGACAATGGCACAAACTTTAAAGCCTCGGAAAAAATATTATGCCTCCAATCGAAAGATATTAATATATCTAAAGTCCAATCAACTTTCGAGCAAATAAGATGGAGGGGCACCTGTGACTGAGTGGCAGCGATGCTAGCCTCTCAGTCCAGAGGTCGTGGGTTCGATTCCCACCATAGACCCTGGGTGTTTTCCGCAGACAAGCTAATCGCTTTGCGGGTTGTGTTTTGTGTTAAGATGGAAATTTAACCCACCAGGTGCGCCTCACATGGGAGGAGCCTGGGAAAGACTGGTGAGGTCAATAAAAGATGTTATTTACAAAATTAGTCCTACTATGTCGTTTACCGACGAGAGTCTCAAAAGCGCACTTTGTGAAGTAGAATATATAATAAATTGCCGACCGCTAACTTTTGTATCTCCGTCAGCGATGGCACAAAACACAGGCATTCGCCGACCAATTCTGGAGCAGATGGTTAAAAGAGTACGTGCCCATCATTTCACGTAGGAGCAAATGGTTCTCTAAACAATCACCTATTCAAATTGGAGATGTAGTTATCATCGTAGATCCAGATTTACCAAAAAATGTTTGGCCTAAAGGAGTTGTAATAGACTCAGTAGTAGCAAAAGACGGCCAGGTGAGAAAAGTAACAGTGAAGACCAAAAATTGTGTGCTACAAAGGCCAGTAGCTAAATTGGCAGTCAAGGACGTAGTTGGCGGCTCTGAAGGTAAACTCCATTCATCAAACTCGTTTACGGAGGAGGGAACTGTTGCCGCAGATATTTACTAAATTACATTACTTTAAAGTTCTGTTTACTTTGCTTTCTGAGTGACTCATAAATCAGTTAACTTATCTTTTTTTATAACGCACAAACACATACGTATGTATATTTAATAAATACATATGTACATATATCGAATTTCTCCTTAACTTAAAAAAAACCTATTAAACTATGTAAAAGGGATAACGGTCAACAATTTAAAGACACGTCATATGATTATATATTTTATTATTTTATGCATACGTACATATAGTATAACTATACTCGTATATTAATGTTACAAACATTTTAGAAATTTCAGTCTATTAAAAAGCGACAAAGTGTTCGGTCAAAAACAAATAATTTTAAAGCGACTTTAGTTTAAAGTGCATTTCTTAATAAACTTAAACTAAATGCTATTAAAAGTTGTTTTTAAATAATAGTTACATTGCGTTAAATAGAAACAATATATGATTAAACTGTTAAGAAACCATTTTCATTTTCATTTTCATCATTAACGGCAAAGAAGTTAAGAAGGATATTATTTTAAATCTTTAATCGCTTCAATCTAGTGACTTAAAAATCACAAACAAAATATCAGTACATTATCTAAGCGTTGCTGGAGCTGAAAGACAAAAAGTTAAACTGGCTACGAAGCTGTTCTCACATACAGTTGCTGAATCAATTACACGAGCAGCCAGTTTAGGATTTTTGAGTGATAAAAATTGGAGTGAATGCAGTCAGTTCTTCAAATTGGTAATGAGATGTTTTATTTTAAAATATAATAAAATCATTATAAATTTTCTACTAGACGAATGACTGGTTTGATATAATGAATTCAAGGGTACCAAGACAGGACGCAAGAGAGCGATTACACGCATACGGCTTGTCACTTGGAATACAAAATGAGACGTTAAAATATATGTCGCAAATGATGTTAGATATTCGTGTGATTGGCAAAAATACGCTCTTACCATTTCAAAAAGGTACACATACATTTAATTTAAACTTTAAAAAATGTATCTATTGTAAAACATTTATTTCACAGGCATTATTCAATCAAATAACGCATTGAAGATGCTCCACGATGAACTAAAGAATCGTTATAATATAGACTACGTCTTAACATATCGCCTAAATCAGGATGTTATTGAGATTTTTTTTTGTGATAATAAGATCTAAGGAAGGTCTTCATGACCATCCCGATCGTCAAGAATTTAAATATAGACTTCGGTCATATATTTTGGGGTACAACGAAGGCATTTGGGCAGTAATGCAAATCTAGAGATAGACAATACCAAGGTTGGCAAACGGTATCGTAAAAATACCGATACCGATTCAAATACCGCTATAATTAGATACCGGTATCGTTACCGATACCGAAATCCATTTCGGTTAGAAAATACCGGTATCCAGACTACCGTTTACGTCTATACCGGTACGTACCGGTATACCGATTCCGGCCAAAAAATAAATGATAAGTGAGTTGTAATTGCCAAATTTTTATTATTATTACAACTTTTTTCACCATGAGACATTTTGGTTTTTATTTCGACCATTGCATTCGTTTTGCTTTATTATTCCAGAAGCCAACCAATCCCATTTGTCAGCCAATATTATTGCCACGTTTATAAAACATAGAATCTCAAGAAAAAAGAGCAAAGCCAGAACTAAAAATATTTAAAATGTTTTGTAATAGATACTATGGTTTCAAAAGCCATAGCATAGATAAGAACCTTTGTTTTTCGAGCATTTAATCGAAGACAACTATAATTAGTTTTTATTCGGAATACCAAAAGTAAAGTTGTTTCAGTTTCAATCCAACGGTGAGCTGTAAGCCGTAATATGGGCAAAAATTGCAAAATATATATCAATTAACTTTTTTTCTTTGGCTTAGAGAAAAAACTTCTAAATTTTTATATTTGAAGTTAAAGATTCCTCTTGAGATGAAGAAAAGTGCCTGCTTTAAATTTTTAAATGTTAATTGTACAAGAAGATTGTTTTCTTTGTTTTTAAGTTGGCTGAAAGAATATTATTTATTCTTTGAATTGAAATATTCCAATGTTCGTTTCGTCTGAATTTGGAGATAAAGTTATAAACAATATGGGGCAAGTACAAAAATATTGCCTAAGAACGTGTCCAAAGTATAAAAGTGTCGAAAAAAACCCAAAAAATATTCTGACAACAACACAAAGTTGAACGGAACAGCCAGACGTTTTCGAAGGCCACTAAATCACCTCATTAGCGTTCTTCTGTGTTTTGGTCCACTGTGTGTGGTGTCAGTTGATGTAGATGTCTGCCTTATATACGAAACTTTATTGCAAATGGAATATGTGAATTGGTTTGATTCATTACATTTCAATTTGCTCATGTGTTTTGTAATGAAGGCTCAAAGTTACCATCTCTATATTTATAATAGTCTTACCATTGTCGTTGGTTCTTTACTAACTATGCACATGTTTGTTAATTTGCTTATTTTTGTTCTACTTAAGACAAACTTTTTTTTTTGTTTGTTACTCTTCTTTCTGTATCCGTTTATAAATTTAAAATCGGTTGATATTTAACTTATTTAGAGGTTGATAAGTGCCTACGGGTACGAAAAAGCTGCTTTTTACCCGTAAAGGCTGGTACTCTGTTCGAAGTTGAGAAAAATTTTCAGTGCAATTGGTTATTTCGCGTGAAAAATTTGACATGTACTAAATGTAGCCCAACTCGCGGTTGTTTTAATAAATTTATATACAAAAAACAACTTTATGTTTAAGTTGTCAGAAACACACACAAACATGAACTAAAGTATATGGTGCAAATAACTTTTGACAGCTGTTTAAGCTGTCAAAAAACACAGAATATCATCAGGACGATTGCATTGACCTGATAAATAGGCCTTGACAGCAATGTAGAAAATGTAAGCTGGAGCTGCGATAACTGCAAGCATGCATTATCAATAGCAACCCATTCGTCTACACCCACCGCTAGAAACGGAGTAACATCACCATCTTCGCTTTACGCACAAAAAGATAAACAGCATGACGGGTCCTTGCCTAAATCAATTACAGGGTTTGTTCAACCAGCACATGCTACTAGGAAGGTTGAAGCCGTTATGTTTTCTAAGCCAATGCCTACAGCAACAGCAAACCAAACCTCTGTATCAGTAGTTACGGCATCGATATCCTCTATTTACACTGCTCCAATTATGTCATATACACCATATGCAACATTGCAAAGCTGTCAACCACTAGCAACAAACCCAGCACACTATCAACAAATCACACCACAAAACTCCAAAGCAAATTGTCAAGAACAACCCATATCTCTTTGGCAAACAGGCCCATCTTTTCCTGAAACGATTCTTACATCGAAACCAAATAGCCAATATTATGACCATATCGCGAGACAACATGACTTAGAACTGCAAAGACTTGACGAAGAAATGCGGCTTAAAAGAGATTATTTAGAATCGAAATATAAGATATTGTCCCAAGTCAATGAATCACAGCCGCACATTCAAGCATTAAATATGAATTTACCGGTACAGACAGCGTACATAGAACCGACCCCGGCGCAAGTGGCTGCAAGACAGGCTATTCCGAAGCAACTACCTACTTTCACCGGTGACCCTGAAGAGTGGCCACTTTTTTACAGTACTTTCGAAAATAGCACCGCTGTAGCAGGATACACTAATGCTGAAAACTTAATAAGACTTCAAGCATGTCTCAAAGGTAAGGCCCGTGACATAGTAAAAAATAAATTATTTTTGCCTCAGATGGTTCCCGAAATAATACAAACGTTAAAAATGTGTTTCGGAAGACCAGAACACATTCTGGATCGAATGATACTAAAAGCCAAGAATTTACCGCCCTTAAAAGATAAACTAGACACATTAATCGAATATGCAATGTGTGTGCGTAACATTTGTGCTACAATGGAAGGGTGTCAGCTGCAGTCACACCTCAATAATCCACTTTTAGTTAAAGAATTGGTGGATAAACTCCCAAATCACCACAAACTAAATTGGGCTATGAGCCAAAAAGATGAACGAGTACCTCTTGTAAAGTCATTCAGTGACTGGTTATACAATATCGCAGAAGCTGCTAGTATTGTTACCCCATTATTTTGTAAGCCTGGGGCAGCAGTGAATACTCATTGTCGTGGTAAAAGTAGAGCGGAGATTGATAGTTTTAATAGAAATGCAGCTAGTAACACATGCATTATTTGCAGCGGCTCCGGACACAAAGCCGCTCAATGTGAATTTTTAAAAGTATGCCGCTAAACGAAAAATGGAATTGCGTCAAGTCTAACCATATATGTCGCCAATGTCTGGGCATTCATAAACGAAAATGCACTTCGAACAGAGAATGTGGAGTAGAAGGATGTCGATACAAACATAACCCTTTATTACATAAAAAAACGAACATCGTTACACAAACTGTCAGTACCGCACAAAATACACAGTCAAATACAGTAGTTAATGCACACAGTAGTGACGCGGATGAGTCTCAGCCGATTTTTAGAATAATTCCTATAAATATTCATGCCCCAAATAGAACCAAAAGGGTATTCGCATTTCTTGACGAAGGATCCGCCGTAACATTAATGGAAAAAGGTATTTTCGATGAACTCCGTTTAGAGGGCGATATTGATCCCCTATGTTTAAGGTGGACCGACGACACTACGCGTATGGAAAATGAATCGGTGAAGACGTCTTTGACAATTTCCAATGTAACCAACAACAGCAAATTTCAGCTAAATGGAGTCCATACCGTAACAAATCTAGGACTTCCAACTCAAACAATTGACGCTGCGAGAATCTCTAATAAATATAAGTATCTTGCAAATCTCCTAATACAGTCATACGAAAATGCTACTCCAACAATACTGATAGGAGCTAATAACTGGAAATTAGCAATACCTTTAAAAATAAAAGAAGGCTCATGGAACCAACCCATTGCAACGAAAACTCGTCTGGGTTGGGCCCTGCAAGGCTGTAACCCTAATAGAAGCATCGAGGGTAGATTTAACTATCATACATGCGATTGTGAACGTGATCCAACGAGCTACACGATTTAATAAAAAGTTATTTTAGTCTCGAAGCAGTCCAATCAACACAAATATACTCCACTGATGATAACAAAGCCTTGTAAATATTAAATCAAACATGTAAAAACGTTAACAATCGTTATGAGATTGGGCTGTTATGGCGTAATCAAAATATTCAACTGCCAGAAAGTTATACACTCGCTTTAAATCGTTTAAGATGTCTAGAGAACAAATTCAAAAAAACGCCTACTTTAAAAGCGACAATTCAAGTACAAATCGACAATCTTGTGTCAAAAGGATATGCAAAAAAGCTAATATCAAAAGAGTTGGAGGAACACCATGACAAAATTTGGTATCTGCCTATCTTCGTCGTCACCAATCCAAACAAACCAAACAAAATTAGACTTGTATGGGACGCAGCGGCGAAGTCTAAAGGAGTATCATTAAATGACTTTTTGATTCCTGGACCTGATTTATTAAACTCGCTTTTTGAAATATTGTTGAAATTCCGAGTGGGCAAAATTGCCGTCTGCGGTGATATCTCAGAAATGTTTCATAGGGTTAACGTAAAAGAAAGAGATATGCACGCCCAACGTTTCTTATGGTATGAAAAAGGAGATGAACCAAACAATCCTAGTGTTTTCGTTATGCAAGCCTTGACGTTAGGCATGTGTTGTGCTCCGTGTATTGCGCATTTTGTTCGTAATAAAAACGCTGAACAATTTAAAGATGTTTATCCACGTGCAGTTGAGGCTATACAGAAGAATCATTATGTGGATGACTTTATTGACAGCGCACCAGATGAAGAGCAAACAATTGAGCTAGCTAAGCTTGTCAGAGATATCCACGCTAACGCCGGATTTGAAATGCACAACTGGTCGTCTAATTCGCAAAAGGTTTTGAGTCAACTCCAGAATAATTTTTCATCCGAGCAGACATCAATAGACTGGGGGACCACTACCAAAGTACTAGGTTTGTATTGGAACTCTAATAATGATGAATTTAAATATATTTGTAGATTTGCAAGACTACGTCGTGATGTTCTAAATGAGCCAATAATACCTACAAAACGTGAAACCCTTCAGGTCCTGATATCCGTATTCGATCCCCTAGGTTTTGTGTCGTGTTATATTATAAGGTTAAAAATACTTCTCCAAGAAATATGGCGCTCTGGTATATGCTGGGACCAACCGCTGACCGAAGTATTGTATAAAAAATGGTGTGCGTGGAAAGCTACAATTCCACTCATAACTTCCATCAGAATTGCCCGTTGTTACTCCGAAATGATGCCTACTGCTGACGATATACAATTGCATACTTTTGTGGATGCCAGCGAAAAAGCCTATGCAGCCTCATGTTATTTACGCATCAAAAAGGGTGATTGCATAATCGTCAGTCTGGTCGCTGCTAAGAACAAACTTGCACCGCTAAAGACACTTTCAGTACCGAGACTTGGGTTACAGGCCGCCTTACTCGGCACAAAACTGGCGAAATCAGTAACCGAAGTTAAATGCTTAAAAATTAATTCTCATTTCTGGTGGAGTGACGCAAAAACCATATTAAAATGGCTTCACATGGATCCTAAAAATTTCCAACAATTTGTCATGTATCGTGTAGGTGAGATCCTTGAAACCACTAATGTAAATCAGTGGAAATGGGTACCCTCAAAGCTAAACCCAGCTGATCTTGCAACAAAAATACAAACACCTCTTAATACTAATTTATGGTTCAATGGTCCAGATTTTCTACGCACCGACAATAATAAATGGCCTCATTGTAACGATTTTGGTGAACTGGACGAAAGCGAAATTAAACGGACCATGTTGGTCATCAAAAAAAAAGTTCTATAACTTTAAATATCGAGTACTTTTCTAGCTGGAAACGTTTATACCGCACTGTTGCAACATTCATTTTATATATGAAAAGGCTTACACAAATGGTAACGCAAAAATATATCAGAAGATATACTGTAGTTGACTGTCATATGATCGAAACAGCTAAAATATTCCTAATTAAGTACGCGCAGAAAAATGAATACAGCAGCGAACTCGAAAAACTGAAATATGGTAAGCCGATAGAAAAGGGTTGTAAATTATTTACCCTTAATGTCTATTTAGATAAGAATAATGTCATTAGATGTCGGGGACGAAATGAATACTTGAATAATCATGAAGACGTTATAGTTTTACCCGAAAATCACACGGTGATATTTTTATTGATACGTCATTTCCACGAAAAGTTTCTCCATCAGTCGCATGAAACAGCAATAAACGAAATAAGAAGTATGTACTACATAGCCCGCCTACGAGTTTTGTTTCGAAAAGTTCGTAGACTATGTCAATGATGTAAAAACTATTATGCTTCTCCAAAAATGCCTCACATGGCAGTACTCCCCGCAGCTAGGCTTGGTGTGTTCGAACTAGGGATGGGCAAGAAATATCGATATATCGAAATATCGATATTTGCGAAAATAAATATCGATATATATCGCCGATATTTCAAAAACCGATATATCGATACATCGATTCTTATTTACGAGTATCGGGTTTCGATATTTTTAAGAGACCTACAAATTTTAGCCGGTTTTTAGCTGTACGATATTGGCATCACTGCTAGTGATGCGAAGAAAAAAAAAGAGAAATTTCATAATAACAAGGCTCATTAATAAGGTGACCCCACTAAGCCAGGTGACTTTTATTTGTTAACTAACTGAAGACAGAATTAGTTTTTACTTTCTGTTCTGTTACGAATCAGCTAACTATTTTTTGTTTATAGAAATCTTATACAAGCCGTTAGTTTTTCTCTTTCGTTAAGGGCCCGTTTCTGAAATCTACAAGTTACAAATCTAAAAATTAAATACACACAAAACTTGTAAATTTGTAACTTGTAGGTTTGAAAAAACGGGCCCCTGTTCTTTTTCGGTTTAACCTCTGAAAATAAAAAAACACAAACAAAATAAAAACATTTCCAAATAAACTGTGATTGTGCTTTAATAATTTAAAAAAATTAATTTTTACCAGAAAAACATAAAATTATATTTAAATATAACAATGGACGAAGCAAAACTCATCAAGTCAGTGGAAAACTGTGACCGTTCTGGTCAGAAACAGCTAATTTATTACAGAAAAAGTAAATATTAAAATTTAGAAATAGAACGGTACAGCACAGAAAAGCAACATAAAGTAAAAACTAGGGAAGCGTTAAGGAGCTACAGTAGGTTACGTATAACTTAACATACGTAGTTCCTTTGTATTAAATTTCTTAAATTGACTAATTGTGCATTCGAAATGAATGCAGTTTTTCAGAAATTGTCCTATAATACAAATTAAACATACAGATGTATGGGTAAATTTATTTCCTTTTTCGATACCAATATCAATTTGGGTTTTCTCCACTCATGGAGTTCATTAAGTTTTAATTTAATTGTTCGCGATTTCTTTAAATATTATTGTCTGGATGCAAAGTGCATATTTCTCGTATTCCGCAATGATGAACTTTGAAGTGTTAAACACGGGCATTCATTAATAAATGATTAAAATCATTATTTATAAAAATTATTAAGGCTTTCTAAAGGTTTAATCAGAAAATTTTTTTATTGAAATCTTTTTGAAAACCTCTTAAAACCCATAAGGCAAAAAATATCGATATATCGAAATATCGATGCTTTCTAAAAATATATATCGATGCTGTTCAAAAATATCGATACGATATATATCGATACATTTTTTTCATTTGCCCATCCCTAGTTCGAACGCTCTTTTACCTTTGTAGGCATTGACTATTTCGGGCCATTATATGTAGTAGTCGGCAGAAGGCGAGAGAAGAGATGGGGTGTAATATTCACCTGCCTGACGATTCGTGCGGTGCACATTGAAGTTGCTTATAGCCTAGACACAAGCTCTTGCATCATGTCCATCAGAAATTTTATTTCCAGACGTGGAAATCCGAGGGAAATATATTCCGACAATGGCACAAACTTTAAAGCCTCGGAAAAAATATTATGCCTCCAATCGAAAGATATTAATATATCTAAAGTCCAATCAACTTTCGAGCAAATAAGATGGAGGGGCACCTGTGACTGAGTGGCAGCGATGCTAGCCTCTCAGTCCAGAGGTCGTGGGTTCGATTCCCACCATAGACCCTGGGTGTTTTCCGCAGACAAGCTAATCGCTTTGCGGGTTGTGTTTTGTGTTAAGATGGAAATTTAACCCACCAGGTGCGCCTCACATGGGAGGAGCCTGGGAAAGACTGGTGAGGTCAATAAAAGATGTTATTTACAAAATTAGTCCTACTATGTCGTTTACCGACGAGAGTCTCAAAAGCGCACTTTGTGAAGTAGAATATATAATAAATTGCCGACCGCTAACTTTTGTATCTCCGTCAGCGATGGCACAAAACACAGGCATTCGCCGACCAATTCTGGAGCAGATGGTTAAAAGAGTACGTGCCCATCATTTCACGTAGGAGCAAATGGTTCTCTAAACAATCACCTATTCAAATTGGAGATATAGTTATCATCGTAGATCCAGATTTACCAAAAAATGTTTGGCCTAAAGGAATTGTAATAGACTCAGTAGTAGCAAAAGACGGCCAGGTGAGAAAAGTAACAGTGAAGACCAAAAATTGTGTGCTACAAAGGCCAGTAGCTAAATTGGCAGTCAAGGACGTAGTTGGCGGCTCTGAAGGTAAACTCCATTCATCAAACTCGTTTACGGAGGAGGGAACTGTTGCCGCAGATATTTACTAAATTACATTACTTTAAAGTTCTGTTTACTTTGCTTTCTGAGTGACTCATAAATCAGTTAACTTATCTTTTTTTATAACGCACAAACACATACGTATGTATATTTAATAAATACATATGTACATATATCGAATTTCTCCTTAACTTAAAAAAAACCTATTAAACTATGTAAAAGGGATAACGGTCAACAATTTAAAGACACGTCATATGATTATATATTTTATTATTTTATGCATACGTACATATAGTATAACTATACTCGTATATTAATGTTACAAACATTTTAGAAATTTCAGTCTATTAAAAGGCGACAAAGTGTTCGGTCAAAAACAAATAATTTTAAAGCGACTTTAGTTTAAAGTGCATTTCTTAATAAACTTAAACTAAATGCTATTAAAAGTTGTTTTTAAATAATAGTTACATTGCGTTAAATAGAAACAATATATGATTAAACTGTTAAGAAACCATTTTCATTTTCATTTTCATCATTAACGGCAAAGAAGTTAAGAAGGATATTATTTTAAATCTTTAATCGCTTCAATCTAGTGACTTAAAAATCACAAACAAAATATCAGTACATTATCTAAGCGTTGCTGGAGCTGAAAGACAAAAAGTTAAACTGGCTACGAAGCTGTTCTCACATACAGTTGCTGAATCAATTACACGAGCAGCCAGTTTAGGATTTTTGAGTGATAAAAATTGGAGTGAATGCAGTCAGTTCTTCAAATTGGTAATGAGATGTTTTATTTTAAAATATAATAAAATCATTATAAATTTTCTACTAGACGAATGACTGGTTTGATATAATGAATTCAAGGGTACCAAGACAGGACGCAAGAGAGCGATTACACGCATACGGCTTGTCACTTGGAATACAAAATGAGACGTTAAAATATATGTCGCAAATGATGTTAGATATTAGTGTGATTGGCAAAAATACGCTCTTACCATTTCAAAAAGGTACACATACATTTAATTTAAACTTTAAAAAATGTATCTATTGTAAAACATTTATTTCACAGGCATTATTCAATCAAATAACGCATTGAAGATGCTCCACGATGAACTAAAGAATCGTTATAATATAGACTACGTCTTAACATATCGCCTAAATCAGGATGTTATTGAGATTTTTTTTGTGATAATAAGATCTAAGGAAGGTCTTCATGACCATCCCGATCGTCAAGAATTTAAATATAGACTTCGGTCATATATTTTGGGGTACAACGAAGGCATTTGGGCAGTAATGCAAATCTAGAGATAGACAATACCAAGGTTGGCAAACGGTATCGTAAAAATACCGATACCGATTCAAATACCGCTATAATTAGATACCGGTATCGTTACCGATACCGAAATCCATTTCGGTTAGAAAATACCGGTATCCAGACTACCGTTTACGTCTATACCGGTACGTACCGGTATACCGATTCCGGCCAAAAAATAAATGATAAGTGAGTTGTAATTGCCAAATTTTTATTATTATTACAACTTTTTTCACCATGAGACATTTTGGTTTTTATTTCGACCATTGCATTCGTTTTGCTTTATTATTCCAGAAGCCAACCAATCCCATTTGTCAGCCAATATTATTGCCACGTTTATAAAACATAGAATCTCAAGAAAAAAGAGCAAAGCCAGAACTAAAAATATTTAAAATGTTTTGTAATAGATACTATGGTTTCAAAAGCCATAGCATAGATAAGAACCTTTGTTTTTCGAGCATTTAATCGAAGACAACTATAATTAGTTTTTATTCGGAATACCAAAAGTAAAGTTGTTTCAGTTTCAATCCAACGGTGAGCTGTAAGCCGTAATATGGGCAAAAATTGCAAAATATATATCAATTAACTTTTTTTCTTTGGCTTAGAGAAAAAACTTCTAAATTTTTATATTTGAAGTTAAAGATTCCTCTTGAGATGAAGAAAAGTGCCTGCTTTAAATTTTTAAATGTTAATTGTACAAGAAGATTGTTTTCTTTGTTTTTAAGTTGGCTGAAAGAATATTATTTATTCTTTGAATTGAAATATTCCAATGTTCGTTTCGTCTGAATTTGGAGATAAAGTTATAAACAATATGGGGCAAGTACAAAAATATTGCCTAAGAACGTGTCCAAAGTATAAAAGTGTCGAAAAAAACCCAAAAAATATTCTGACAACAACACAAAGTTGAACGGAACAGCCAGACGTTTTCGAAGGCCACTAAATCACCTCATTAGCGTTCTTCTGTGTTTTGGTCCACTGTGTGTGGTGTCAGTTGATGTAGATGTCTGCCTTATATACGAAACTTTATTGCAAATGGAATATGTGAATTGGTTTGATTCATTACATTTCAATTTGCTCATGTGTTTTGTAATGAAGGCTCAAAGTTACCATCTCTATATTTATAATAGTCTTACCATTGTCGTTGGTTCTTTACTAACTATGCACATGTTTGTTAATTTGCTTATTTTTGTTCTACTTAAGACAAACTTTTTTTTTTGTTTGTTACTCTTCTTTCTGTATCCGTTTATAAATTTAAAATCGGTTGATATTTAACTTATTTAGAGGTTGATAAGTGCCTACGGGTACGAAAAAGCGGCTTTTTACCCGTAAAGGCTGGTACTCTGTTCGAAGTTGAGAAAAATTTTCAGTGCAATTGGTTATTTCGCGTGAAAAATTTGACATGTACTAAATGTAGCCCAACTCGCGGTTGTTTTAATAAATTTCTCGCTTTTTTGCTTGAAAGTATGCAACATTGCTAAAATTCCGTGCGAAAAAAGCACTGCTCATGTTCTTCTTCTTCTTCTTCTTCCTCCTGTGCTGACATACTATGTATGTCAAAAAAGGTGGCTTCGGACACTTAATCCATGGTGCCACCTTTGTGGTGATCATTTTTTGTTGTGTAGGAGCTTCCTTCGGTTGCTGCGAACGACCTATACCTTCATATAGGAAGTAGGAGTTTCCAAGATCCACTCCCTTGTGGTGGTTGTTTTTATTATTGTTGTTTTTGTTTTTGCATGTGGTTAATGAAAACCAACGGGATATCGCGGTGATACCGTTAACCGACGCCAACCATTAATCACATGCGGTGAGACGCAAAACTCTCGAAGGCCAATAAACAACAGTGGCCTGGTTGCATTTAAGAAATAATTGCCAACGACGCGTGATGTTGACTCGCCCAGAGCTGCTTTACGAATCCACTGCTCATGATGTTTCCCAGCTAAACTAAAATGATACCAGATTAATTTTGCATGGAAAGACATGATTTTCCGTGTTTTTCACACCAAGAACAGAGTACTACTCTTGCGAATTTATTTCGCAAATATTTCATACCAAATACTTTTATATGTAGTTTGACAGCATTTCGCACGAAATTGTGAACAGAGTACCACGCTTAACTCAAGATTTTGGAGATGTCTGGAAAATTTTTATACTTAGCAGAAAAATAGTAACACTTCGCAGGTATTTCGATTTCATTAAAATTTGTCACACAGTATAATTACTGTGTGACTTTATATATGCAAAGTTTGAACTGCAGTCTCCTTGTTTCACTTTTTTAATAAATTATTGTTTAGTAATAGTATAAAATCATATATAGAAACAAATAAGTTTATATGCTTTTATACATACATATGTTAATGTAAAAATACTCCCTTTTTGAAATAATAAATTTGTCAGTAATATTGGTATACCGGTATTATAAACTCGATAACGGTATGTACCGGTAATACCGATACCGAAATAAAAAAAATACCGATACCGCTACCGATACCGAAATTTAAAAAATAATTGTACCGGTATCAATACCGATACCGTTATTTGTTTCGGTTTCCAAACTTGGACAATACTCCCGATTTGGAGGCGTACATTATTCATTAACAGGTAAATTTAAACTAACAATTAAAAATTATACAGTTTTTAAAGTTTCGTTTGATTTCTTAAGGTAAAATACTTAAAAGTATTAATCCCAGCATAGAGCAAGACGATTTGCCGAAAGCAAGTTATGAGGAGGAGGTGGAAAACCTGAATTATGATGGTTTGGAGAATTTGGCCGGCTATATTTGCAACAAATTAAAAAACGAAGATCCCAGTCTCGTTGCTAAGCCTGTAGAGGACTCGACATTACTTATTCCATCAAACACTTTAATGGAAACGTTAAAATCTTGTGATGCAATTTTTTTAAAACTAAGTGAGGATAAGTTACTTGCTACAAAAGGATATTTAGAAAAGCACTTGGCGGAAGCAAGGAATATAAAAGCAAGTGAAGAAGTAAAAAGATTTTTTTTTAGATGCAGAATGTATTTTAGAATACGGTCTCTTAATGCAGAAATGCCCCAAAATATAAATAAGCGTAAAAGGAAATTAAATAAAACAACAACGTAATATAAATAAAACTAAATTTTTTTTTTTCATTTTATTTTTTTTAACAAAAATAATAATGTGCCCCACTGTTATGTTTACATATTTTTTGAGAGTCGTGACGTCACTTCACGTACCTGCGAAGAAGAATAAAATTTTTAAGATTCTATTTTATTGAAATCGTAAAAATATAGCCAAAAATATCGCCAAGGGGTTCAAATATCGCCAAGTAAATCGCTAATCGCCATTTCAAAATTTTCATCGCCAAAAACAAATTTTTGTCGCCACGTTTGGCGAGATATCGCCATGTCTGACAACAGTGATTCTTGTGTTCATTGGCCTGTCACACACGAGACTAATTTTTATGCCGCACAATTTTTGTTTTTTTAAGAACACACGAGACTAATTCATCCGACATAAAAATGTATACGCATACATAGGTTTATGTGTGTTAGTGTTTTTTGTATGCATTTGATATTTGCTGTTTTTTTAAGTTATGTTGTATTGGTTTTGTGCTGGTGATGCGGGGTTGTAGCTGGTTGAAAAATTATGCCAAACACGAAACCCCTCTCTTTGCCTCTCTCACCAGCAAACTGGCATGTTATGCCAGCACAATTGTTCTCGTGTGTGAAAGGCCATTTACTTTATGCCTTAAACACATTCACCACAGCACGCTACCGACTACCAAATGTCAAGGATAGAATACACATGTTTATATGAGAATGATTATTTTGAAGACAGCAAGGCAACAGGGCGACAGGTTGTTGTCTATGCTGATTTTGTCGTTGTACTCCAATTAAACTAATTTCTAATTCTCTGGCTACAATAAGAAAATGCAGTGTTGCCAGTATAATACAAAATGGTGAATGAATGATATCGTACAATTATTTCATACTATTTACCAGAAACAATATCCAAAAATGTATATAAAGAATAAATTGATTCATTATTGTACTTTTATGTGAAATAAGTATATTTTAAAAGAGCAATTAATTTTTATAAATGCAAAATATATGAAAGTGGCAATACTGAACTATGTATTTGTACCACGGATGGAAATCATGGTACAATTGTACTTTTTATGGTACATTTTTGACCTCGTTGATACCGTGGTACTACCGCGAGTTACTTGGTACAATTTAAAAATGTCAATGTTTCACTATATCGTCGGTTTGTTTCTAGCTTGCGGCACATTATATACAAAATACATTATGTCTGCAGCAAA
The DNA here is from genome assembly GCA_944452675.1 of Tachina lurida. Classification (NCBI taxonomy): domain Eukaryota; kingdom Metazoa; phylum Arthropoda; class Insecta; order Diptera; family Tachinidae; genus Tachina; species Tachina lurida. The sequence continues at coordinate 58,916,567 of OX101753.1, forward strand.
CCAGAAACCAACCGATGATATGGTAACATTAATTTTGCTTATGTTGTCTTTAATTTTTTTGTGTGTGTTTTATTTAGAATAACCGATCTCTAAAAAGTCTAATCTACGAATGTACCCTTATGAATGTAATATTTATTATTTTTTTATGTTATTTTAAACTTTTTATACTGAACTTTTATACACATTTTTGTTAAGTTTCTGTTTTTTATTGTTTACTTCTGAATTTTTACACATTTTTTTACGTTTCCGCTCTTATTAATAAATATTAAAAAAATGGTACCGTCATGGTTACTATCAGGACTGCCAGAAGCTTTGCGAAGAAAATCATCATTTGTCGGAAAGAAAATCATATTTTGAAGAAAAAAATCATCAAAAGTCCAATTTATTTTCAAATAAAAAAAGTAACAACAATTGACATATTTATAAAACAATGATGCATGTATTTGAGGGTGCAAAATAGATTACCGCGCCTTACAGGCAAAACAAAACAGTTCACAGTTTTATTTTTTATTGCCGAACGTAAGGGTCTCCAAAATAAAATTTTCATTATATCTTCAGCATATGTCGATATTTTGTCTCGAGAAGACCAATGTTTTGCTTCAACTATCCCGTTCTAGTATTTACCCACCAGATCTCAGTTCCAACCACGCTAATATACCACCCTAATTTCAGAAAATTACAGCTCGCAAAAAATCATTAAACGTTTTCTAAGGAAATATTTCAATAATTCCATCAGAACTATTTTAAAAAATATTTTGTTTTTTGCCGAATGTAGTTGACTTTTTCAATTTTTTGTCTTATCTTCGGTATTTACAGTCGGATCTTAAATTATGATATATCGGTGTTTTTGTCTCGACGAGCCCTTTTTTCTTTAATAGTCATTGACCTAAAGTACTCTCTTCTATTACTTACTCATCATATCTCAACTTATACAACAAGAATTAAAAAATTAATGTAAGATCAAAAATTAAATTTTAATCAAAGATATTTTTACATGATTCAAGTTGGCAGACATGGCTTCTCGCTGGCTAATCTCTCCTCGCATTCTCCGGTATGAACAGCTTGAACCATACGATACAAATAAACCTGATCGCCTCGAACATTCCAGCCTCCTATATTCGCTAGCATTTCTTTCATTGGAATTCGTTCGTAATTTTTATTGACATGACTAAACGGAATAAGCAATAAAAGATCCGAATTATTAATTAAATCCTTACAGTTACATAATGCGAAACACAATTATGAGTAGTTAAAAACTGATAATACAATAAACTTACAGTGTATGCAATTCTGAATGTCTTCTCCGATACTTCCTGGCCAGATTCTGTTTCTTTCTTTCTGTTTAAATGGTCCCAATAGAGCATTTAGTTAAAAAAAAATTAAAATAGTTCAGCTAGAATTATTGAAATAATTTCTTTGCAAATGGTTAATGATTTTTTGCGATCTTTAATTTTCTAAAATTATTGTTGTAGAAACCGAGATCTGGTGGGTCTCCTCAAGACAAAAACTTCGATATATCACACTTTAAGTTCCGAATGTAAATGCCGGAGATATAATGAAAGATGAATATAGGTGACCCCTACTTTCGGCAATTTTTTTTTTCGAAACTGCCTTGCAGCAATACTTTATATTTGGTGGTGTGAGGCGAACTTTTTTTTCCGAGACAACCTAGTGTATAAGTAAAGTGAATGAAGGAAATATATAACAAGCTGATACAAAAGTGTTTTCTTCATACTGATAAACATGGTTGAACAACAAAGAAAATTTTACATAAATATGTATGTATTGAAACTAAAAATCATAATTTGCAAAATTAAAAATCATCATTCGAGAAAATAAATCATGAAATCATATTTTGGTCAAAAAATCATAAAAAATATGATAAAATCATCATTCTGGCAGCACTGGTTACTAGTAAAAATTAGTAACGAGAGAGTAACAAGAAATTTTTCAAAACTATTCTCAAAAATGTGAAAAAGTAAATGATTAAACAGAATAAGTCCGCAACTTCAGGAAAAATCGCTGTCAAATTAACAAAGCCCATAATAAAAACTACGGCAGTAACTTCAAATGCTCTCTAATTTTTGTTTTATTTTCTTTTGTGCTTATTTTTCTTTGTAGTTTTGTTCACAATATGTATGAAATTTATTGAAAGTATGGTAACATGTTTGAGAGAATATTTATTTATATGTGAGAGCATAAGAAAAAAGTTCTCAAAATAAAATAGATTTTAACTATCGACTGCTTTCTGAGGCTAGTTTTTTGTGTCAATTTGTATGGAAAATGTGTTTATGCCACAATTCTGTTTGATCATTAAATGAAACTTTAATAGCTAAAACAGTGATGGGAAAGTTGGTACGATCGTACTTTTTTTGATACTATTTGACATGAAAAAGTACCGTAGTACTCCCCTAAGAAATTTGATACTCTCAAGGTAGAAATACATAACACGCGTTTGTTCGTCGACGAATATCGTGCGCTTGAAAACTTTACCGCAGGGTAGGAAAAAATTCTGCTCGCAAATGCTATTTTATTTTTTTCGTTCGTTTTAAAATTTGTTTTCGGAATTTTAAAAATAAAATTCGGAAAAGAATTCTATTTTAAATTCTTGGTTTTTTTCGTTCTCCTCGCAAACGAATTAAATTAACTTTTGTTGATTTAATTCGTTTGCGAGGAGAACGAAAAAAAAACAAGAATTTAAAATAGAATTCTTTTCCGAATTTTATCTTATAATTCTAAGGAACGAATGCAAAAGAATAATTCTTATAAAATTCGTTAGGCAATTGAGAACTTGTGAAATGATGTTGAAGAGCATGTTCGAGGAGTAAAACCAAAAAAAATTTTGCGATTTATGGGAAGAAATCCAAAAAGCTTGGTATGGTATTCCAAAGGAAAATTGTATGGCATTATTTGAAAGTTAACCCAGGGGATGCACTGCTGTGATCCATAATAAAGGATTTTCCACCAAATACTAAGATTATTTTATGAAGCTGAGCTTTACTTTAGTGAATTAACCTTTATTTTGCCTATGTCTTAAATTCATGACCAGACTAGAACTTAAGTTAATCTGTATAATATGTTAACAAAAATTCTAAGGAAAATAAATCTAACAAAACATTGTTAATTTTGTTTCATACCTTTACTAGGATCTTGGAAAAAATAACAGGGATCTAAATTTTTTCGATAAGATGTGAAAATTATCAGAAATATATAAGTGCAATTTCGTGTCTTAAATTCGTGGCCACCACTGTAGGTGTCCACTTTTTGGCGCCTCCGCCATTTTTCCAACACATTTTTGTCATCAGTTCTCGTTGTACCTTCATAGTGAACAGACGTAATAGCGGAATTTTTCTTATATACAAACTAAACAAAAAAAAAGCATACAAAAAATATTCGCAGTACATATTAACTTTGATAAATAAGCATTTTTTTGCTTTGATAATATTTTTACATATAGAAATAACAAAAACAAAAAAAAACCGTAAACAAAAAAACATACAAAATACCCTTGAGGAATACTCTTTATGAGTACCCCAAAGGAAAAAAATAGTGAAGTGAGTTCTAACGGCAGAAATGCCTATTTTACTGTGAGTTTTGATGCTCATAATGATAACAATAAAAATAAAAAATCTGATAATAATCTTGCTGTGAGTTCTGAAGCTCTTAATAAAAATCAAAAATCTGATAATAGACTTTTTCTAACGACAAAACCACAGTTTCGTCAGCGATCAACTTCGCTTTGTCCAATGCCAACTAGTGAATCGTTGACATTATTGCCTAGTACTTCTACATTTAACTCAGCGATATCATCCGCTTCCGACTCGTGGTCAACAATTAAACAAGTTGTTACTGAAGACAACAGTAGTACAAAACCAAAGGTACAAGTAGGAATGGACAGATATATAACCATTTTAAAGCGCGGGCGAAGCCCAAATTCTACTAAAATTGGATCCGCCCCAAAGATGTCTAGGGATAACAGCACATCTTCTATCAATCGTCAAAATCGTTTTTCATTATTGCAAGACAAAAACGACAAGCCCGCCGCATCATCGCAAAAGTCTTTCAAGCCACCACCTATTTATCTGAGAGAAAAAAATTCAAACGCGCTTCTAAAAAATCTACTGTCGACCATTGGTGAAAATACTTTTCACATCATTCCAATTAAACGAGGTAATATTGATGAAACTAAAATCCAAATATATGATGAAAAAGATTTCCGAAAAATTGTTAGTGAGTTTGAAAAAAATAAAACAAATTTTTATACATATCAACTTAAGAGTGCTAAAGGCCTACAAATAGTATTAAAGGGCATAGATTCATATGTTGAGCCTGAAGAAGTAAAATGTGCACTTATCGAACAAGGATTTAAGGTAAAAAATGTTACCAATATAATCAATAGAGAGAAGATTCCCCAGCCTCTATTTCGTGTTGAACTGGAGCCGAATGATATACAGTTAAAAAAAAATGAGACGCACCCAATTTATAGTCTAAAATACCTTTTACACCGAAAAATCACAGTTGAAGAGCCACGTAAGCGTTCAGGTCCCGTACAGTGCCATAATTGCCAAGAATATGGCCACACAAAAACCTACTGCAAATTACCTACAGTTTGTGTTATCTGCGGTGAATTGCATGGTACTGCTAACTGTACCAAGCCAAAAGTACAAGCTGAAAAAAAATGCAGTAATTGTGGAGAAAATCACACCGCTAATTACAGAGGATGCCGTGTATATTCTTTCGTTAAACAGGCTATGGGTCAAAAATCTAAATTAGCTCCAGTTCAATCAGCAAATGCTTACTCCGCCACTCTTCCTCAAACTAGCCAACTAGTAACTTCACGTGTATCGTATGCCGATGCTGCTAAGACTAGTTCTATTCCCACACAAAATGTTCCACCGCCAAGTAATTCAACGAATGCAAACTTTAGCTTTAACTTTAGTCGTCTTGAAGCTACTATTGCGAATCTGGTGCTAACTATAAACAACTTTACAACAAATATGACTAGCATGATGCAAGAAATGCTGAGAATGCAGAATACTCTGCTTCAAGCATTAGTCAACAAACCATGAACACGTTAAAATTATGTTTCTGGAACGCAAACGGCATTCGCCAACATAAAAATGAACTTGAGCACTTCCTCACGGAAAAAAATATTGATATAATGATGGTCTCTGAGACTCACTTGACTTCGAGAAGCTGCTTTAAGATAAATGGTTACACTCTATATGATTCAAAGGACCCGAGAGGGAGAGCATGCGGTGGATCAGCAATTCTAATTAAGTCAAGACTCAAGCACTATATCCTTGAGAACGTTAGTGAAGAATATATGCAAGCTACGAATATTTTCGTAGAAAATTTTTGTTCGAATTTCGTGATATCATCAATTTACTCACCTCCCAGATTTTCAGTTACCGAAGATCAGTATGAGAAGTTCTACAAATCGCTTGGATCTTGTTTCGTGGCAGCTGGTGACTACAATGCAAAACATACGTACTGGGGCTCGCGTCTTGTTACACCTAGAGGTAGAGCGTTGTTTAATACAATTTCAAAAATGGGCTTAGATGTCATTTCGAGTGGGGAGCCTACTTACTGGCCTACTGACGTAAGAAAAATTCCAGATGTTATAGATTTTGGCGTCACGAAAAATATCCATAGGGACTTAATTCACGTAGAGGGCTCTGTAGATCTGTCCTCCGATCACTCTCCCACAATAGTTACAATTTTCAACCCACTAAGGAGTGATTTAACTAACTCATATGCGAAAACGATTAATAGGGTCAACTGGCTAGGATTCAAAAAATATATTAGTAGTCACTGCGTAGAAAACATTCAGCTAAGATCACCTGATGATATTGAATTTAATATTGCCAATCTTACCGAATATATTAAACAGGCTGCTGAACATGCCACTACTTCCTATCCGCAGACTGGCTTTAATAGAATTTATTCTACGGATATTGAACGTCTCGTATGTGAAAAAAGGAGAGCTAGAAGAGAATGGCAACAACACCGATCACCCCTAAATAAAATCAGACTTAAAGAATGTACTAAACGACTCAAAGAGCTGCTATCGTCGGAAAAGACTGCATTACTGGAAAAGTACTTAGAAGGTCTTGATGTAACGTCAACATCTAATTACTCTTTATGGCGCGCTACTAGAAATCTTAAAAGACCCGTTGATCTCAAATCACCATTGCGTACTTCGACTGGAGGCTGGGCAAGAAGCGATAGTGAGAAAGGTAACTTATTTTCTGAGCATTTAAAATCTGTATTCACTCCCAATTCATGTACGGGTGCTGCCGATTTACCGAGTGTAGTCTCTCTACCCCCTCGTCCCTTAAGGTTTAAGATGCATGAACTACAAAAAATAGTTGCTGAACTCGACCCTAAGAAAGCTCCAGGTATTGATGGCATTAGTAACAAGATGCTGATGAACTTGCCTCATATTGCAATAAGAATTTTGCTATTTATTTTTAATGCCATTTTACGAATGCAGTATTTTCCACATAACTGGAAACTTGCCAAGATTAAAATGATTCCAAAGCCAGGCAAAGATCTTACCAAGGCTGAGTCATATAGGCCTATAAGCTTACTTTCAACAATTTCAAAGCTTTTCGAAAAGCTGCTCATGACTAAATTGTCCACAATTTTAGCTGATACTGGGTGCATCCCGGACCATCAATTTGGCTTTAGAAGTCAGCATAGCACTATTGAGCAAACGCATAGATTGGTTCAAATTATAAGGAGGACTTTTGAAGAAAAGAAGTATTGTTCTGCCCTTTTTATTGATGTTTCTCAGGCATTTGACAAAGTATGGCACAAAGGCCTAGTTTTAAAATTGAAGACATACCTACCAATAAATATACAAAAGCTTTTGGAAAGTTATATTCTCGATAGAAAGTTTACTGTTGTGGAAGGAGACTTCATGAGTGTACCCGAATCTATATCTTCTGGTGTGCCACAGGGTAGTATTCTGGGGCCAGTCTTGTATCTAATATATACTTGTGATATGCCTGTGAGCAATAACATCCACACTTCTACATTTGCCGATGATACAGCCTGTTTGAGTATTCACAAAAATCCTGATGAGGCATCCCGCAATCTCCAAGCACACATTACCCAGCTTGAAATATGGTTGAACTTATGGAGAATTAGAGTCAATGAACAAAAGTGTGTTCATATAACGTTTACCCTAAGAAAAGATACCTGTTCCCCCATTCGAATCAACAATCAAAATATTCCTCAACATTCTCAAGTCAAATACCTTGGCATACACCTTGATCGAAGGCTTACATGGAAATATCATATTGACTCTAAGTTAACCCAAATGAAACTTAAATTGACTCAAATATATTGGTTAATTGGCAGAAATTCAACACTCAGCCTAGACTGCAAACTCTTGATATACAAGTCGCTTTTGAAGCCAATATGGTGCTATGGAATTCAGCTGTGGGGCACTGCTTCAGCTTCAAATGTCGAGAGAATCCAACGAAGGCAAAACAAAATTTTACGTTTGATAACATCTGCTCCATGGTACGTTAAAAACTCAAATATTCATCGTGATTTAAATATGCCACTAGTGAGTGAAGAAATTGCAAAATACGCAGGCAAATATTTAACTAAACTCGAGTCACATCCTAATCCGCTTGCCCGTAATATTTTGAGCTTTACTGGACACATCCGCTTAAAAAAGAGGGACACAAGGGCTCTTATACCCAACACTCCAGATGGGACTGCTTAAAAATACTTCTTTTTGATTATCACTACTTATGTATTATTTATAACTATCACTAAGCTTATGTCCGATATTGGTCGGGCCTAATAATTATATTTAGATTTAAGATTTGATTACTTATTGTTAGTTCATTTTTGAAGATACAATAAATAAATATGTAAATATGTATATGAAAAAAAAAACATTTTTGTCATCTCCTCGAAAATACCTTTTATTTGATACCCATATCATGAAAGTGATAAATGAACATAAGTGTCCACTTTTTGGCGCCTCCGCCATTTTTCCAACACATTTTTGTCATCTCCTCGAAAATACCTTTAATTTGATACCCATATCATGAAAGTGAGATATGGACATAAGTGTCCACTTTTTGGCGCCTCCGCCATTTTTTCAACACATTTTTGTCATCTCCTCGAAAATACCTTTCATTTGATACCCATATCATAAAAGTGATATTTGGACATAAGTGTCCACTTTTTGGCGCCTCCGCCATTTTTCCAACACATTTTTGTCATCTCCTCGAAAATACCTTTCATTTGATACCCATATCATGAAAGTGATATTTGGACATAAGTGTCCACTTTTTGGCGCCTCCGCCATTTTTCCAACACATTTTTGTCATCTCCTCGAAAATACCTTTCATTTGATACCCATATCATGAAAGTGATAAATGGACATAAGTGTCCACTTTTTGGCGCCTCCGCCATTTTTCCAACACATTTTTGTCATCTCCCCGAAAATACCTTTCATTTGATACCCATATCATGAAAGTGATAAACGGACATAAGTGTCCACTTTTTGGCGCCTCCGCCATCAAAAAATTTTAAGTCTTTACTTTGAATTGTGTACATATGTATGTATGTATTTGTATTTTTAATTTAATCGCGAATTCTATTTTTTATTCGTTTGCGAATTTTATTTTTAAATTTGCGAGAGGAATTTTATTTTGCATTCTTGGTTTTTCTTTTCGTTCGCAAATTTTATAAATAAAATTTGCGAATTAAAAAGAATAATTCTTTACAATATGGAAAATAAAATTCGTTCGAATTAAATTCGTTTGCGAAAGAAATTAATTCGAGCACTCTTCCTACCCTGCTTTACACTTTTGTGTTCAATATTTTAGTAAAACAAAAAAAAAATTTTATTTTTCTCTATTGAACTTCTTTATTTTGAATCTTTCTTAAGACTGACTTAAAACTAAAAATTCTTAATATTAAATACAAAAATCAAGTATCAAAAATGCTTAATATTATATTCCATTTCGTAATTTCTCATGATTGAAATTCATTGATCTACTTCAAGTTTATTGATTTTGGGGTTCTTTGGAAAATCATATTTCGGCAATAAAATCTAGGGCAATAAAGTTGAAATGTATTTATATTTAAGTATGCATGTTTGTGCACAGTGCTTGTGGACAAAAATGCAATTGGTTTTGGGGTTCTTTGGAAAGTCATATTTCGGCAATAAAATCTAGGGCAATAAAGTTGAAGTGCATTTATATTTAAGTATGCATGTTTGTGCACAGTGCTTGTGGACAAAAATGCATATCAGCAAAGAAATGGAAAGAACAATTAAAAGAAATGGAAAAACAATTAATTTCAAGTACAACGTAAGTATGTATATTTATATATTTATACTAAACTAGTTTTAAGTACAAAGTAAATATGTATGTTTATGTGTAAGTATGTTTATATATTTATGTTTGTATATTTGTATATTAAATGTTTGTATATTTGAATGTTTGTTCACTTTATTGTGGACAAACATTCTTCACTTAAGAAACCATTAAATAGTTATTAAATTATGATTTTCTTAGGGGTTATTATAACTCCCCCATCGTTAGAGTGAGGCTCCGACGAAACATGTAATATGGACATTTTACGTCTTATGTTACGTAGGAAGAATATTGTTAATAAAATTATTGTAATTATAATTATTGTATTAATGCTTACATTTAGTAAATTTGAGTACACATTTTGACTTATAATTTTTTTAATTGAATTTGCATGTTTGACTTGTTCTACATATAAAGTTTCCAACTTTAAGTTAGCCATATTGTTCAGAGTTTTTTCTTTAATTTTTGTAATGAAATTTGGTAAAATAAATTTGTCATAAGTTTTTATTTTTATATTAGAAAATGTTTTGTTAAGTGTTTTGATTTCGCAATTTTCAAACTTTATCAAAAAATTTCCTTTCAATTTAATATTTATTTTGTTACAATTATGTTCTATCTTTGAATAGAAGTTCTTAAATATAAGTATTCCTTCGATAATTTCAGATATTTTTGTTTCAGTCATCTTCTGCATATTGCAGTGTGCTTCTTCGAAGTTTATAATGCTCAATAAACTTTCGTCTGATAATTGAATTAAGTTCTTTTCTAAATTTTCTTTAATGTTAGTGTCGAAAATATTGTTTTTTGAATCTACAAATATTTCATATATTACCTTAAGGGTAATAATAGATTTATTATTTATATTTGGGATTGGCTCGAATATTATTTTTGACAGAATATTCTTTGAATATTGGGGTATTTGGAGAATAAGTATAATGTTATTGTCTTGTACCGCTACGGCCACTTTAGCGTTCGTATAACTATCAAAATCATTTATTAAGTCAAGTTCTATTTTAGTAAGTATGTCTGAGGGAATTATACCCAGTTTGCAAGAAAACATTATCTGTCCGATGTCATCTATATGGTCACGCAAAAGTGAAATATCATTATTTATTTGGTAAATATGTTCTAAGAATGTAATTTCGTCCTCTATATTTGTTATCTTATTTTGTAGAAAATCTTTCAACTTATTTATATAATGTCCTATTTGTATCTGTTTCATGTTTATGTGGTTAGTAATATTCTGGATTTGAGAAGAGATTAAGTCGTTTACTATTGTAAGGTTGTTAATTGTGTTTGTTAGAGTCTTTTCATTTTCGTATATTGTTTTTAATGAGTTTCTAATTTCTATTTCGTCTTCGTTATCCATGGTTCCAGCGACGATTTTCAGTCCTTTCCCCAAAATGTTTATTAGTCCTCGTTTTCGACTAAAATGTGGATTTAAGTTTTCTATTTTTCCTTCAACTATAGCAAAATTTTTATATACACTCTCCAATAGTGGTTTGTTTTCTGTTGTACTAAAGTTTAGTGAAAGTATGTTGCCATGTAGTAATGATAATGTGTCGTCATATGATGTTAGGTTTACAACATGTAATATTTTGTTGTAATGTTCAATCACCTTTTTCTCGTCGGTCTTGATTGGTATGTAGCCATTGTTATTTGTAAGGTCCTGTATCTCAATTGTTTGAGTGTTAACGGTTGATATCAGTACCAGCAATAGTAAGTAGTTCATCTGTAATTACACATATTTATTTAGGAAGTTTGGTATTGTTTCTTTTGTTTAACGTGTGCCTTGTAATATTTTAACCCTGTTCTCTTGTCTACCACATGATCTTCGTCTATTTTATTAGTGTCTATTTTTCTATATTTTCTATGATTTTTGCCTCCCCTAATTTCTTTAATATAATTAATTCCTTCGTTCAATTCTACATCAAATCTGTCCTTATTTAATTTACCTATATATTTTTCCTTCTTACTTAAAATCAATTCACGTATTGTGTCATATCTGTCTTCGTGTATTTTTCCATTCAAGAAATCGATTGGCTTAATTTTTGTAGTACCATGAATGGTGTTATTATAAAAACCTATTATCCGTAATATTTTTTCTTCAACGGTTTCAGTTTTACTCCTTTCGTCATGTCTTAGAAGTCGCATGTGCTCGTTTATTGTATTATGGAGTCGCTCAATATCTGCGTTGGAGTTATGATTACTGTTTGATGTGTAGTGTATGACAATGTTTTCTTCGTTCAAAAATTGTTGTATTGGTATAGCTTTAAATCCCAATTCGTTGTCCACTATTATTTTCTCAATTTTTCCATATGAGTTGATGTACTGCAGCAGTTTAGTTTTGAACTCCGTCCATGTACGTCCATTAATTTTGTAAGCAACTGCAAATTTAGTAAACTTGTCGATAAGTGTCATAAACAGTTGTTTTTCCAATGTATAAAAGACATCTATATGTATTATTTCGCGAGGTTTTGAGGGTGTTTCGGTAATCTTATATGGCAATTTCGGTGGTTTCCTGTCGTATTTCTCCACATTGCAAACCTCACAATTATTAATAAACTGTGTAATTCTCAATTTTAATTTTGGGTTATAAATTTGTGTTTTTAATTCTTCATACACCGCTTGAATACCCCTATGGTTCTTATCTAAATGTTCCTTTTCTATACATTCAGTTAGCTTATTTTCATCCTCTATGTCTTCCAAGAAGTTGAGGCATCTCACGATCTTAAATTTTTCGTTATTAGAAAATAGTGTTTCATAGGTATCCCTTAGAACATCGTAAAACTCGTTATTTAACAGAACCGCATTCAACTGTGTAGAGTTAAAGTGGTTCTTTAGTAGTGCAATTGATGTCTCTCTATCCAAGTTCTTAAGATAGATAATTTTTCTATTGTTTTTGAAAATTGATTTATTTTTTATTTTTAAAGACCCTGATGCAATTTGTTTTATGATTATTTGGTTTTTGAAAATATTTATGGGATTGGAAGTTTCCCTTATAGTGTTTGGATTGGGTTCCAGTATATTTATATTAATTGATGCGGGTTCAATTCTTGATAAAGCGTCCGCGTTGCTATTTTTCGTTCCTTTTTTGTACCTGATTTCGTAGTCAAATTCGGAAAGTTTAAGTCTCCATCTAACAAGCTTTGAATTGGGTTCTTTAATTGAAAACAACCAAGTCAATGGTTTATGGTCGGTCTCTATTATAAATTTTCTTCCGAAAATATAAGGTCTGAAGTATTTGGTGGCCCAAATAATCGCCAAAAGTTCTTTTTCTATGGTGCTGTAATTGCATTCGTGTTCGTTAAGTGTACGGCTTGCAAAGCAGATCGGATGATTATCCTGTGATAAAACTGCGCCCAGGGCGAAGTTACTGGCGTCTGTAGTAACGGTAAATTTTTTTGAGAAATCTGGGTATGTTAAAATGGGTTCATTTATTAGTAAAGTCTTAAGTGTATTAAAACTTTCTTGATATTGCGGATCAGATGTGTTTATTTTAGCGTCTTTTTTCAAGTACCTAGTCATTGGTTTCGCTATCAGAGAATAGTCCCTGATAAATTTCCTATAATACCCAGTTAGGCCAAGGAATTGTTTTATTTGTTTTGGGGTCTTCGGAATGGGAAAGTTTTTTACACATTCAATTTTTTTAGGGTTTGGTTTTATCCCGTCTCGAGTCACAATATGTCCCAGAAATTCTGTTTCTCTTTTTAAAAATTCGGATTTATCAAGTTGGATTTTCAAATTAGCCTCCCTCAACCTATTAAAAACCACACTAATGGAATTCAAATGCTCTTGCAATGACGTAGAAAAGATTATGATATCGTCTAAATAAACTAGACATATCTTATTTATATATTCACTTAGGACTGTATTCATAAGCCTCTGGAATGTCGCTGGAGCTGTCTTCAGTCCGAACGGCATTCGTAAAAACTCATAGTGTCCGCTTTCCACATTGAAAGCAGTTTTGTGAATGTCCTCTTCCGCAATTTCAATTTGATGAAATCCCTTGGCTAAATCAAGGGTAGTGAAATACTGGCATCTGCCCAGTTTATCTAATATTTCATCAATGTTCGGAATTGGATACTTGTCATCTACCGTTACTTCGTTTAGTTTGCGGTAATCTATGACAAGTCTCCACTTGGCTTTGTTACTGGCATCGGCCTTCTTAGGTACGATCCATATAGGTGCTGAGTAGGGAGATTTGCTGGGTCTAATTATTTTATCTTTAAGCATTTGTTGAATTTGTTCTTTTACTTCTTCCTTATGTATATATGGATATCGATAAGATTTGGTAAATATTGGGACATCATTAACAGTACGTATATTATGTTTTATAGCGGATGTAAAGGTAAGTTTTGAATTTTCTTGGTAAAATATATCTGAATATTTTTTTATAAGTTTTAGCAGACAGACTCTTTCTTCGCAGTTCAAGTGATCAATTCATATTTGTTTTTCTAATGGTATTTCTTTATCTTTTAATAATTCTTGAAAATAGATAGTTTCCAAGTTTTGGTTTTCTTCTTCCTTACTTTCATCGACAATATCGTCTTCTCTTTTGTTTTTGTGTTCTTGATGTTCATTTGCTTCTTCGTCTTTATTCTGATGTTCTTTTTGTTTGTTTTTATAGTTTCCTTCCAAGAGAGGTAGAGTCATGTCCCCAAACTGGATAGTTTTATTTTTATAGTTTATACAGGCTTCTAGTGGTATTAGTAGGTCATTTCCCAATAATCCATCATAATAATCGTGAAATTTTAATATAAAAAATTCAATAAAGTCAAGTTTTTCACCGAATTCATGAAAAGTTTTTATTCTAGCTTTTTGATTTAATTGCGTTGTATTTAATAGAGTTTTTACAAGGATAGGGTTTGTTTTGTACAACCATTTAGGGTGACAAATGCCTGGATTCAGAATTGAGTTTGTTGCACCTGTGTCGATAATTAGTTTTATATGTCCTAACTTAGTTTTAATTTCTATATGTGGAAGGTATCCGAGGCTGATGGCGGAAAATTTTCTACAGTTAATTCGTGTTTGTTTATGTCCATTGGCTCAAGAGGTGGTTGCCTTTGTTGTGGGTTTTGGAAACCTTGGTATTGTTGTTGGGTCGGGTATCGTGTGTTTTGTGAAAAATTTCCTGTATTTTGTGATTGTTGCGGAAACCTTAGCTGTTGATTCTGCGAAGCTTGGAACCGTTGTCGTGAATTTTGTACTTGTTGTTGTGAATTTTGGAAACGTTGAGGTGAGTATCGTGGATTTTGTTGAAAATTGTCCTGTTGTTGGTATCGTGGGTTATGAAAACGTTGTAGTGAGTATCGTGAATTGTCTTGTTGATATTGTGGGTTTTGAAACCGTGAATTCTGTGGAAGGCTTTGTAAATTTTGTTTTAAATTTTTCATAGATTTAGGTTGGTTGTAACCCCAGTGTTGTGCCTCTTGTACATTATTGTGTCTTGTTGGGTTTCTTTTATAATTTCCCAAAGTGTTGTCGTATCCCGTGTATGCATGACCTGCTTGGAACAAAATTTCCATGGCGCTTTCTAAACTGTCAGGATTTCTACAAAACAAAATTGTTTTCATGGGCTCGGGAATCTTACTTTTAAAAAGATTCAAGGCCGTGCGTTTGTTGTTTTCTGCACTTTGATTTGTAGCTTGGCCCTCGCCAAGAATATTAAGTGTTTTATTATTAAGTCTATGCAATTTTTCTTTGATGTCGTTATAAAATTCTAACGTGTTCACTCTAAATGTTACGGCCCTAAGTTCGTCATAAATTTCATCAAGAGATGACCTGTCCCCGAAATTATTAAGGAGAACACCTTTTATCTCTAGCCAGGATGAGGCGTGGCAATTAATCTCAATGGCTTGCCTAGCTTTTCCTTTAAACTTACTCTTAATTACGTCCGAAAAAAGCAATTGCGACAACTGGTCATATGTCTGTAAAAGAGGGTGTATTCTATCTACTAATGTCAAAAAATTTTGTAAGTCTCGTCTTTCTCCGTTAAAATCAGGTAGATTATTCAAATATTTAAGGGGGTTAATTGTAACAATATTTTCTTGCGGGTTAGCCATTTTGATAGGTATCAATAATTATATTTGTATATATGTATATGTATGTGTATTTATATAAAAAAAACAAATGATTTTAAAAGAAATATTACGTCTAATTTTACTTGTAGATATGGATGAGAGTCTTCTTGGTTTGCTTCGAAAAATTTCGTCCTTCAGATCGATATTTGTTGGTGTGAGTTTGATCAGCCTCTTGCAATTTGTTAACGTCTCTTATTTTGATCAGCCACTTTTTGCAATTGTTAATGTCTCTTGTAGTGTAACTTATTTTTTAACAGTTTTTAATTTGCAAATTATTTTGATCAGCCACTTTTTGCAATTGTTAATGTCTCTTGTAGTGTAACTTATTTTTTAACAGTTTTTGATTTGCATATTACTTTGATCAGCCACTTTTTGCAATTGTTAATGTCTCTTGTATGTTATTTTGATCAGCCACTTTTTGCAATTGTTAATTTAAAAAAAAGGAAAAATATTTTCATAGGAGAAGTGACTCCTCTGTTGAATTTAGTTAAGTTTTAGTAATTTAGTTCACTCTTTTTTTTCAACTTCTTTGATGAATAATTTAGCTCACTTTTTCAACTTCTTTGTTGAATTTTGTAACTTAGTTCACTTTTTTCAACTTCTTTGATGAATTTTGTAACTTAGTTCACTTTTTTCAACTTCTTTGTTGAATTTTGTTTTACGCAGAATACCACTCAATTTATAAAAATAAATAAAAGGAATTCTTAATCTTTAAAAAAAAATCCTTTTTGTGGTATCCTACCGACTGCGCCACTTTTGTGTTCAATATTTTAGTAAAACAAAAAAATAAATTTTATTTTTCTCTATTGAACTTCTTTATTTTGAATCTTTCTTAAGACTGACTTAAAACTAAAAATTCTTAATATTAAATACAAAAATCAAGTATCAAAAATGCTTAATATTATATTCCATTTCGTAATTTCTCATGATTGAAATTCATTGATCTACTTCAAGTTTATTGATTTTGGGGTTCTTTGGAAAATCATATTTCGGCAATAAAATCTAGGGCAATAAAGTTGAAATGTATTTATATTTAAGTATGCATGTTTGTGCACAGTGCTTGTGGACAAAAATGCAATTGGTTTTGGGGTTCTTTGGAAAGTCATATTTCGGCAATAAAATCTAGGGCAATAAAGTTGAAGTGCATTTATATTTAAGTATGCATGTTTGTGCACAGTGCTTGTGGACAAAAATGCATATCAGCAAAGAAATGGAAAGAACAATTAAAAGAAATGGAAAAACAATTAATTTCAAGTACAACGTAAGTATGTATATTTATATATTTATACTAAACTAGTTTTAAGTACAAAGTAAATATGTATGTTTATGTGTAAGTATGTTTATATATTTATGTTTGTATATTTGTATATTAAATGTTTGTATATTTGAATGTTTGTTCACTTTATTGTGGACAAACATTCTTCACTTAAGAAACCATTAAATAGTTATTAAATTATGATTTTCTTAGGGGTTATTATAACTCTTTACCGCATGAAAAATGACAAGTTACACAACACGCGTTACAAACGCCTTTTCTTTCAGCTTTTTTATTCATTTTTACATTGAAAAATGATCTTGGAACATTTTCAAATCCTTTTTTGTGTAATACTGTATAGTTTTCAAACTCTTTATTAAGATTTTTCGTCATGATTCAAATTTTTTTTAATTTTTTCTTTTTTATTGTCGGCTGATTAGTTGTCAAAACAACACAACGCGTTAAAAAGTTGAAAGTTAACAAACTTTCTGCGGCAAACGCGTCAAAGAGTTTGGTATGTAACTTGTCGTATGCAAAAACACTATTTCAACTTTTTTTGACAGATGCCTACAGTTCACACGCGCACTAACGCGTGTTATGTAACTTCACCTTCACGGGCAACTTAGAAATGCAGTCAGAAGACTCGCGCATGCATATATTTTGCCAAGAATTAAATTTTTTTTCGACAAATAGAAAGAAGCTTTATTAGTAAAGATCTTTTAGAAAAGAGTAACCACAATTAAATATCAATATCAATATTTCATTCAATGATATTTTATGTGGCACAGAAGTTGATCTATTGAAACAACTGTTTAAAATCAGTTTAAAGAAAATTTTAAAAAGTTTATATTAAGTTCTAAGGGCAAAAGTGGACTTTGACAATAAAATGTTAGTTTGGTTTAGTAAGTGTCCCCCCCAAAAGTATTTTATCTGTTAAACCAATATCATTATACCACTTTTAATTAAAATGTTCCCAGGGAAAAGAAAAAAAGAAAAGAAAAATAATTTGAAATATTAACAACCAATATAGAGCACTGGCTTATATAAAAACGCATTAGATGAATACATGTTTCCTGATATATCGAGAGTAGCTTACGGAATTTTATCCATGCCTCACTCCGCTGTAAATGTCGAAAGGATTTTCTTTTACCAAAATTTCATGAAAACAAAATATAAATCAACAGCCATCATAACTCGCTAAAGCTAAGAATCCATAATTGGAACAAATTAAGTTTAGTGACATAACTCCAAAATTAATAAAAATTTGGTATCCGATAGAAAATTGAAAAATAAAAAGAAAAACTTAAATAAAAAAATTAGCGGCGAGCCTTAGTTTCCGAGTTATGGGCCTTTTAAGTTCTGGTATAAAATTGTGATTATATGGTGGAATGGGCACAAATCAAGCTAAGGGGCAACTCTAAAAAAAATGGTATCCGATTGAGAATTAAAAAATAAAGAAAAAATATTAAATTAAAAAATTGTAGGCGAGGCTTAGTTTCCGAGTTATGGGCCTTTGAAATTGTAGTACAAAATTTCATTTCATTTCATTTAAAAACTTTTTAGCGACTCTTTAAGAAAACACTAAATTTTTGGAATGTTTGTATTTACTAACATAGCCTTCGGCCGGACTTAAAACTTTTGTCCACCATGGTGTTTCCCTACACGGCGCAGCCTAATAAAGAATTTCTGCCTGGCAAAGTTTTTCTGTCCAATAATGATTTTCTGCACAGCCGGCCTTCGGCCGGGCTTAAGGATTTTCTCCACCATGGTGTTTCCCTATACGGCGCAGCCTAATAAAGATTTTCTGCCTGTCAAAGTTTTTCTGCCTAATAATGATTTTCTGCACAGCCGGCCTTTGGCCGGGCTTAAGGATTTTCTCCACCATGGTGTTTCCCTACACGCCGCAGCCTAATAAAGATTTTCTGCCTGGCAAAGTTTTTCTGTCTAATAATGATTATTTGCACAGCCGGCCTTCGGCCGGGCTTAAGGATTTTCTCCACCATGGTGTTTCCCTACACGGCGCAGCCTAATAAAGATTTTCTGCCTGAAAGATATTCTCCAAAGCTTTCAAATGATACTAATATTGAAGACATTCGTTGGGGAAAATATTACGTATAATCACAATTTCATACTAGAACTTCAAAGGCCCATAACTCGGAAACTAAGGCTCGCCGCCAATATTTTTATTTAAGTTTTTATTTTTATTTTTTAATTTTCTATCGGATACCAAATTTTTATTAATTTTGGAGTTATGTCACTAAACTTAATTTAAGCCATAAAATTTAAATAAGAAATATTATAATTTTTGGTACTCTCGGGATCAAAAAAGCACCAAAAAAATTTGTTTTTGATACCGAAATGCAAATCTCATTTCCCATCACTGAGCTAAAATTTGCAAGTTAAAGTAGTGTTGTAACATAGCGTCTATACCTGATATTAACCCTGATATAATATGAGAAAGAACGTCGGCAGAATGAGAAGAAAAATATATTTGTATTAATATTAATATCTGTATAGGGGAAAACGTACTCCTGTAAATATCATAATATTTCATAATTATTATGCAGCCGTGCAGTAAACATCTTCGTTTATTGTAAAAGCAATGTGAGTTTCATAAAAATTTTGGCATTCCTTAATACATCATGTATAATTAAAATATTTCCGCAATATTTTTATCAAAAAATATTAATTTTCACTATAATTCACAAAATTCTCTTCACGTATTTATGTATGTGTGCGTTTTTTGACACTTGATATCATAATATTGTTTTCTAAATATATATTATGAAAACAATATTATAATATCTGATATAATAGTAATATAATACTAATATTGCAGTCCACACGTAATATGATTCTCTCTGCTATGAAATTTGACGTTTGCTGATAGAAATATATTTGATATTATATCAGGTATAGACGTTATGTAATGTATAGTTATATAAGTTGTGTTCATTTACTAAAAATTTTTACGAATTTGTAACAATTGTTACTGGAAAGTGTTCATTAACCCAAAAAATTTGCAACGAGAGAGCGTCGAAAGAGCGTAAAAAATTGAGAGACAGAAAAATTCTTGCAAGTTTTTACAAGTAAAATTTTTACTTGTAATAATTTTTCAAACAGCTGTTTTATGATTGTGTTTGCAAAACAATTTTCTAAATTAAGTTGAAAATAAAAATATTTTGGAAATTGTAAGTAAATGTAAACTTTTAAGACGATAAAAAGTATTAAAAAGATAAAAAATTTATTTTTGTGTAACTAGCAACAACAGAAGCAAAATAATATGTCTAATGAAATATATGCATTAAATGCATTAAATATATGTATATGCATTAATATTTTTCTACAGCCTTTGGATGTTTTTGTTTTTCTTTAATTTTCACAGACCAGCTGTTATTTTTGTGTTGTAAATACTATGAGTACCTAGCTACTCGGTAATTTACACTAAGACGATATTTACACTGGGCCTTTTCTGGTTATCTGTGCAGGCAGGCTTTTTAAGTTTGTTGGTGAGAGGTGTGAGAAGCATGCGGAGTAAAACAAAAGGCACTAAATGAAAATTCGAGGGGAATTTTGACATTTATCTTTGTTTTGTGAAGCAGCTCTGGGCGAGTCAACATCACGCGTCGTTGGCAATTATTTCTTAAATGCAACCAGGCCACTGTTGTTTATTGGCCTTCGAGAGTTTTGCGTCTCACCGCATGTGATTAGTGGTTGGCGTCGGTTAACGGTATCCACCGCGGTATCCCGTTGGTTTCCATTAACCACATGCAAAAATAATTATAAAGAAAATATATTGAAAATTGGTTGGAGAACCAAACAAAAACTCATTTTTTTGAACAAAATAAACATTGAAACGTGGTTGAAGAACCAAACAAAAACTCAGTTTAAACAATTAAGGAGAGGAATTTGGGAGTTCCAGCTTCGTATGCGACGGTATATGTCGTTTGGAATTTTCTCGGAGGAGGCTCCTAAGCACAGAAATTTTGATGGCGATATAACCTTTGAGTTCGGCCAAGTAAATCTCCCATCCCTTGTTATAACAAGGGGGCACGGAGTAACCCCAAATAAACAAACAAACAAACAAATATTTCTGTCTCTCAATTTTTACGCTCTTTCGACGCTCTCTCGTTGCAAATTTTTTGGGTTAATGAACACTTTCCAGTAACAATTGTTACGAATTCGTAAAATTTTTAGTAAATCATATAAAAAAAAATTTGTCCGGACAAAAATGTTGTTCCGAAACAATGGGTGAATCCAGCATAACTGTATCGTTTACAGTTAGTTCTTTGTGGAATTTTATATTATAAAGATTTAACTGGTGGAGACCATAAAAAACTCGAGTGGATATTGGAAACTCCTACTTCCTATACGAAGGTATAGGTCGTTCGCAGCAACCGAAGGAAGCTTCTACACGTTTGATACCCTGGCTTTTTGGCTACGTGCTTTTGCCTTTTGTTCCATTTGAACAACAACAACAATATAGTGTAAACTATACGTACCAATACTATTTCGAATAAAAAAAACTGATTCATTAAATGATTTTAGCGCGGGCGTCGGAATTGCCGGGTTAACCAATTAAAAATTTAACAACAAACATGCAACTATATTTCATATTTTTTTTACAAAAACTAGTCTGATTTCATTCCCGGTTGTAATTGTTGTACGTAAGGTTTCAATGAGTAAAAGTTTACCGTCAAATTTATTAAGTGAACTTATTACAAATAACTATACGCTATTCAAAATAAGCTATAAATGCCATCAGAAGTACTCCAGTTAATAGAGCACAAATTTCTTTTATGGATTGACACAGCTTCGTAGATTCTTCTAACAGCTCAGGTAGTACACTCACAGTAGCAATATATATAAAGCCACCGGCTGTAAAAGGTAACACCCATGGTGCAGCGCCCGCATCTGACTCAACCCCTATTAATGCCAACGCATTCCCAGTTAAAGCACCAACAGCTGTTACAAGCTGCAAAAGCATAGCTTTACGACGAGAGCATCCAGATTTAATTAAAATCGCAAAATCACCAATTTCGTGGGGTACTTCATGCAACAAGATTGTTATTGTTGTCACTACACCAATACTGTTTCCAGCTAAAAATGATGCTCCTATTGCAAGGCCATCTGTGAAATTGTGAGCAAAGTCTGCTGCCAAATTTAAGTACCCTGCTATTTCAACTTTCTCGGCTTTAGTTTCCTTATTTTTTTTGGTATCGTTTTCATCGCTGTCATTTTTCTTATTACTCTTTTTAGCTTCCCGAGGTGTTTTTTTAATGGCTCCGTGGCTGTGCAGATGGCTTGCGCTTGATTCCCCCTTCAATATGCGCACTAATTTTTCAACAGTTAGAAATGCGATTATCCCACCTAGAACCCATAATCCTATTGCGGTTTCTTTACTATGATCATGAGATTGACTTTCAGAGTGAGAATGACCATGGTGATGAAAATGACTTTCAGAATTTGAATGATCATGAAAGCCATCATCCGAGTGTGCATGACTATGGTGTGGATTCGTAGCATGTGGAATTAAGTGCAAAAACGCGTCACCCAACAAGCCTCCAGAAGCAAATGCTAAAAGAACTTTTAGACGTGGTCTCATCTCATCACTGCTATCCAAAGGAATAACGAAAAGAATCAAGAATGGAGCAGCACTTATTAATAATGTAGAACCGATTGAATATAGCCAAATGCTAGACATATCTGCAAAATATCCATACTTTTAAATAATTTCCATGTAGTCATATTACATTAAAACTTGCCCGCTTGGTAAATGTTTTTCCTTGTATCTTCGTGACTGTGGGAATCATCATGATGATGGCCGTGACCATGTTTACCATATGCATTTTTATCAAAGTTTTCATTAACTTCACGGGAGTACTTAAAACTAGGTTTATCTTGAGAATGGCTGATACAAAGTCTTGGCAAAGAAAACATTACTATCAACAACAAAAAGGAAATAGCACATTTTTTTAAATATATACATTGTTTTTTGGACTGCAACATCCCAGAATTGCTTGCAAACTTATGATAAAAATTTACACGTCACATCTATGCCAGTGACGCAAAATGTGGCACAATTGGGCCATTTGTGGCCCTTTTGGCGATAAGGTACGCGATTAGCAATTTTGACCCTTTCAGCTCAAATTTCGAATACACTGTGAAAAATTTTAATAATTTTAGAAGCCTTGACATAGCGTCACAGAATGTTTTGTGATAGCGTCTATACCTGATATTCAGGTATGTGATGGAAAACGATCGATTTCAAAACAATAATTTTGTAAAGGTGTGATTAATTCCGACCGGTTTGGGTATAATTTTTGAGCTAATCTTAACCTATTGACTTCTAAAAAGCACAGTAGAAGATAAAATATATACCATATTATAGAGCTGTGAAAAGAAATTGATCAAAAATGTCTGGAAAAGCTATTAAAAACAACTTTAATACACGAAATTCTCTTCATGTATTTATGTATGTGTTCGTTTTTTGACACTTATGCTATATTTAGACGACAAGTTGAATCACCTGCTTCGCTCTCTGAATCATGTTAATGAATCATGCTGTTCAGACTGCGCATTCGTGCTTCGTGTGCAGCGTGCCAATTTAGTGCTTTTAATACTAGATTTAGAGTTTTTTAGTTCATAACAGTGCGGAATTTTTCAAATTGTTGCTTTAAAAAGAAATTAGTGCCTTTTTTTGGTGCTTTTCACCTTTGATTTTAGTGCGTTTTACAAATCTACTAAATATTAATTTGTTAAAGTGTGGTGGCTTTATTTTCACTTTCAAAAACTATCTGCTTTCACCCCTTTTAGACATGCAAAGTTTCCTTTGCAGAATGTTAATTCAGCTTGGTGAAATATGAAGGAAGAAAAACTTTATCTTTCATAGTGAGAAAAAATAATACATTTCTAGAAATTACAGAGGATACCATGCACGTTATAAAATAGTTTAATTACAATAATCTAATTACTAACCACTGAGGGAAGCAATGTATTGCTTTCTTGATAACGAAAGCTTCCAAAAATGCTTCTGAAAAGTACTAACTTAAGGCTCTCTAAAAAAATTTAAACCAGTAACTTTTCCACTGAGTACATAAAAACTACACATTATTACTTCTGCAAATGGAAGCAGTAAGGCAAAAAAATTAATATCTTTTTGGAAACTGAATGCATTGCTTCTAGCTGAAATTGAAGAAATGGAACGAAGTATTAGAAATTTAAGGATAAATAAATGGAAAAATTTGCTCAGAACTGATAAATTTTCGATCGAAGTTCATAATTCTAGAAATTCAACTGATCATAATCCATTTCTAATACTGTCAATATTTGCTCTAGGACTATTAACATTACCATGTTCAAATGTTGAAGTAGAAATAACTTTTAGTGCTAATAACTATTTTAAAAGTTAGTTAGAAATACAATAATTTTATAAATCAAATTGTTTCATTCATATAAAATACGGTCTAACAAGAAAAGGCTTATGTTGTTCAGAATGTAACATACTGAACCATGTTCATGTAAAAATTAATTCAGACGAAACACCTAAAAATCTAATTGTTTTATTAAAACAGTTTTATGGCCAGAGGAAAAAGACGAAACTGCATTTCTTGAAACGAGGAGTATAATTCTCGTTGATTATCTTTTGTTAAAATAGTACACCATAATTGGAGTGTCTTCCCAAATGAACTTCAATTATTTTCCTACTCATATTCTACTTATAATAAAGTCCTGCACAAGACTATTTATAAGACCTTTCAAGACATGCGACATTTTTTAAACGCTTTACTACAGCGAAATATTCTAAAACAAACGCTAAAAAACACTGTTGGCAAGACGAAAACTCAAAAAAAATATTGCCAACAGTGTTGTTTAGCGTTTATTTTAGAATATTTCGCTGTAGTAAAGCGTTTGAAAAATGTTGCATGTCTTGAAAGGTCTTATAAATGGTCTTGAGCAGGTCAATAACTTATAAGCAAAATCGACATAGAGAATATAGAGCCATATAATTGAAATTATTACAAAAAGCTATGAAATGTAGTAAATTTAAAATTGTAGTTAACTTAAATTTTTAATTTTTACTAATTCAATACATTTATAATTAGCCATATGGGCTTTCTCTGTATTGCAAATAAATAGATACATATAAAAAAAGAAAAAAATATATTTATGTACATACATACATATGTACATATGTATATACGAGTACTTATTTCATTTAGTGCTTTTTTATGAACACACAGTGGTTTTTGCTCTGAAAAAGTTGGCATCACTGTTCGCGTGGCATTTTTTTATGTATATTCACACAAACATACGTATCATACGCACGTATATACATGCATACACATAAGCATACATACTTTACATAAATTCCACTCATGCGAAATCTTGTTTTTAAAGGCATCTCTATATTTTCTTCTTATTTTTCCTTTTTATATTATTCATAACTTAATTAAATTTATTTATATTAAACTCAAATCTATGTTTTTTGGTTTGTTTTTATTTGTTTACAAACACACACATACACATATACCTATTTTGTTTTGATAGCTAGTTCAGATAAAGTGGCGATTAACTGCGATAAAAGTTAGAGAAGATACCAATTTTACGTGCTTCGCAAGTAGATTCATATTGAATCTACTAGATTCGCTCTCATAATTTTGTATGGCGAAGCAAGTTGATTCGGTCATGATTGGGGCTTGAAGCATGAATAGAGAGCGAAGCACGTACCGTCTAAACATAGTATTAGGGCTAATAAATCAGTCAATGATTATTTGTATTTTATTTTTAAATCTTATTTAAACACAAAAATTTGTTTCTCACTGCACAATTAAATCAAACTTAAACAGCCAACACTGTAGATTTAAGTGTTGTTTAAATTTTACAAACACACCATATGTTTTGTGCATGTGTGTGTTTTTTGAAGGTACGTACATGAACATCATGTGGTCGTATTAAAATGAATTTCGTTTAATTTTCGCAAATGTACAACAAATGTAACACATATTTTCATATCATGAAATATATTAATAGAAAAATGCATTCTGATGCTCTTTTTGTATCATAAAATGCGTTTTTTGCTATTTCACTTTTCTGCAAATTGATAAATCAACTTTTTTCTTTAAATTGAACAGCTGTTTTTTGGAAAGCTTTCCATAATATTGTAGTGCTACCGTACTTTCAACTTAATTTGATAATAACTTTAATTAACCACTGAAAAAATGAAAGTGTATTTAAACACATTTTAATTTTTAATGAAAATTAACTCAAACTATATTTAAACATTCACTGATTTATTAGCTATTAATATAATATTGTTTTCTAAATATATATTATGAAAAAATAATATTATAATATCTGATATAATAGTAATATAATACTTATATTGCAGACCACACCACAGAATATTTTGTGACCACACGTAATACGATTCTCTCTGCTATGAAATTTCACGTTTGCTGACAGAAATATATTTATTATTATATCAGGTATAAAATCTATGTGACATTAACCAATTGATCGGTTGGTTTCTGGTTTGCTGCAAACATAATGTATTTTGAATATACTGTGCCGCATTGTGGTAGAAACCAAGGCATATCAAGGCGTATTTAATGTACCTTGGTTGAAGCTCTTCCCTACTGGAGTACCAGCTTATGCCCATTTTTTGTGTTGGTAATCAAACTGTAATTATTTTTAAAGGGCCACTCAGACTATTATACTTTGTATTAATACATGTCAGAAATTCAAATAATACGTGCAAGTGCGATATTGTGAATGCAAAATGTCATAACGAATGGTAAATAATACGATAAAAATTTGACATCCCATAATACTTGACCATTTTTTGAAAATTTTCTAAACGATAATACTTTTCATCTGATCAGAGTTGCGTTATTACAAAATCCAAACTAAGAAGTCGTCTGTTTCGACGCCGATGCCGTGCCGTCGTTTATGGTATATGTCTTTGTGTTAAACCGGATATAAATATTGAATATGGTTATCGTATTGAATAATTTTTCGTGTCAGTCATGTCTGAAAGTTAACGAAACTATCATATTTTCTTTTTCTTTATCTTATTTAAATCAACTACTTTAACCGCCGTCTATTTTCAAAGGCCGGCACGACCAAAGAGTTCATGACACTGCTCTGCCGCCGGAAGTCAACGATTAATG
This sequence comes from Tachina lurida, assembly GCA_944452675.1. NCBI lineage: Eukaryota > Metazoa > Arthropoda > Insecta > Diptera > Tachinidae > Tachina > Tachina lurida. The sequence goes on from OX101753.1 coordinate 58,943,424, forward strand.
TAGGCATGTTAATCCTCAACAGCTGTTTGCTTTATACTTGTGTTTGTAATGTAATATAAGGTGTGATGGTGTGAACATGAAATGTCAATTTACGTTAGATTTTTTGATAGGCGAAACAAATGTCTTTAGATTTCTTTTTCGTAAAGTGTGATGAAAGTCTTTATACATGTATAATAGTCTGAGTGGCCCTTAAGTTCTATTCAAATACGAACTTGTGTTTTGACTGCATATTTAAATAATACTTAAATGCCCAACCTTGTGTAACCCTGCGTTTACACATGCAAGTAACTTGCATAAACCTCTGTGTACGTATTATAAACGAAAATGTCGCACAAATGGCAGACTGTCTTGCAACTTGCATGATTACCTTTTAGTGCAGAGTTGTCCATAACATAAAAAAGTTAAATTTTAAGTTCAGCAAGTCACTGCCTTGTAAAATTCTATGGCAGTTGAGTTGAAGGTAGACTACAAGTGCCGAAAGTGTAGATGTGTTAGTAAAAAAGTTTGTGTGTATTGAGTTTTCGAACTTACACCTGCACGTGGAAGCCGTTGGTAATTAAATACTACTTACAGTGTCCACCATTGGATAAATTTATATCATGATGCATCTCAAATTAATATGAAGAGAATTTATCACGCACAGACTCAATTTTTAATATTATGACATGATTATGATTAATATACAAAATTCGGAGCTTTCGGCCTGATAAATTCATCTTGGTATCAAATGTCATTGTATGTCTCACTGTGCATTTAACGATTATTTATTATACAGTTTTCGTTTAAAAACGAGGCGCAACAATTATTTGCGAATTAGATATTTTTGACAAATATTTGTAAATATTTGTTTGCTTCATCGAGAAAAAAATCATCCACGTCTACTACTTTGTATTGATATTAACATGGCATCTATACCTGATATTAATGTGAGAGAGCACGTCGGCAGAATAAGGAGAAAAATGTATTTATATTAATGTCTATGTAAACATCTTCGTTTATTGTAATAGTAACGTGTGTTTCATAAAAATGTTGGCATTTCCTTAATACATCGTGTATAATTAAAACATTTCCGCATTATTTTTTATCAAAAATATTAATTTTCACTTTAATACACAAAATTCTCTTCACGTATTTATGTATGTGTGAGTTTTTTGACACTTGATATCATCATATTGTTTTCTAAATATATATTATGAAGACAATATTATAATATCTGATATAATACTAATATTGCAGTCCACACGTAATACGAATATCTCTGCTATGAAATTTGACAGATATATTTGATATTATATCAGGTATAGACGATATGTAATGGAAAAAAATCTACAGATGTAAGCACTATGTTGTCATGTTTAACAGCATGTTTATGGAACACCACAATCAAGACACGCACGAATACCTAAAAGTAGAAATACATACCACGCGTTTGTTCGTCAACGAATATCGTGCGCTTGAAAACTTTACCACGTGAAATTTGGCAAGTTACACACACGCGTTACAAACGCCTTTTCTTTCAGCTTTTTAAATTTATTTTTACATTGAAAAATGTTCTTGGAACAATTTCAATTCCTTTTTTGTGCAATACTGTATAGTTTTCAAACTCTTTATTAAGATTTTCCTTCAAGATTCTATTTTTTTTAAATTTTTTCTTTTTTATTGTCGGCCGATTAGTTGTCAAAACAACACAACGCGTTAAAAAGTTGAAAGTTAACCAACTTTCTGCGGCAAACGCGTCAAAGAGTTTGGTATGTAACTTGTCGTATGCAAAAACACTATTTAAACTTTTTTTGACAGATGCCTACAGGTCGCACGTTCACTAACGCGTGTTATGTAACTTCACCTTATAGTATGTTTCCACCGGCATGATTTATACAAATGATGATGATTTGTGCAAATCATGTTAATTTCTACATGATTTTCCATACTATTTGCATATGGATAAATCACCTCAAAATGGTTGATTTATTTTAAATAATGTCGAAAATACTATTTTTCGAAATCGATTTATGTATGCAACAATGCGTTGCTTTTAAAATTACAAACTCCATCCATGGGTCATCCATCAATAGTTATTGACAATTTCGAAAAAATGACATTAAGGAATATTTAATCAATTTTTAATGTCAACCGCAAGTGAATAAAATTCACATTACAGCTGCTGCGCCCACCTTATAAAGTACTTGCATAGTTTGAGTACGAAAATTCGAACAACAAATCACTCACAAGCTCGGTGGAAACACTTTGATTTAAAATCGGTGGAAACATACTATTAAAGGCCGAAGCACAATGAATCCGTCATACGTTAAACTTCGCATTTTTTAACTGACAGCTAAGTTGAAATACATGGTTTCTTATGAGGTCTGTTGCATTCATTACGTGTCCGTCAACGCAAAGTACAAAATTTGCTTTACTTTTTGCGTACGTTGAGTAGTTTGACAGATATTGGTTGGGTTTTTTTTGGTAAGTTCTGATTTAGGTTTTTGTATTTGTGGCAGCAAAAATAAAATTAAACAAAAGGAATAAACGAAATAAAGAAAAAAGTTGAATTTAATAAATAAAATGGAGAATCAACCTATTGAAGCTGTTCAAATACATTCGTCAATAAAGTACTCATTGTGCCAACCTTCTCCGTCGTTGCGTTAATGTCAGTTGAAAAAGGCGAAGTTTAACGTATGAGGAATTCATTGCGCCCCGGCCTTAAGAATTTGCATTTTTAGAACACGTTAATTTTTTTTCGTCTGTCTTACGTCGTGTGGCGCACTTAGCAATTAAGTGTCAAATCAGTGTTGCCTTTCGGTAAATAATATTTATTTGCTTACATTTTTTCATATAAAATTTGAATTTTTGTCATTAAAAAAGGTAACTCTTTTTGACGGCAAGATGTAAGTATGCAAAGTAAATTTATATAAAGTATATGCAAGTACTCAGTTGATTAATTTTTGTCTCGTGTAGTGTCCATGCTTGAATGTCAAAAGTTGTTTACAATTTTCGCACGCCATTTTGTTTTGCTATGCTTTGTTATACACAATTGTGTGTAGTGAGAAAGTTTAAATACATTTTTACTTAAAAAAGGTATTACAAAACATTTAAAAATAATAATATTAAATTATTAAAATAAATATGTAGCTTTTATTATACTTATTTCAAATAATAAAGGTTTATCAATTAATAAATTTATTTTGGTTTTGTCTGTCCATACATTTCCTTTTTGTTGTATGCAGATCTGGGACTTGCATTAAATAAGCAAATGCATTGACCATTTTCCCACACTAAACCAAATCAATACAAACGCAAATTTATTACATTATAACTAACTTTGATAATTATATTGCAATTTTGTTGCATTAAACTAAAATCTCTTCAAAGTAATACCAGCCAGTTGGCAGTTGTGCAGCTTCTCCCCAGGCGGGCAGCCATTATGCATTTGTTGCTCCTAAGAAATTAAAACAATTTAAATTAATATACATTTATTAGATGAATTAATAGTTTTTTTACTCACATAGGTATTTTTCAGTTTTTGCCAAAAGAGTGCTTCTAAAAATATAGAGAAAAAAACTAGCTATTATGACATATACAGACATAAATTATCAATTGCAGAAACTACTCACCTTTAATTTCAACAAAGATTGTGTTTTTCTTACAGAAATCTGCAAATAAATTAAATTTAAAACATATTTCTTCAGAAATAAAAATTTTCACCTATTATTACCAAAATCACAGAGCGAATGAGGCAACAAAGCACAACACCAAAATAATTTACAAAAATGGCATACGAAAATCATTAGAGAGGATTTGATGACTGTGTGAGCGAGACGTAAAGAAAACGCAATTTTCTTCCGTCTCGTTTCACCTCTGGTATCCTCTGTGGTAATATATTAATGTTGCGCTAGCACCAAATCACATGGCGAAAAATAGAACGTAAATGTGTACCACAGTGTTCTACAATGTTCATCAATAGCTATAAAGAAAACATTTTTGTCCCTGCGAAAATATTCGTCTAGTTACATGGAAACAGGTTGGTAAGGGGGAGAGTCCACAACTTTCCTTCCTCCTCTGGAGTAATTTGCAAAAAAAATAATAAGAAAATATCACTTTACAAGCAAGATAAAAAGATAAAAGTCATCTTAGGGAAGTGACGCAAAATCGGTCTGGAATATACTCAAATCTTGGACAAATCTATATCAAATCGTTTAAAAGAAGTTATTCGTCGCCAAGGAAAAGCAACTTGCCTCTAAAACAACTGCACATACTTTATATGATAAGAATATTAACAATGTCGAATACTTTATTTGTTTGAATTTCTTAACTAATTTTTTATTTAAGGCAAATTTTTATAATAGTTACTTTAATGAACTAATTTTTTTTATTGAATATAATTTTAAAATGCTTTCTAAGTTCTTTTTAACCCTCGACTAAAAAAAGGGGTGTTATAAGTTTGTAGTGTGTGTCTGTGTATCTGTATATCTGTGTGTCTGTCCGTGTCCACGTACAGACCAAACTCTGGACGGATTTCGATTTAGTTTTTCTGTTTGAAAGGTGAATTGATCGAGATGGTTCTAAGCTATGTTACAAGAAAATCGGTCCAGCCGTTTAGAAGATACCACATCTTCTCTAGATATATTATATATTAAAATTTTTCATTTTTGTTATTGTAAAATAAGATAGTAAATAGTTTTTTATTAATGAAAACAAAATAACAGTGGTGTATGTCGAAAAGTTTTTTTGTCCACTGTAAATATGTCAATTGTTACTTTTTTTACTTTCTTCAAAATATGATTTTCATTCCGACAAATGTATATAATAATATACTTATGTATATACAAACGTACGTATTTACTTATATCCGTTCAAACTAAATGCTCCGAATTCGTAATGACTAGTCGACAAAATCTTTGATTTCGGAATAGAAATATTACCGAAATTGTAACGGTTTTGGTATGAAATGATTGACACGACTTCGCAACGATATGTAGTTACGGAATCGTAAAGGAGTATTTGAGCCAAAAAGGTGCCCAAAAAGGCAAAAATATATTTAAAGAAACCTTAAGAACTAAGTACGCAGCTCGATACACATCATTTTACATCATATTGTACATTTTGAATTTAAGTTGTGATTTGCAGCTCTGAGATACTGCTATAGTCAGGAAATTGAAGAAAACTACATGAGTTTTTAATGTTTTTTCGGTTTTAACCAAGGTTGGAAACCGTAACGAATAACGGTATTGATAACGGTACAATTATTTTTTAAATTTCGGTATCGGTAGCGGTATCGGTATTTTTTTTATTTCGGTATCGGTATTACCGGTACATACCGTTATCGAGTTTATAATACCGGTATACCGATATTACTGATAAATTTATTATTTCAGGCAGTGGACATAGCAAAAAATATTTTTTTATTAAATTATTTAAAAAAGGGAGTATTTTTACATTAACACATACAAACTTATTCGTTTCTATATATATTTTTATACTATTATTAAAAAAGTGAAACAAGGAGACTGCAGTTCAAAATTTACATATATAAAGTATACATTTTGTTTAATTAATAGTAAAAATAAAAGTGTTGTCTATAGTGATAAATTACACTGTGTGACAAATTTTGATGAAATCGAAATACCTGGGACGTGTAAGGCTGAGTTTACATCTGGCAGTTCTTGTGTGCCATGTGCCAAAGAAAGCGTAACCACTAATTACTAATGAAAAACTGTTTGATTCAGACATGTATTTATTGATTTAAACTATTTCCAATCATGTTGGATTCTATAAAATTGTCTAATAGTTATGTATAAAACTGTTTAACTTAATAAATACGTGTCTGAATCAAACTGTTTTTCATTAGTAATTAGTGGTTACGTTTTTTATGCTTGTGTGGTACATGACACACACATGTAAGCCAGGCCTTACTATTTTTCTGCTAGGTATTGTCGAGTATAACAAAAATCTGTATTTGAAATTTTCCAGACACGACCAAAATCTTGAGTAACAAAGTTAAATATCAACCGATTTTAAATTTATAAACGGATACAGAAAGAAGAAACTAAGACCATATACATATATCTTGTTTCAGTAAATTTCAAATGTATGTCTGTATTTGTTAAATATAATTTTTTCTGTTTTTTTGACACTTTTCTACTTTGGAAACGTTCTTAGGCAATATTTTTGTACTGGACCCATATTTTTTATAACTTTGGGTAATATTTAACCTAGTTAGAGGTTGATAAGTGCCTGCGGGTACGAAAAACCAGTTTTTTACCAGTAACTCAAGATTTTGTAGGCGTTTGGAAAATTTCAAATACAGATTGTTGTTATACTCGACAATACCTACCCCAGAAATAGTAACACTTCGCAGGTATTTTTTGTTGTCACACTGTGTTATACATTTATGTACTTTGTGATGTCCGAATATTCGTCCGTTTTTACATATTCGCATTCGTACTCGCCTAATTCAGACGAAACGAACATTTGAATATTTCAATTCAAAGAATAAACGAAATTCTTGTAGCCAACTTAAAAAACAAAGAAAACAATATTCTTATACAATTAACATTAAAAAAGTTAAAGCAGGTACTTTTCTTCACCTCAAGAGAGGAATCTTTAAATCAAATATAAAAGTTTAGAAGTTTTTTTTCTCTACCAACCTTATTTATTACGGTCAAATGTGTAAACAAGACCAACACCAAAGAAAGACAGTTAATTGAAATATATTTTTGCAACTTTTGCCCATATTACGGCTTACAGCTCAACTAAGTTGGATTGAAACTGAAATAACTTAACTTTTAAACAATTGTTGTTTGGTATTCTGAATAACAACTAATTTTAGTTGTCTTCGAAACAATGCTCGAAAAACAAAGGTTCTTATCTATGCTGTTTTTTGAAACCAAACCATTACAAAACATTTTAAATTGCGGTATTCGGTGTGGGATGCAAATTGTCTTGGGTCGTTGTAAATGCAAAATATCGTAGCTTTTCTTTAAAATCCAAAAACAAACTACACACACAATCGAAAGAAAAGCTACAACATTTTGCATTTGCACTTATGCAAGACCATTTTGTTACGCGTCGCATTGTAATCGAACGAAATTTATTTTTTGTTTTCTTTATCAGATTAATCGGAGCGATCTGCGGTCAAGTGGCAAGATACAAGTTGTCCAGCTAGCCAGTGGCAAATGGTTCTTAACCCGCTTGTCCGACGCATAACATATAGTATGTACACCTTGCCAACATAAATACCACTTATATACATACATATTAAAAGTGAGAACTAATCGAGCGTTTTAGCTTGAACGTCCGCAACTAGACTTCCTAAGTGTCATGCAAAAATTTGAGTAAAAATTTTGAGGTTGAATAAGTTTTCCAGGTTTCCTGCATGGAAATAAGAGATTTTGAGGGTGGCTGGATGTTAAGCCACTCGGGCATAATTTTTCCTCCTTGTTCGGCCAAGGCCGAGCACCCTGACAGGCCGCCTACCCGTTATTGCGCACCTGTCCCTAAACATAACCGCTAAATGAACTTACCTTCAGCCGCTTGCCCCCCCCTAGCATACCTTTGAAATGATAATTAGTTACTTTTCAAATTCATGGCTTTTATTTCAGGAACAATACTTAGGAATAAATTTATATAAGGCAAACGTGTAATATTTATAGAAGATACAGAGGGCAAATGCTTACGATACGAGTACATAAATATGACGTAAGCAGTTACAACCTGTAGCCTCCACTATAATATCCATGGATATACATATGTATATATATATATATAAATAAAGTCAATATAATGGTGTTAATAATACTTATTCTGAATTCACTGGTGCTCTCATCTGTGGATCGTGATGATTTTTGGTGGTGACGTTGATTCTTGTAGTTTTCTGATGCTGGTTGATTGTTGTTGTCAGTTGATAAGCGATCGAAGAAACAGTAAGAGTCTTTGAATATTTTTATGATGCAGTTTTGTCTATTGTTGTTGTTGTTGCCTTGCGTTTAAATCGATAGTTCACATATTCAAGGTATTTGAGACAATTGGATTTCAATTGTACACTTAAGGAATTTTGCGCTTTAATTTTGTTTTCTTTTTTTTCTAGGTATATATGGTATTGTTCTTTTTATTTATATATTATAGTTTATTTTTTTACTTTTTAAATTGCTAATAACATGTTTTTTGTTTAATTCAATTTAACGTTCAGTAATTACAGTTATGATTTTCATAAGTCTGCCTCAACTTTATATATAATGCATAATACATATTTGGTTTCATTTATGGACACAAATGTATGTTTTTTTAATAATTCTTCACATTAATGTATTTATAAAATTATGCAGTGCAATTGGCTTAGTTAGGGGACAAGGTTAACAAATGACATAGTAGTTGTATTAATAGCAACTTTCAAATGATAATTTTATTTTGCGTTTGCTAGCAGAAAAGTTTATGGTTGGGCCCACCAAAGCATGTGATTTTGCCAGCTCTGCACATACATACGTACATACATACATTTATACATGTGCATGTATGTTTCATATATGCCGTCTTTCACTATTAACTTTGATCTATTCGATTTATTAGATTTATATTGTCACTGATTCAATTTCTTTAATTGCACTTTTATAATGGGAAAAAGACCAACTCTTTTCTGTAGGCGATACAGACACCGGAAAATGATTCCTCCCAATAAGCACGGTGGGGATGGAAAAGTTAATACAAATTGTAGTCTTTTGGGTTATTTTTTTGTTTCGCGAAAATTGTGGTTAAGCGGGAGTTTCAAAAGCTAAAAGTTCCCCTTTTTTATCTACATAGGTATGTATATGTATGCGCAATCTTGGGGTATGTACGCCATTTTCATATGCGTTTGCATACATGGTGTCGTTAGCGCTGTGGACATTCATTCTTTCTTGCGTGGAGGGTTCCACGTTTTCGTGCGCGTGATGGAACTTGCGAATAAGGGATTTATGCTTACGAGTAGTTGGCAGTTCTAAAAGAAGGTACGATGCACGAGCGTGGTGGAATTTTTCTTCGTTCCACTTACACCACTTTTCCACTCTTTTTTTCACAATTTATGCTTTCCTTTCTTAGATTTTACTTTAACTGTCTTTTCCTTTCTAATTTTACCACTAAATTCACTTTTTTAAAACTTGTATATAATTTTTCTTAACTTTTGTGTGTCACTATGATTTTCTTCCGATTTTTGTCTGTTTGCTTCACTTGCGGATACTTGAATGTCCCTTTTATTTTTTTTCTGACACCCTTTTTCTTTCTTTTTCTTTTCTTCCATTCCAAATTTTCCCTGATCGTCCAAGCGTAAGTTTTTGATTGGCCAGCTAACATAACGGTCAATGCGGTAGAATTATGTGTGAAAGCAAAAATGTCAAAAAATGTAATGTGGTTGCTTGTTCCTTCATTCGTTCGTACAGGGATGTCATTAGCAGGGTTGCCAGATTTTCTTGGGGTAATTAGTCGGGAAAGACAAATCCTAGCAGGCGTGTCTGAACAGATGAAAGAAAAACTTATGGGTGGATGAAATCCGTAACAAACCTGCTTCGTATCTTCGATGCGCGTTAAGATCGAACAGGAAGGATTTCCTCTTGACTACTCTCTTAAGGAGGTTTTGTGTGGAGCATGATAGTGCGACCAAGTGTGGCTCGACCCACGAAGCCGGACAATTAACAGCTGGAGTACGATGCCTAATGATTACTTTCGGAGGTCGGAAGCGTGATATTTACCTACATATTTACCCTGTAAATCCTCAATTTCGTAGAGGGTATTCCCAATCTTATTTCTTACTCTGCATTTAACGAACTTCGGATTGAATTTAGCGTTTATACCTCTTTTGAAATAGCTTTGGGTATGATTCCAACGAAAAACTTCTTGGCCCTGCACAAAATTAACGGACTTTGATATTGTGATTGTGTCTTATCTTTTCCCGTACATGCTGCAATCGGTCAGAGTGTTTAATAATGCTATCATCGGCGGTCATATTTAGATTTTCTAGGAGGCGGTATGCAGATCCGTGGAGGATCATATTTTGGCCGAAGGTGGCGAAGTAAGGCGTACATTGTGTCGCCGTGTGGACGTTACTGCGTAAGACTTGTAATATATTGGGTTAACCTCGGTCCCAGTTGGTGTGGTCAGAGTCGTTTCGGAGCAAATAACGGATCTTCGAGATAACTTCTCGGTTTGCTCTTTCAGAGGCATTTGCCATATGCAGGGAAAAACTCATTGATCTCTTTGGAAGTAAACTGTTTCGCGTTGTCACTATGAATGTATTGTGGCACTCCGTACGTGCAAAAAAAAATCGTTTTGGAAGTATTCTATAATATTGCTAGAGGTTGCCGCTGTAGCGTGTTCTAACTATCACTACGACTAACATTACGTAGTAAACATTTAAAGTCAACTTGACCGCAATATACATAACATCCAATGGCATTGAAATTATTTTTGCGCTGGACATTTGACACTCATGCAAATGCATTAGACAGACTGCAACGTAAATATGTATTTTGTACAAATGATATTTGACACTTACCAGTCTGATCGAAGGCCGCAGCAAAATGCACTTGAATGAATCAAAATTAATAACCACATGTGTTTATATAATAAATATAAACCATACAAAATCCATGTTTTCCAAATTTCTTATGAGATACACGCCGCACGCCTACCGTTGGAAACTAAAAGGAACAATTTGCTTATTAAGCATATACCTTTTCTTTTCCCTCTTATGTTAAGATAGGTTAAGCTTTATTCTCATAACTAGTATATAAGACAATGTATTTTTATTTTTAAATTAATGAATAAACAACTTTCTTGTGAGCTCCTTGCTGAGCTCTAATAATAAAAGAAATAGTTTACTTCATTCAGGCATTCATCTGCCTTCAACTATTTTGAGCCAGTGGCGTTTATTAGCGCCGGCACCCTCGGGCAGGTAGAAATTAGGGAATTTTTAAATTAATAAAACCTAATCATTTACATGGCGATCCTGCCAGTTCTTATGAACAAAATTTTTTTAATTGTCCTGACGGATTAGCCTATAAACAATCCGTCAGAAGAGAAGGAAGACGCTGCCTGGCCAAAAGGCAGACAGCTATGAATATTTATGGGTCCTGGCAGACCAGCCAAAACGCTCTGCCAGAGGAAGAAAGATGTCCGCCTGGCCAAGAGGCAATAAAACAAATAATTAATATTATTTAAAAAAGGATTTGTTATCATCAGCAGCAGTATCAAGTGCAGCAGCAACATATTTTCTGAATGTTGTATACTAGCAGCCCAACAACATTCGTTATCAATCATCAAATGTATTCCCAGCAACAAAAACAAATAACAATACAGCAATATAAATATACTTATATATATTGATCAACCAAGAAAGATTGAAAGTGCCAGCAAAATGTACCAACAACAAAAAAAAAACGCACCTACTATGAAAAAATAAATAAATTTAATAGATAGATAAATAAAGTGAAATTACATTTTTTTTTAACAAAATTTATTGATTAAATACTTACATATATACATTAACGGAACAATAAATAGTAATAAGTAAGTGCATAAAATTCATGAGGTATTTTAACTTTTGTATGGTCCTTTATAATGGAAAGGGAAAATAAGTCTAAAACAAAAGCAATTTATGAAGAAGAAGAACTACAAATACAACAAAGAATAGAGTTTTTAAAACAGATTTGGAAATTGGTAGGAATAGAAGGAACTCCAACAGTAGACGACGTAATAAATAAACCAAAAATTGAACAAGAAACAGTCTTACTCATGAGGAAATTTTTAGAGTGGTAAATTTTTTTACTTGAAAAAAAAAAGAAATTAGATTTTTGTTTTTGAGTGGTGAACTGTTGAATTTATTTTTTCAATATGGGTAAAACAGAATCGAAATTAGAAAACCCAAATGCAAATGTAATAAATGAGGTAGTACCAGAAAAAATTGATTTAAAATTAATTGAAATAATTCTAATTATTATTTGTATATTATCGATTTTTAACTTTGTTTTGAAAATGTATAAGATACACCACAAAATTTTAAAGAAAAAATATTCTAGCAGAGCAAATGATTTAGATAAAGTCTAAAACACACCATATAGATAGAATATAATGGATTGTATAATAGAGTATTCAGACAAAGAAATTTAATAATAACTTTTTATCAATTACGTTTTAACAAGACAAGAAAATGAAGAAAATTAAAAAGAAAAGAAAAAAAAAGTTATTAAATTTTTTTTAATAATAATAATAATAATAATAACTATAACTATAACAGATATACTAACAATAGCAATTGTAACAATGGAATGAGACAAAAATTTAGCAACTCAAGAAATAGAAACCACGAAAATAGTTAGAAAACTCGGACTTTCCCCTAAGATCAATACAATAGGAAAAGATAACCATGTTGCTGACGCTCTATCGCGAATTACAATAAATGACCTAAAATACATGAATAATAAAATTTGTTCTATATTAAAAGTCACGACCAGATCGATGACCAATAAAAAAGAAATGAATAGTAATAAACAGCATAAATTTGATAAAAATAAAAATAATGATAAGCCCAGTATATATGTACCTTTAACAAACACTGACGTCAGAAAATACTATAAACTAAAGATTTCCCCCGGAAGATGTTATATCAAACGTGGAAAATCTATAGTAACATATATACATATTAATGATTTGTTTACTAAAGAGAATTTTGACTAAGGACAATTTTTCTCTAGGCTCGAAAAAGTGGCCGGTAAACACAATATATATAATTTACAAGTGGCACCTAGTGAGAAAATTTTCGAATTTATCTCTATTAATGAATTTAAACTTATGGGCAATAAAATATTAAATAAAATTAAAGTAGCGCTACTAAATGAGGTGACCCAAATCAATAATAAGAATGCCAAGGCAATTCTTGAAATTATGCTGAAATATCTCGATAATCCCATAGAAGGAGGACATTGTGGACTATATAGAACAATAGAAAAGATTAAGAGATATTATTATTGGAAAAATATGTCAAAAGACATATCCAAATATGTAAAATCATGTCATAAATGCCAAACTTCCAAAACAACAAAGCACATAAAAAGTCCAATGATTATCACACAGACACCTAATAAGGCCTTTGATACGGTTTATGTGGATACTATTGGACCATTTCCAAAATCAATGAACGGAAACGAATATGCGATCACACTAATATGTGACTTAACCAAGTACTTGGTAACAATACCGATTAGAGACAAAAATGCAAAAACAATTGCTAAAGCAATTTTTTAAAATTTCATACTCACCTATGGTCCGATGAAGACATTCATTTCGGACATGGGAACAGAGTATAAGAATTCTATTTTAACAGAAATTTGTAACTTGATGAAAATTGAAAAACTAAACTCAACAGCTTACCACCATCAAACATTAGGAATAATAGAAAGAAGCCATAGAACTTTTAACGAATACGTACGCTCTTACATTTCAGTAGACAAAACTGACTGGGACGAGTGGTTAAAATACTTTACATATTGCTTTAACACAACACCTTCAACAGTTCATAATTACTGTCCTTATGAATTAGTTTTTTCAAAACTCCCGAATAAATTTCATCAATTCACTGAAGTAGATAGAATTTCTCCTTTATATAATGTAGATGATTACGCCAAAGAGGCAAAATTTAGATTAGAAGTAGCATATAAGAGGGCCCAACAATTATTAGATAAAAATAAACTTAAGCAAAAATTAAACTATGATAAGGATATACTTGATTATAACTTTAAGATAGGAGATCTAATTTTACTCAAAAATGAAGCAGGTCATAAGTTAGAAATACAATATAGAGGACCTCACAAAATTAAGAAAATATACTTAAGAAATAATGTAACCATAGTTGATAAGAAAACTAATAAAACACAAGTAGTGCATAAAAATAGGCTAAAGTTATATAAAAGTAAATAAAATTAATGTACACGTATGTCCGGACTACGACTACATATACATATTCATATACATATACATATATAATAATAATAATAAATATTTCTTTACAATTTAAAACACAAAAATTATTTACATAAGAAAAACAAAATTTGTAAAAGAATGTCCATAAATTTAACGTTATATGAACATTCTTATAAAAGGTGGAGGTGTAGCGTGTTCTAACTATCACTACGACTAACATTGCGTAGTAAACATTTAAAGTCAACTTGACCGCAATATACATAACATCCAATGGCATTGAAATTATTTTTGCGCTGGACATTTGACACTCATGGAAATGCATTAGACAGACTGCAACGTAAATATGTATTTTGTACAAATGATATTTGACACTTACCAGTCTGATCGAAGGCCGCAGCAAAATGCACTTGAATGAATCAAAATTAATAACCACATGTGTTTATATAATAAATATAAACCATACAAAATCCATGTTTTCCAAATTTCTTATGAGACACACGCCGCACGCCTACCGTGGGAAACTAAAAGGAACAATTTGCTTACTAAGCATATACCTTTTCTTTTCCCTCTTATGTTAAGATAGGTTAAGCTTTATTCTCATAACTAGTATATAAGACAATGTATTTTTATTTTTAAATTAATGAATAAACAACTTTCTTGTGAGCTCCTTGCTGAGCTCTAATAATAAAAGAAATAGTTTACTTCATTCAGGCATTCATCTGCCTTCAACTATTTTGAGCCAGTGGCGTTTATTAGCGCCGGCACCCTCGGGCAGGTAGAAATTAAGGAATTTTTAAATTAATAAAACCTAATCATTTCTGATGGGCTTCAAAAACAAGAACTTGGTCAAATGGTCGATTAAAATAAATATCTGGATGTTTTTAGCATTTGTACGAGGATACGGACCCAAGAAGTCACAATAGATCCGTTGGAAAGGGCGAGTTGTCAGGAACCGGTTTCCCATAGGTGGGCATAGTGTTTGATTCGTGGGTTTCATAGCCTTACAATCGTCGCAATTCCTAACGTAGTCCCTAACGTCACGAGCCATTTGGGGCCAGAAATATTTCTGCTGGATTCTGCAAAGTGTTTTGTGGTAGCCACCGTGGCACCCTTCGGTGTGGGAAGACTTAACCACGTCCGCTGTCAAGGTTTGGGCAACCACAGTCTCCAAAGACTTTCTTCGGAGTCAACTCCGTCTCGAAATCTCATGCGTTTGTAAATGTGCTTGCCAGACACACGCAAGTCCGGTAATAGTTCACTATTCTGACGAATTTCCCCCTTAAGTTTACTATATTCAATACTGTCGAACTGGGGTGAATCTAAGTCTACCTCATAATGGTGTATGTTTACCTGAATCTCGTCCACGTCCAGTCGAGAACGAGCCTTTCCTATGTTCTATCGTAAACGTGTAGTTCTGGAGTTGCAGGCTCCACCGAGCTAACCTGCCGTGTAGGTCCTTTTGGCCCATTAACCACTGCAAGCTCGAGTGGTCGGTAATAATTTTAAAGTTTAACCCCTCTATGTATGGCCTGAACCTTTTTACGCAAATAACAGCTGCTAGGCAGTCCAGCTCCGTTACGGAATAGTTGCGCTGAGCTTTATTTAGTTTTTGCGATACGAACGCAATCGGATGCTCGCTGCCGTTGTTGTCCTGCTGAACTAATACACCGCCTATACCTACGCGGGATGCGTCGCACTGAATGACGAATTTAGCAGAGAAGTTTGGCTGGGCCAAAACAGGGGCACTGGCTAGGGCCATTTTCAATTTTTCGAACGACTCCCTGCCTTCTTGACTTAGGCTGAAAGGCTTCGCAGACTTACGTAGGCTATCTGTGAGGGGAACTGCTAAATCCGAAAAATTTCGAATAACCGAGCGGTACCAGTTGGCCATTCCAATGAATCGACTTACTTGACGAGGCGTTTTCGGTGTGGGAAATTGGATAATTGCTGCTACCTTGTCTGGATCGACCTTCAAGGTTCCTCCTCCTATTCTGTAACCTAAGTACTTAATCTCCCGCTGACAAAATTTGCTCTTGCCTACGTTGATCGTAAGGCCAGCTGAACTTAAGCACTTTGCAACTTCAGTGAGTAATCGGACATGGCCGTCAAAATCCTGGCTACAGACAAGGAGGTCGTCCAAATAGACGAATACGCTTTCCCTCAGTTTGGCCGGGATGGTTTTATCCATAAGGCGACTCATGGTCTGAGGACCGTTACATACGCCAAAAGGCATGACCTTATACTGATAAAGACCTCTGCCGGGCACCGCGAATGCAGTCTTTTCCTTAGAGCTATCGGTTAATCTAATTTGGAAGAAAGCATCTTTCAGATCAATTCCGCTGATATAATGTGTATCGCTGAGTCTGCTAAGTAACCCGTTAATGTGTGGCAGCGGGTATGAGTCCTTCTTGGTCAGCGAATTTAACTTCCTACAGTCTAAACAGTCTTATTTTAACCGGTTTTCTCACGGCAACAACGGGACTGCACCAAGGGGGGTTTGACTCCTCTATTACTCCTAGTGCCAATAGTCGGTCCAGTTCTCCGTATACTTCCGCCTGTCTTGAGGGGAAAGTGGGTAATGCTTAGTCTTTACTGGGATCACGTCACCTGTGTCGATGTGGTGCTCCAGTAAAGACGTGCGTCCCAAACCGAGCCTTTCATAAGAGGGAAAATCCAGTATAGCCGACTCCAAGCGAAGTCACTGTTCTGGACTGAGATCGTGATAGAGTGCATCGGTTGTTTCGGTCACTTGTAAACAGTCGATTGAGGGAATTACTAGGACGTGATTCTTTGAACCGTTTGCTGCCAAAATATATGATCTGAACCTTTTAAGCTGAATGCTGTGTCTATTTATGAAGTCCGCACTCCCCTTTCCCAAAACTGACACGGAGTCTAAGAGGCACGATATTTCCTGGTCGAAAATTCTAACTTTAGCGTATGGCCTCCCATCGTCGGCGTTTGACAGAAGAGTTGTCTCAAGTTTTTTCCGGAATTTCTTTCTCAAGGCATAGCGTGCTCTACATTTTAATATCTGACGTGAAGTCGTACCTGTCGAATATGATTTGTTGTTACAATAAGGGATATGTGAATAAAGTTGTATGTCAGGGTTGGTTTGAGTATCGGAGAGTAAATCCCACTGTGCGGGTTTACTCTCATTGCTCGAAGTGAACTCGGGATTCAGTCTTTGGAACAAGCGTCCCCGGTCTCCCGCTCGCTCCGTCGCCTGTTTGTCGAATGAGGACTACTACACTCGGGAGTAGTGACCCCCTTCTGGCCGCATTTAAAACAGAATAGCAATCGGGTATTTACGGGACAGTATATATAACTGTGCCCAGACTTAAGGCAATTCCAGCACTTGATTCTGGAGTAATCACCTTTAGTGTATTGTTTGTCAGCTCTTAGGGCTTCAACTTGTGGATCGCATTCTGCGTCTGAATCATCATTGGCCGTTTGATCAGACGAAGTCTCTATGGAAACTTCATCTACTTGACGTAGCCTATTTGGTGGATTCTTGGGGCCACCGTGAGCCCTTAAAGATTTCTCGGCCTCCCTAAGTAATTCACGGTATGACTCTAGATCATCTGGTCTAGAGACGAAAGTCATGTTCAGGAGTTCCGGGCGTACATTCCTTCTAATAATTTTGATAATGGCACTATCATCCAATGGGGAACCAAGTTTTAGGTTCATCTTAACTAACGCTGAGTGAAAGTCGTCATATGTCTCCTCTGGGTATTATTTTCTGGACGAGATTTTCATTAAAACGTCCAAATCACTCTCAAGTGTGCCAAATTGTTTCGTGATTGCTCTCTTGAACGTTAAATACGTTACCCTAGGGTTTTGCTTGATGTAAAGCCAAAACCAGGACTCCGCTTTACCCTTGAGGAATATGTGGAAGTTTGCCATCAAATAGTCCAGTGAGCATTGGCTTCTTTCAGTGAGTGTGTCTATCTTGAACAAAAAGTCTTGTAGGTCTTCGTCACCGCTGAACGATATGTTCCAATCTTTTAACTTGATGGGAATGTTTGCTGAAGTAGCATGTGAGTTACCGTTTGAATTTTGAGAAGTATCTGTCGCTCTGTCTGTCGGAGTTCGGCGTAAATCCCTCCTTATCTCAGAAATCTCCCTTCTAAACTCCTCTTGAGTACTCCTCATTGATTCCCTTACGTAAGCTATGAGTGAATCTATAGTACCGGCGCTAGGCCCAGGGTGCGCCCCCTGAGGCGGTGAGGTATCGGATTGTCCTCCAGTTGCCATTTCTGTTTTCACCTGAACACCTATATACTCTAATGGGGGGTCCAAGTCACCTGTAGTGTCTGTCTCAATGTGGAGTAACGCTTCTACAGTTATCTTACGCTTTTCACTTATCAGAGCTTCAGGTCCTTTATCATACAGATCAGGAGAAAGCGTTGCAGGTGAATTCCTTATTGCTCTGAGGCTTGTGCTTGATTTCGAATCAGCAACACTACTTGGCCTACGATGTGTCGGTGTACTACCACGCCCCCTTCCCTTCGTGACGGATGAATTTAAATCGTGTGTAACAGTAGGAGGTTTACTCCTGCGATCAGATACCTGACCTATGTTCTTGCCACGTGGAGCTGTCTTCTTTTGGTCTGAACCTGCTCGCGTGTTATAGTTGTGCATAACGTGCCAAACTCCCCAGAAAAAAATAAAAGGTTGTGAGCCTTAAAAGAGCTAAATTGAAATCAATGCCTACTGAGAAAAAAAAATCCTGTGAGACTTGTGCATTCAACAACAATCGTGTTCAAAATTCATATATATATGCATGCATGTATGCGTATATGTGCAGTAGTAATAAAAAAAATATTATGAAATAGTTAGCAAAAAAATTGGAAAAAAACAGTATAATACTCGTTACTAAAAGAAATTATTTGTAAATTGTTTTTCTTTTCCTTACGCAAAGCAAGAAAATTTTTATCTAAATACTGATGAATAGCCAGGGAGGTATTCACCAGTCAATATTTCAATTAAGAGTTAATTGAATTAATTAAATTTCAAAATGCTTTAATTATTTTGAATTGAAAGCTGAATTGGTATTGTTTAACTATATACAGGTGAATATTAAATTAAGCTATTAATTGATATTGCAAAATTTCCATATGACTTTCCTATGTACTAATATTTATCGTTGTGATTCAGATGTGAGATACAGTAGTTTGCCCACATTTAGGCATGCTAGGCAGACGCAACTAAGGTAAACAATTTTGGCTATGTTTATACTCAATATTAGGGACGCAATGAGTATAATAATACTCCGACTTTCCTTAATATTCACCACTTGGCATATCATTCCATATGACAAATCTGAAATGATGCCCCAAGCGTATCCCTGTAAAATCTCTTATTTTCAAAACAGTAGAATAGCTGACTAGAACTTAAAGACTCGTATCAGCTTTTATCATTTACAATGACCAAAGTGGGCTGATTCCGTTTAGTCCTGCCAGGTTTGTCGTATCGAATCATCACTGCAACAATAACTGACCTACTCATATATCGGTTACGGGCTTGCGATTGACTCGAGTCGAATATGAACGTGTACTGATGTTAAAATGTTCGTGTTTATCATCGGACTGACCCATGCGATGTCCTTTCATTGCTTTTGAGATACAGGCTATTGCCCATGCTCAAGTCTAATGCCAGTGTCAACACAATAGGCAATCCTTTCATCAGAAAAACTCCTGAAACCTCTAATGATAGCTTCTCGTTGGGCGCCATATAGGTTACGCGTCGCATTGTAATCGAACGACAGTTATTTTTTTGTTTTCTTTATCAGATTAATCGGAGCGAGCTGCGGTCAAGTGGCAAGATACAAGTTGTCCAGCTAGCCAGTGGCAAATGGTTCTTAACCCGCTTGTCCAAAGCATAACACATAGTATGTACACCTTGCCAACATAAATACCACTTATATACATACATATTAAAAGTGAGAAGAAATCATTAGCCCGTCGTTACAGTACAATGGGCTGCGCAGATGTTAGAACGAGTGCATAAAAAGAAACTAATCGAGCGTTTTAGCTTGAACGTCCGCAACTAGACTTCCTAAGTGTCATGCAAAAATTTGAGTAAAAATTTTGAGGTTGAATAAGTTTTCCAGGTTTCCTGCATGGAAATAAGAGATTTTGAGGGTGGCTGGATGTTAAGCCACTCGGGCATAATTTTTCCTCCTTGTTCGGCCAAGGCCGAGCACCCTGACAGGCCGCCTACCCGTTATTGCGCATCTGTCCCTTAACATAATCGCTAAATGAACTTACCTTCAGCCACTTGCCCCCCTAGCATGCCTTTGAAATGATAATTAGTTACTTTTCAAATTCATGGCTTTTATTTCAGGAACAATACTTAGGAATAAATTTATATAAGGCAAACGTGTAATATTTATAGAAGATACAGAGGGCAAATGCTTACAATACGAGTACATAAATATGACGTAAGCAGTTACAACCTGTAGCCTCCACTATAATATCCATGGATATACATATGTATATATATATATAAATAAAGTCAATATAATGGTGTTAATAATACTTATTCTGAATTCACTGGTGCTCTCATCTGTGGATCGTGATGATTTTTGGTGGTGACGTTGATTCTTGTAGTTTTCTGATGCTGGTTGATTGTTGTTGTCAGTTGATAAGCGATCGAAGAAACAGTAAGAGTCTTTGAATATTTTTATGATGCAGTTTTGTCTATTGTTGTTGTTGTTGCCTTGCGTTTAAATCGATAGTTCACATATTCAAGGTATTTGAGACAATTGGATTTCAATTGTACACTTAAGGAATTTTGCGCTTTAATTTTGTTTTCTTTTTTTTCTAGGTATATATGGTATTGTTCTTTTTATTTATATATTATAGTTTATTTTTTTACTTTTTAAATTGCTAATAACATGTTTTTTGTTTAATTCAATTTAACGTTCAATAATTACAGTTATGATTTTCATAAGTCTGCCTCAACTTTATATATAATGCATAATACATATTTGGTTTCATTTATGGACACAAATGTATGTTTTTTTAATAATTCTTCACATTAATGTATTTATAAAATTATGCAGTGCAATTGGCGTAGTTAGGGGACAAGGTTAACAAATGACATAGTAGTTGTATTAATAGCAATTTTCAAATGATAATTTTATTTTGCGTTTGCTAGCAGAAAAGTTTATGGTTGGGCCCACCCAAGCATGTGATTTTGCCAGCTCTGCACATACATACGTACATACATACATTTATACATGTGTATGCAAGGCACATTCACAAGGTAGTAGCGGAAATGCAGCTGAGCTATTTTTTTTCAAATTATAGTTCATCCGAAACTTCAAAAATTTTTTTACGAAAGAGAAATTAAATGAAAATGTTAAAAAATTTCAATATGAAAATTATTTTATTAAAATAATTCTGTGAAAACAAATTTAAAAATATGAAAAAACTATTAAAAATTTGTGAGAAGTGCTAAACGTTGCAAATTTTGTTAGTGGTGGCTGCCGTGGAGAAATATTTTCAAATTTATGTGAATAATTTTTATTGTTATTATGTTAAACAAATTCTATTTTTGAAGTTTTGGATGAACTAAAACCCATGTCTTTTTTTTCTTTGTTGTATTTTTTCATTGTTTTTGTAATCCTGATATTACCTGGAAATAAATTTGCCTTGTGTGCATGTATGTTTCATATATGCCGTCTTTCACTATTAACTTTGATCTATTCGATTTATTAGATTTATATCGTCACTGATTCAATTTCTTTAATTGCACTTTTATAATGGGAAAAAGACCAACTCTTTTCTGTAGGCGATACAGACACCGGAAAATGAATCCTCCCAGTAAGCACGGTGCGGATGGAAAAGTTAATACAAATTGTAGTCTTTTGGGTTATTTTTTTGTTTCGCGAAAATTGTGGTTAAGCGGGAGTTTCAAAAGCTAAAAGTTCCCCTTTTTTATCTACATAGGTATGTATATGTATGCGCAATCTTGGGGTATGTACGCCATTTTCATATGCGTTTGCATACATGGTGTCGTTAGCGCTGTGGACATTCATTCTTTCTTGCGTGGAGGGTTCCACGTTATCGTGCGCGTGATGGAACTTGCGAATAAGGGATTTATGCTTACGAGTAGTTGGCAGTTCTAAAAGAAGGTACGATGCACGAGCGTGGTGGAATTTTTCTTCGTTCCACTTACACCACTTTTCCACTCTTTTTTTCACAATTTATGCTTTCCTTTCTTAGATTTTACTTTAACTGTCTTTTCCTTTCTAATTTTACCACTAAATTCACTTTTTTAAAACTTGTATATAATTTTTCTTAACTTTTGTGTGTCACTATGATTTTCTTCCGATTTTTGTCTGTTTGCTTCACTTGCGGATACTTGAATGTCCCTTTTACTTTTTTTCTGACGCCCTTTTTCTTTCTTTTTCTTTTCTTCCATTCCAAATTTTCCCTGATCGTCCAAGCGTAAGTTTTTGATTGGCCAGCTAACATAACGGTCAATGCGGTAGAATTATGTGTGAAAGCAAAAATGTCAAAAAATGTAATGTGGTTGCTTGTTCCTTCATTCGTTCGTACAGGGATGTCATTAGCAGGGTTTGCCAGATTTTCTTGGGGTAATTAGTCGGGAAAGACAAATCCTAGCAGGCGTGTCTGAACAGATGAAAGAAAAACTAATGGGTGGATGAAATCCGTAACAATTTGCATCAAACATCGAATAACGCCAATATTTTTAGTTTTGGCCTTGCTATTTTTTTTTGAGATTCTATGTATGTTTTATGAACATGGCAATAATATTGGTTGATAAATGGGATTGGTTGGCATAATAAAGCAAAACGAACACAATGTTCGAAATAAAAACCAAAATACATCTCATGGTGAAAAAAGTTGTAATACATAATAAAAATTTGGCAACTACAACTCAACTATCATTTATTTTTTGGCCGGAATCAGTCGGAATATTGACGTAAACGGTAGTCTGGTTACCGGTATTTTGTAACCGAAATGGATTTCGGTATCGGTAACTATACCGATACCTAATTTTAGCTGTATTTGAATCGGTATCGGTATTTTTACGATTCCGTTTGCCAACCTTGGTATTTACAGAATAATATATCTGCATTGGTCTTTGTTTAATTGGCTTAAGTAACGGTCGCGAACGTACGATTTTTCCATATGTTTTGATGTGTAAACATCTATGCGCTAGGGGGTAAAAATCTTTTTCACAATATAATAAAATTTTGAGTAAGATCAACATACTATAATGCTATATTTAGACGACGAGTTAAATCACCGCTTCGCTCTCTGAATCATGTTTATGAATCTTGCTGTTTAGACTACGCACTCGTGCTTCATGTGCAGCGTGCCAATTCAGTGATTTTCGTACTAGATTTAGTGTTTTTTATTTCATAGCAGTGAGGAATTTTTCAACTTGTTGCTTTTTAAAAAAAGGCAATAAATTGGTGCTCTTTCACGTAAAATCCACTGAATATTAATTTGTGATAGTCTGGTGACTTTATAAAAAACACTAAATAACAATTTCCCACCAGGCTTGCCATTTTAGTGCTAGATTTAGCACTTTTTTTCTTCGTTTAGCACTAAAGATTTTGAAAATAATGCTAAGTGCTAGTTTAGCACTTTCTTAAAACCATTTGGCATTTTTTGCACTTTTTTATTTCATTAAATTCATAAATTTTTCACAGATAATTCCTTTATTTATCTTCATTAAGTGTTTAGTATGACAGGAATCATATGACTGAACCACTTTGAGATACACATGTGGGTACAAATATATTAAAGTACACCACTTGAAATACCAAATTAAAAAAATTGCTTTAAGTTGTATTCTTTTTAATAGCTTATAGTGTTAATTAGGTTATTGATCATCTTGAAGAAAGCTAAAGTCAAAGCTAAGGTGACCCCAAGAGTTTAGTTGTCGGTTATACGATTATGTTTCAGTAGAAAGTAAATTTATTTAACACTCTTAGGATCATTATTACAACTTAAAGGTAGTTAAAAGT
This sequence comes from Tachina lurida, assembly GCA_944452675.1. Classification (NCBI taxonomy): domain Eukaryota; kingdom Metazoa; phylum Arthropoda; class Insecta; order Diptera; family Tachinidae; genus Tachina; species Tachina lurida. The sequence continues at coordinate 58,967,374 of OX101753.1, forward strand.
GGGATTTTGTCGGACGTATAAAACGCTATTCATTAATATAAATTTAATTTAAATTACCAGGAAGGATACATTTGCCTTTAATTAAGTGCTCACTTTAGGTTAAGCTAAGGTCAAATCTCTCACAATTTACGCAAAATCATCGATATTATTGTCGCTTTTACCTTTATATTGAATGATTGTTAAAATCTTAAAAAAATGGCGAAATTTTTCTCACAATAAAATACTTAACATAATAATAAGTATCTATATATAAATAGGCAAGTGAAAAAAATTAAGAACCATTTTAACTGACTTAAACTCAACCTATTCGCTTGATTTTTTTTTGTTAGATAGATTGACAATAGGAGCAGTGCAGAATGTATTTTTTCTTCTACATTTTTGTGTCTAAGGTAGTTAAAAACAGTTAAGAATATTAGCCAATCATAAAGCCATGATTTCTCTTTCTCTCTTAATTTGCTAAAAAAAAATTACAACAATTTGGCTTGGCAACTCCATAAACACTCAGAAGGAGAAACGTATTTTATTTGTTCATTATATTCTTATTTCCATCTTTGTATGTACTTAAACGATTATTGCTGAAACTAATAAAATTTGGATATTTAAATAACGAGTGGTACTGTATTATTTTTCTTTAGATGCTTAAAAATAATATATTTTTTTAATTATTAATAACTTTGATTAAAGTTAAATTCATCTACAGCACAAAGTAAGTTTTTTATTTTTAGTTTATTTTTTGTGCGTTTTGTTTTTGTTCATTGTTTTCATTATTTTTCTGTGCTTTAAATTACTGCACATACTGGAATGTTGGAATATGATGGAATGTTGGAATATGATGGAATGTTTATATTATGAGGCTAGCATATTCGTACATACATATGGGATCTTTCTCAAAGAATAGGGAATAGAAACTTTTTTTGTAACAAACGTTTTAATGGGGAGTCTAAAACTTAAATAAACGAATATTTTTGTTTTGGGCAATAATAATGAATATGAAGTGAAAAAACTAGGAGCAAATATCTAATTACATTTAGTTCAAAAAGTGAACAACTTTTTTTAAATAGTTTGCTTAAAATCTATTTTTATTTATGCCGATAAATGAAATTTTAAATTCGTATTTAGTAGTTAAGAAAGTGGTTTAAGAGAGTGGTTTACCTTGGAGTCTATACATATGTATATTTGAATATAGTTTTTAAATTGTGTTTTAAATTCATCAAACTTTAAATATTTTCATTCTATTCTCCACCTCTGTGCGTAAATGGTTGATTTTCAACCACTGGGCGAACACTAGTATACATAATTTTGCCAACATTACACAATATAATTATATTTTCTTGGTTATGAAAAAATGTATTGTGCCGCCTATGAATATGATATACACGTTAGCGATGATATAGAATACAACAAATTCATAATTTTATTGCAAGTGTATGGGCCGCTTAAGAAATAAGAGAAACTAAAAATGTTAACTGATTTTAGCACTTTGTTGTGTGTGCTGTAGAACATTTTAGCACTTTTATTTCTGCAATCTAGCACTTTTCCTCTTACATCTTATGGCAACACTGTTTCCCACTTTTCAAAAACTTTCTGATTACACCCCTTTTAGACACGCAGTTTATTTTGCAGAATGTTAATTCAGCTGCGTGAAATACAAAGGAAGAAAAACGTGCTCTTTTACAGTTATTTCTACTTCAATATTTGAACATGGTAACGTCAATAGTCCTAGAGTATTAGAAATAGATTATGATTAGTTTAATTGCTATGAGACTATATTAGATTTTAATTGAACTATAGTGAATTTTTAATCAGAAATAATTTCTTAATCAGGCTTGAGTTCAGTAATTTCAATTCTTATGAATGAAATATTTTTATTAATTAATGTGAGTATCTAAAGAAGAGAAGAAAAATTAAACTAGACACTATTAGCTGGGGGAAATACCGATATTTTTCTGTGCAGCCACTCACTTCATCAGCACCCATGTCTATCTACTGGGGTAGAGATTATTATTAACATCAGCTATTAAACTTAAATTTCTATGAAATGGAATATGAGAATTGATTGTGTATACAATTATTGATTTGCCTTTGGCAAACACATTTGTAGGTATCACTATTCATTTTCTGTTTTTCCATTTTCTATTTAGGTTAGCACGAAGTTATATCACTCTACCTATGTATGTTTAACTATTCTTACTTATCTTTTACGATCATCACATTAATTATTTTTACTTATTCGATGCACCATCGGTACATACATATAAGTATTATTGTAGTGGCTTTATGTTACTTTGTTTTTGCTTTCTACAGTTGACTTAGCTTTCCAGCATTCTGAAGCAGTTCTGGCCAAGTGAACAGTGATCGCCAAGTGAACATATTTTTGTCACGTGCCCATGATGAATTATATGAGACATTATTAGATTTTAATTGAACTATAGTGAATTTTTAATCAGAAATAATTTCTTAATCAGGCTTGAGTTCAGTAATTTCAATTCTTATGAATGAAATATTTTTATTAATTAATGTGAGTATCTAAAGAAGAGAAGAAAAATTAAACTAGACACTATTAGCTGGGGGAAATACCGATATTTTTCTGTGCAGCCACGCACTTCATCATGCTATAATTATAAACTTCAATCCAAAATTGATCAGATCTTAGCAAATTTGTCCATTTATGTATCCTTAAATTACTGATACTTTGTTCTATTTCTTCAATTTCACAATCCCAGGAAAAATTACCGCTTCCCAGAAGAGTTTTTGTAAGCCAGCTAGAAGCAATGCATTCAATTTCCAAAAAGCCATTAATTTTTTGCATTACTAATTCGTTTCACCGAAGTAATAATGTATAGTTTTTGTGTTTACATTTTTTTACTTTTGTCCACGTAGAGCCTTACGTTACGTTTTCAGAAGCATTTTTGGAAGCAATACAGTGCTTTCCTCAGTGGTTAATAGATTATATTATTTTAATTAAGTTATTTTATAACGTATATGGTATCCACTCTTTTGTTAAAATAATACACCATAATTGGAGTGTCTTGCCAAATAAAAAATATATTTATGTACATATATATAAAATATATTTATATATATTGTTACGGAAATGGCCGTCGGGTTAACATAAGTGTTACGCAAGAATATTCGAACAGGGCCAATATAAAGAAACATCCAGAAGTATTTAAATAGATACATAACTAAACGTACACTCGTATTCACATACAAGCACTATAGCAAACAACTATATACACATGCGTAGCACATACATACGTGATTAAACGTAAACAACCAACAACAACTACAAGGATCTGCTTGTTATGAAGATAGACATAGCTACATGCATACATACATACATGCCTGGCAATTCTAGCGAAAGGCAAAAATAAAGTAAACAACCACTTAATGATGTATGCATATACACACGTATGTACATAGTTACCACATGAACTTAATTACGCGCTTTGTAAACAACATTGAAGATAATGATGATTCGGTCTAGACTTTGCATGAAAATTCTAGTGGTTGTTGTGCGAAGTATAAAAAGGGGTTGACGCACCCAACAGCAGTTCAGTCGCGATCAAAAGTTAGTTGGGAATAAATCAGTTTCGAAGAAGCTCAGTTGCTAATAAGAAGTCTGTTGTTAATCAAGTGAGTTGACAATTAAGTTGTGCGCAGTCCGTGATTTGTGATACAACAGTGAGTTGATATTTGAGTCTGTGCTTTACAATACGTGAGTTGGAAATTGAAGAGACTATAGTACAGTCTATAGTGACAGTTGGAGTCTGTCGTGATTAGAGATTATTGTGGAGGCCCTTGAGTAAAGAGTAAGGGAGCAGTGGAAGCTGATAAAGGTGTGTAAGTGAAGCCAGCGAGTCTTGATCTGGAGTGTATCAACTGTGAGAGTCTGCCATAGAGTTGTTATTGGTGTATCAACTTTGAGTGTCGGCAGAGTGAGTCTTGTGTGTGTCGAGCAACAGAGAAAGCAGAATTGTGTCAACACTAGCGCAGCCGGTTGTCTGAGACGTGTATATACAACAGCGATGTAGTGATAACCAGTTGTGAATATTGAAGTAAACTTTGTGTTTGTATTTAAGCTCTTGAATTGAAATTAGATTAGTGGCATTTATTGATTAATAAAGAGTGTATCATTCTTAACCCTAATTAGTACACTGGGGTCTTTTATTTATTGCAAATCTACGAATCTACGGAAAAGCGTTTTTAACAGAGAATAAAAACGTAACATTTGGTGTCAGAAGTGGGATTTGCAAGTAAAAGTGGCACGTTTAAAAAGGTTAAACGTAAAGTAAGAGTGATACGAAAAGGATAACCTCACACGTTTGAAAAGGTTAAACGTGAATAAAACCACATACGTTTGAAAAGGTTAAACGTAATAATTGGTTTTGAGGAAAATGAAATATCAAGAGCTTAAGGTGGAGCAACTCAAGGAAGAATTGAGTAAGCGGAAACTGTCGACAACAGGTAATAAGGCAGAACTTCAAAAAAGGTTAATAGACGAGTTCCACCGACGTAACATCGACATAGAAAGTTATGAGTTCGATGAAAAAGAAAAATATGAGATGGAAGCATCCACTCCTTCTATTAGCACTCCAATCAGTACAGACATTAGCGCAATGTTAGCTGCTTTGATGAACGAAATAAAAGAAACCTCTCGAGCAACCAATAAAAAAATGGAGGCAAACAGCGAGAGAGTTCTAGCTGAAGTTAAGGCCACAAATGACACACTTGACAAATGGAAGGCGAAGATTATGGTGAACGTTCAAGAATCGTCTGAAGCAATCTATGAGAAACCCCAGGAAATTGCTAAAGCCGTAAACAGACGGACAGATGGTGCAGAAATGCAAGTCAGTAAATCGGACGAAGAGATTTTTGACTTGAGAAACAGTGTCAACGAAGACATTTCTGGCACAGAGGAAGGCGCTGACAAAAAACAGAAAGTTGAAGATGAAATCAACAGTGGTCAGTGTCAACAAGTTGGACATGAGCGAAGTTTGCCAGAAGTTTCCAGCACAGTAGGGGACGTTGGTCACTTAGATGATAGTCAAGCTGTTTGTGACACGGCGGAATTAGCTATGGAAGAAATGGTCGCGTTTGCTCAGGGTAAAGAAACTGCTACCGTATACGAAGTACGCAGCAGAAAAGCAGTAAGGAAGAAGAAGACAACTTCTGTGCAGAGCTTCAAGCGTGTGGTAAGGCCAACTGTAGTCAAGGGACAAGGTAGAGTCGCAGCCAAAGGCCACAAATGTGAAAGGAGTAGTCATCTCCAGGGTATGGCAAGGCAAGCTCTAGTTGAGAGACAAAAAAGAGGCAGAGCCAAATACCACAAATGTGGAAGAAGTTGTCATCTCCATCTTAAAACAAGGCAAGCAGTAAAGGAAATACAAAGCAGATTCTGTACCAAGGGTTGCAAGTGTCAAGGAAGGTTTCAGCTCCAGCATACGGCAAGGCAAGCAGTAGAGGAAATGCTAAGCAGAGTCAGTGCCAAGGGCCGCAAATATCGAAGAACTAATCTCCAGCGCATAGTAATACAAGTCCCAGTTGAAAGCCGAGGCAGAGCCAGAACTAAAGCCAACAAATCTGGAAGAGGTAGTCGTCTCCAACGTAACTACAAGGCGTATAGAAAACGAAGAAATAGAAAGGCGATGATGTGCCTATTCGGGACGAATAGGCTTAAGTGGGCGGCAGTGTTACGGAAATGGCCGTCGGGTTAACATAAGTGTTACGCAAGAATATTCGAACAGGGCCAATATAAAGAAACATCCAGAAGTATTTAAATAGATAACTAAACGTACACTCGTATTCACATACAAGCACTATAGCAAACAACTATATACACATGCGTAGCACATACATACGTGATTAAACGTAAACAACCAACAACAACTACAAGGATCTGCTTGTTATGAAGATAGACATAGCTACATGCATACATACATACATGCCTGGCAATTCTAGCGAAAGGCAAAAATAAAGTAAACAACCACTTAATGATGTATGCATATACACACGTATGTACATAGTTACCACATGAACTTAATTACGCGCTTTGTAAACAACATTGAAGATAATGATGATTCGGTCTAGACTTTGCATGAAAATTCTAGTGGTTGTTGTGCGAAGTATAAAAAGGGGTTGACGCACCCAACAGCAGTTCAGTCGCGATCAAAAGTTAGTTGGGAATAAATCAGTTTCGAAGAAGCTCAGTTGCTAATAAGAAGTCTGTTGTTAATCAAGTGAGTTGACAATTAAGTTGTGCGCAGTCCGTGATTTGTGATACAACAGTGAGTTGATATTTGAGTCTGTGCTTTACAATACGTGAGTTGGAAATTGAAGAGACTATAGTACAGTCTATAGTGACAGTTGGAGTCTGTCGTGATTAGAGATTATTGTGGAGTCCCTTGAGTAAAGAGTAAGGGAGCAGTGGAAGCTGATAAAGGTGTGTAAGTGAAGCCAGCGAGTCTTGATCTGGAGTGTATCAACTGTGAGAGTCTGCCATAGAGTTGTTATTGGTGTATCAACTTTGAGTGTCGGCAGAGTGAGTCTTGTGTGTGACGAGCAACAGAGAAAGCAGAATTGTGTCAACACTAGCGCAGCCGGTTGTCTGAGACGTGTATATACAACAGCGATGTAGTGATAACCAGTTGTGAATATTGAAGTAAACTTTGTGTTTGTATTTAAGCTCTTGAATTGAAATTAGATTAGTGGCATTTATTGATTAATAAAGAGTGTATCATTCTTAACCCTAATTAGTACACTGGGGTCTTTTATTTATTGCAAATCTACGAATCTACGGAAAAGCGTTTTTAACAGAGAATAAAAACGTAACAATATGTACTTATTGCATTCAGTGCTTTTTTATGAACGCACAGTGCTTTTTGCTATGAAAAAGTTGGCATAACTGTTCACGTGTCATTTTTTATGTATATTCACATAAATATACGTATCATACGCAGCGTTGCCGTTTTGGTTACTTGTAACCAAAATTGGTTACTTTTTTTCCATTTTGGTTACTTTTTTTAACACTAAATTAACCATTTTTATATGTTATTTAAATTTGCATATCGTGATGCAAATTAAATTAATTTAATTAAATGAATTTTGTTGCTAAAATACAAATGTGGATGTGGTTTCTAAATTTAGTACATGATAAAGAAGAAGAAATTGTATCCCACTAGCAATTGCTCAGATTTTCCCAATTGTAAATAAAAAGTATGGATATTGAAATATTTTGAGACAAACCGGACAAACTTAATTTTTTCACTAACACATTTGCAAAAATTTTATATTGAAATAAACAGTGACATTCAATTGCTCTAGTTGCTCTACTCTAACATATCAGTGATGCATTTTGAGTTTTTTGACTTAGGGCCAAATTAACGATTTAAAAGGGCCAAAATACCTTTGATAGTGCCAACAATTTTTTTATGTACTTGACTATAATCTTTTAATTTAAATAAAAATAAAAGTATGTATTAATAATATAATATGTGTGATATATTTTTTTTAGAGCGAAAACAGAAATTAGCGACAAAAATTCAAAGTTTTTAAAGTATTTTTTGTTAAATTAAAGTAAATACATATTACATTACAATAAAGTAAATAGATATATGTGACAGCGCATAGAGAAAGGGACCTAAAGGTAAAAAAAATCAATTTTCACTTTTTTTTTTTGATGTGGACAACATCTGAGCATCGAATGAGACCGATCCCATGCCCGAAAAGTGTTCCCTCCTTGAAGTCGACGATTCTAAGGTTATGTGAACTAACAGAGTGATATTCACGATTTAAAAGAATTATAAATGAGTATTTATTATAATTCACAATTAATAATTTCAGAAAATAAACCTGGATTAGAAAAAACGCGAGCAAAATTGATATCCAACTCATGGAAACAGCGCGCTAGGTAGAAAACAGTAAAAACCAACTACACAAAACAAGAGATATGGACGATATACGCGCGTTTTCAAGGTTTACCAATACGTTCCTGACGTCATGAGATGTGTCGCTTTCAAATAAAACACAATGCCAACACGCTCACTGATGGTACACCAAAGATACACGTATTTAAATCTTTAAAATGGATCTCCTGAACAAAACCGGTTTTTATCCTTAGGTCCCTTTGTATTTTGCGCGTCACATATGTACATATGTATGTATGTTGTTGCTTAAAAAATTACATTTTAGTTGATACACATTCTATATGTAATTCTAATTTTATTATACATAATCTCTAAATTCTTAGTCCAATAGTTCCTCAATTTACTCCTGTTTAAAAGCATTTCTTTGTGTGAAGTTTTAAAATAACTTCATCATAACAATTATTAGAATTAGATTTCATTAAATCTTTTAATTGTATTAAATAATACACAGTATTTTTTACATGACGACGATTTCTTCTATTATGGCCTGTTTCACGATATCGAAAGAAAACTCTCGACTGAAAATTGATATTGAAAACAAAAACGAATTTTAAAATTCTATTATATATATATATCGCGACCTTAGGACATAAAGGTTCTATTTGCACCAACACTACTTTTGAGGGAACTAAGGTTGAATATTGTTAATCGTTTTACTTAGTCCATTTCCACTTAACTTAAGAACTGTTTTTGAAAAATTTTAATTTAGACTTGAAATATTATTATGTTTTTAAAAATATCCAAGCTACTATATTAGTTTTGCCACAATTTGAGTCTCAAAAAACAGATAGAACTCTGATGCTCAACGATGAGGCACATGAATGTAGGACAATATGGTTCTAAGTACCTAATAGAACTTTGTGTGACGGTAAGAAATATTTTTTTGCAGATAGAACCATGTGTCTAATTATAAATGCTAAAAAAAAGTAATAAACATAAGGATAATGAAATAGGAGTGTCAATATTTTTTTAATAAATTTTATGGTTTTATTTTGTATTTTAAAAAAAGGTGTTTAAAATAAATAGTTTTCCTATTAATTAAAAAAAAATCAGACTTAGTCACATTTTTAAATTCATAAATATTATTGTTTTTAGTAATTAAGTTAACCTATATTATGATTAGACATAAAATGAACTTAAATTCGAATATCTCAGATATAAAGCGACAGGACAGGACAGCGCATGAACATTTGGTTGAACATATTTTGCGAGCTCTGCTTAAAACATATATTTCACATTCCAGTTGGTTCTATTTGTACAATATAATTACAATTTTACAACATGGTTCTATTTGCAATTAAAGTTTCCCCATGGTTCTATCTGCAAAATAATATAGGCTTTCTCAGTTAACAAGGTTCTATCAGTCTGTTAGAACCATGTTAACTGAATCTCAAACCAAAAACGAGTAGTTAGAACCTAGTTGTATTGAATATCTCAGAAACTGTAAGAGATAGAAAAAAACTGAGAACGCCAATCGAAAGAGCGTAGCCGCTTTAGAGCGATGCGATATATAACTCATTTTTGAAATAAATGTTAGTTAGAACCTTGTTGTCCTAAGGTCGCGATATATATTATATATTATATATATATATATATATATATATATATATATATATATGTTGATTTCAATATAAATTTTAAGTGGAAAGAAAAGATTCTTTCTGCACATGCTGATGAACAGGGAACAATAAGAGTTCCTTGAATAATTCTGTATAAATTGGTATGCAAATGGTAGAAATCCTTTTACAAAATTTACTTCTACTAAATGTTTAGAGCTTTTTAAATTCTGGAACTTGCAATACCGCCCTATGTTCATTATTTACTTGTTCTGTTTCCTTTTGAAAAAGTTTAATAGCAAGTCGTACAATACTCCTCACTCAAAACATGATCTGGCTCAGATTTCGGAAGCAAGTTTAAATAAAAATCTCCAAAAATTAAAGTAGTTTTTAATACCAAGAAAACTCAATTAAAAAATATATTCAAAGGTTTGAAGGATTTAGTTGAATTTTGAGCTGAAAGGGCCAAAATCGCCTAGAGAGTACCACAGTGCCAACAAACATCCAAAAGTGCCACAAATTGCCCAATTGTGCCACATTTTGCATCACTGTAACATATACACATATGCTCAAAATAATAGATACACTCATTTGTTTTATTGAAGGAGTAAAAAAACTCAAGTTTAAAAAGTAAAAAACTCAAGTTTTAATAAAAAAACAATTCATTCTTATTTTAAAAAACTAATAATGTAATGAAAGAAACAAATAATATTGATGTTTTTTTTTAACTCAGAAATTGAATCGATACGGGTTAAATTATTGTGTTCATAATAATAGATACATTTAAGAAAAGGCTTATGATTCAAAACCGCTATATTAATAAGTAGATAAAAATTAATTAATATTAAATTTAGGCTAATATCCAGTGCATCCGCCTTTATTGTTCATAAGTTTCTTCACTCTCCTAGGCATACTAGAGATCAAGCTTTGACAGGTATCCAAAGGAATTTCATACCATATTTTTTGGGTTTTCTGCCACAAATCGGCTTTATTTTTAAAAACTTCTGTGGACAGCCCTTTCTTCAAATAACTCCACAAGTTTTCTATCGGATTTAAATCGGGAGATTGGCTTGGCCAATTCAAAACACGAACATGATTTTCTGAGAACAAACTTTTAACTAATCTGGAGCTATGCTTAGGGTCGTTGTCTTGTTGGAATGTCCACAGTAATGGCATGTTTTCACTTGCATATGGAAGCATCACATTTTCCAATACATCTCTGTAACCATCTGCATTCATAGTGTTTTCAATGCGATATATTGGACCAGCACCATTCCACGAAAAACATCCCCAAACCATAATATTCCCTCAACCGTGTTTCATGGACTTTTTTGTAAATTTAACGTGGAATTCTTTGCCTTTTGGTCGGCGGACATTTCTTTGGCAATCGTTTCCAAATAAATTTATTTTTGTTTCATCGCTCCATAATATGTTTCTCCATCTTTTCTCGCCGTCATATCCAGACCAAAGTAAATGATCCTTAGCAAACTGTAATCTAGCTTTTACATTTTGTTTACGCATTAGTGGAATTTTCCTCGCGATTCTTCCTGGCAAATTGGCTTGTAGAAGACGACGACGAACTGTTGGCGGACTCACTTCGTTATGAATTTCAGCAGAAATAGCTTTCGAAGATATAAAAGGATTTTTTTTGGCCATTATAATTATCCGTCTGTCAGTTTCTGTGCTTGTTTTCTTTGGTCTTCCGCGAGTTTCTATATCTTTTTTTTTGAATAACGCATTTTGGACCAAATGTAAAGACCTTCCTAAGCTTTTTGCTATTTCGCGCAAGGACTTTCCTTGATTTGTCATTATTTGGAAAATTTTTCTCTCTTCTTCGGTGCAATGGCAATTTCATCCCATTTTATTCCAAAAAGTATTATAACTGTCTAATTTTTTTAACAAAATTCAACTTTTCTTTCCGTAACGTGCAAAATCAAACGAAAAAGCTAAAATTGATTTGAATTGTTTAATCAAAAATGACAACTAAGCCAAGTGTATCTATTATAATGATCAACATTTTTTTGAGGTTCAAATAAAACCGATTATTTAAATGAACTTTAGTGCACATAGTTGCCAGATTTTTTATTTGAATGTTAGTGGCAGATAAGACTGTTAATAAGAAAACAAATATTGACAACATGTGAAGAAATTTCAAAAGTTAACATAACTTTAATATTTTTTTTTAATGTGTATCTATTATTATGAACATATGTGTATATAAGAGTGGAACATCTAAATGATCAAACAGAATTGCGGCATAAACACATTTTCCATACAAATTGACACAAAAAATCAGGACCAGAAAGCAGTCGATAAATAGAATCTATTTTATTTTGACAACGTTTTTTCTTATGCTCTTTTATATAAATACTCATTCTCTCAAAAATGCTACCATACTTTCAATAAATTTCATACATTTTGTGAACAAAACTACAAAGAAAAATAAGCACAAAAGAAAATAAAACTAAAATTATAGAGTATTTGAAGTTACTGCCGTAGTTTTTATTATGGGCTTTGTTAATTTGACAACGATTTTTCCTGAAGTTGCGGACATATTCTGTTTGATCATTAATATGTATGTGCCAAAAATGTAAAAACATGGCATTTTATTGTAAAATATACAATTCGTTCGGTCTGTGTAATTAAAATATATAGAAGTGTTAAAAAAGTTAAGTAAAAACAATTTAAACCATACTTTTCTTTTTAAAATTTTAGAGATTTATAAAACAGTGTGGTGGTGGTTCAAAACAGTATGAAGGGGCAGATACCATCTACGTTATTTTGTGTTTTTTTTAATAATTATTCTTAATTTTGAAATAGTTTACTTAATTCTATATTTTTTATAATAATAAACGTTTTATACAACATAAAAATTGTGTTTATTAATGTAATTATGCAGATTTGAGTAGTTTACTATGACGGTTATATACATCAAGTGTGATCAGTCAGACGTGACTACCGCATGCATCATCAATGCAAAGTAAAATACGGCAGAGCAAGCAGGTCAGATATATATGTTCCATAGTAGATACTTTTAATTAGTTAGACAAAGATGCAAAATCACACGGATACAAAAGTTTACATCACTTTTTCCACATTGGCCTTAACAAACTGATAGAAACTTAGATAGCTAAATCCATCACCACTCCCAGTCAAATGACCTAGGCCTCCAAGCGACACGTCGTCTGCGAGTTAGAGCTGGCAAACTATCGATAGTCATGCCATTCGATATCTTCGATAGTGTGTTGGAAAACTATCGATACTCTCGATAGTATCGAATTCTTTTACTTGCGGTCTACACGTAACATAAAATGACTAATAGGCTTTTTACACTTACTCACATCTAAAAAAACCTATTCACATTACAACATCTTTCATCTGTCATGTATTATAATACTATTTTTACAGGTGTGAGCAGATGATGAAGATATTTTATATATTTTATGCTTAACGACTTCGAGTCAGCACAGCTTGTAGACATTTGCAACCAGGGCTGCCGTTTTTGGTTATTTCTAACCAAAAGTGGTTACTTTTTTCTTTAATGTGGAGATGTGAGTATTTTTCCCATTTTGGTTATTTTTTTTGCCAAAATAATGATACACATGTACATATTTTCATTTGTTATACTTTTTAAGCTTTTATGTTCTTAAATTTTTAGTATTGCTACCAAGGCAACTGAAAATAAAACAGCTGTGACTAAAATCGCTAGTGCAACCACCTGTTATGAATTCGCCTTGATTGCTACTCACTTGTTTACAATACTTTTACAACACTGTCAACAGCTTTTAATTTTACTAAATGATCGCAACTCTGTACTACAGAAATGATATGTCTTTTGTAATGGCGGCAACATTTAATTAAAAGAATTTACAAAGTAAATTTATATAACGATATGCACGTAAGTGCATAAGTGCGAAGAAAAACATAATTGAGCAATAAAACGGAAAACTAAACGAGAAAAAATTAATCAGCTGCCGACTGGCATATACCTTACAAATGAACATTGAACTATTGCTTGCAAGTCAGCTTCATGTACCTTGATTTCTTGTCACAGAGGATATCCTCTGTATCCTCTGTGTTTCTTGTTGTAGTGCGGCACAAAGTGTATGCATTTTAAATTTTATTTAATAAAAATACTACATATTGAAATTTGGTTATTTTTTTTTCTCATTTGGTAACTTTTAAAGCGAATTTTGGTTGTAAAAATTTTTTGGTTGTGGCAGCACTGTTGGCAACTACTTTTTTATAATTTATTTTATAAATTACATATAATAAAATCTTGCAGTAGTTACGGAATTTTCTGCCTGAAGAATATTCCAAAAGGTAGCCTTGAATATATGTATATTCGTATGTATATTCGTATATACATATGTATATATGTATGTATTTTTATAGTATGTATGCATGTATGTATATAGTTGTTTATGTTTTTTTTAGTGATGACACTAAAATAATCGAAAGATGTTGAATGGAACAAAATGAGTTAGGAACATCTTTTAAAGATGTTGAACATTCAGCCCTGTATAATTCTTATGGGAAGATGTTATCATCTTGGCGAATTGATGAAAGATGTGAATAAGTGTAAAAAACTATAACTTTAACATTAATTTCTAGTTGATGTTAAGTGTAGACTTCAAATGTTAATGTTTGGTTAAAATTTATATTGAGGTATCCTCCCAATATTTCTTATCAAGAACACAAAACATGCTATAATGGATGGGTGTAATCCGACACGGATTGCGTCAATTTATTACTGCATTCTTTTCAACCTAACCTAACCTATCTGTTAAAATATGAGATGACAAAAAAGGAGATAGCACACAAAAGGATATATTCGGTCTCTATTCCACAACCTTCAATTCTACTAGGCAAATCTCTAACGGTGAACTTTTTTACTTACTTGACGTTAAGGTAGAATTAGTAAAATCGTATCGTTCTACTTTACAGCTTGCCGTATCGTTCAGCTTTGTGTACAAGTTATAGAAAATGTAACAGTTTGCACAGCACAATTTTTTGTCTGGCTTTTAATGCGGCTTTTTTGACATTCGCTACAGAAAATCTGTTTTCTGTAGATTTCTACGTCAGCAGTGCTACCACCACATATTTTATAACTAGTAACATGCATTGCTTATGGTACGGCTTTTGTCAGCTGACACGCAACTTCACGATACGATTTTACTAATTCTACCTTTAGTGTTAAAGAAAGTCATTTTATGCCAGCAGAAGACAAAGAGTTAGGAATGTTAAATTTAATTTTCAAATGAATTTAGTTTTCAGTTTACATATGCACAACTCAGTGGAGATATTAAAAAGTGTTCTTCTATCAAGAGTTGATCCATTACACGCGAACTATTCTATATTACTAAGTCCATAAATTTATTATTTATTCTATCGAGTTATGACGTTATTTGAGTAAATGAGAGATATGTAATTACATGTATTTTTAATAAAAGAAAACCAATGTGTTAAATTTTATCGAGTTTTTTGCCAATTTGGTAATACAATTTTTCAATGATAGTATCGCTATCGAGAAAAAACTATCGATGGTCTATTGGAAATCAAACTATCGATACTATCGATAGTTTGCCAGCTCTACTCATAAAAATTAATAAGGTGAATAGGTCGTTTGTCGGCGTATAGAAAATCCAGTCTACTCATAATAACGTCAAAGTTAAATACTGTCCCATGATTGGTCAACAAATCGTTTGTCTCTTCAATGAATTTGTTTCGTAATATTGTTAAGGTGGCGTAATATTTTCGGCTGTTCCTAACATATAATCCCATCGAGTTGTTAGTGGATTTACGCCAGCTAACGTATGAATTTTTTCTATCGAATGTTGGCAAAGATTTTATTACATCTAACGTTTTCTCCCACCTGACGCAATTGTCAATAGTTTGTGTTTTATATTCTGTAACTAATGTCAACTGATTTATTTTTGTCTGTAATGGGCCTATATGAGCCTCTATCAACTCCTTCATCTGGTCCGCAGTAGTTATACTTCTGCTGGTTTTTAACATCGTAAATGACTCAATACGTATATCTAATTCTTTGATTTGATTCCACCAGAGTTTTGTAAAAATATTATTTGTTTTAAATATTATACTTATTCACTTAATCAATTAAAACAATTTATAAGACTTCAATGAATTTCAAATCTCAACAAATTACAATTAAAAATCACAATTAATATTACAACTAAAACTTTATACTAAAAATAATCTTCAGGATTCTGTTGTATTCCTCACGCTTGGTATAATAATCTGGATTCTGTTCTTTTCCTCACGGTTGTATTCCGCTATGTTGTTAGTGATGATTTGTTTTCCTTTGATTAAACTTCTACTGATTCAAAAATATCAAATATTTTCTTATATAACGATATTAGATTTTTTTCTTTTTTCACAGTTTTATTTTTTAGAGCTTGTCTTTTTCTTTTTAAAGGTTTGATTTCATCAAAGCACATTCATGGAGATAACTCCATTCGGCCACGTGATTATGTTTTTAGGTCTTTATCTTGGATTGTATTTACTTTTATTTTCTAATGTTACACATTCGAAATCATTAGTTTTAGGATTAGAATCCTTGTTCACTTTGTAATATTTATTTAAATTTTTTTTTATTTGTTTCGTTCTTCTTTCTCCTTTTATCTGGATACTTTATAAGGTTATACTTCCTGGTTTTCAGGATATTACTTCGATGGAGGATCCCGGTTGAGTCCCCAATTTATTTGTTTGTGTAAAGACTATTTAAAAAGAAATTATTTTTATTTTTTATTGTTCTTTGTTTCACAGTAGTACACTTAATATCGTGTTCAGACACCATATAGAAAGTCAATTAATAAATTGAGCAATTGCTAGTTAATTGTGTCACTAATTGCGTAAAACTCGAAATGCACCCCTGGTCATAAGTATTTTTTATTAAGAACTGTGTTCAGTGAGCAGAAAAATTTCCTATAATGGCGAGCCAAATGTCAAAAATATACATACATATAACCAAAGTAAATTTATATAAAGTATATGCAAGTACTCAGGTGATTAATTTTTTTCTCGTGTAGTGTCAATGCATGAATGTCAAAAGTTGTTTACAATATTCGTGCGCCATTTTGTTTTGCTATGCTTTGTTATACACAATTGTGTGTAGTGAGAAAGTTTAAATAAATTTTTACTTAAAAAAGGTGTTACAAAACATTTAAAAATAATTATATTTAATTATTACAATAAATATGTAGCTTTTATTATACTTATTTCACGTAATAAAGGTTTATCAATTAATCAATTTATTTTGGTTTTGTCTATCCATACATTTCCTTTTTGTTGTATGCAGGTCTGGAACTTGCATTAAATAAGCAAATGCATTGACCATCTTCCCACACTAAACCAAATCAATACAAATGCAAATTTATTACATTAGAACTAACTTTGATAATTATAGTACAACTTTTTGGCATTAAACTAAAATCTGTTCAAAGTAATACATTAATAACATGGCAAAAAATAGAACGTAAATGTGTACATACATAAAAACATACGTACAAACATAAATATGTAAACTTTTTTCCATGTACATACATATCGCCACTTAATTCAGGCAAAAATCATATCATTACCATTTTTATAAATTTTCAAGAGAAAGACAAAACTTGATTAAATTGTTCCAAGCGGTAGTATATTCCGTTTATAAAATCACCATTTTTTAAGATATGTATAGCTTTACAATAAAATAAACGAAAACCTAAGTTCTGATCTTTCTTTTTATTTAAATTTTCACTAAAATTTTTGTTTTTCAATCAGTGCATATTGCCAGGTCTGGTTGTAATGCAAGTTGCCCAGGTCTGGTTGTAATCATCTGTTTTCGACATTCATCCATTATTTTTACGCAGACAAAGCGCATGTTGTTTTTGTATTTTCTTAGTTGTTGTAGACCTGCATATACTTTATATAAATATACTTTGCATATAACGATTCAACGATAGTATCGCTATCGGGAAAAAACTATCGATAGTCTAATGAAAAAGAAACTTTCGATACTATCGATAGTACTATCGATAGTTTGCCAGCTCTACTGCGAGTCGTTTTTGTAGGAGAGAAGTGAGGAGAAGCTTGCCGGATAGCAAAAGTCGCACGCAAGGCCTATTTATCAGGTCAACGCAACTCTACAAAAACACAGCAATACAAAAAACAACTTTATGTTTAAGTTGTCAGAAACACACACAAACATGAACTAAAGTATATGGTGCAAATAACTTTTGACAGCTTAAGCACGAAAACACAGAATATCATCAGGACGAATGCATTGACCTGATAAATAGGCCTTGGTCGCACGTACTGGGAATTGAAGCGACAATTTTATCTCTTCTCTCTCACATATATCTTTCTTTCGTGTTTTTTCTATGTTATGTACAAGCAGTGTTGCCAGTTAGACCATTTGCTTATAACATGCATTAAATAAACAGTTATAATATAAAAATTATAAGCAAATAAAATAATTAAGTAAAGGAATTATTGTATTTTGGTAGTAAATTTAAAAAAAAATTAAAATATATGGACATATTAAATCTACATTTTCCAAACTAACAACTAGTTCCTTTACGGCAACACTGCTACAAATGAACGAACAAAAAGCATTGATCAAATTAATATCAAAGACTCGCCTGACTATTGCGACATAAAATTCTTCATGTAAGTCACAAAGTAGACCAGTAGCGTATGAAACAAGGGAATCGTAACAAAAACAGTGTAAATTGAAACACAAAATGGCTTTTCTCACATAAGTGTTTCTGTATCGTTACTTTGCGAGAACTATCTGTCATTTAAACAAATTTCCAGCAATTATTGGAACGATGTGAGAAAAAGTGTTTCTGTAACAATATTTTGTGAAAAGTTTCTCGCAAGAACTGTCTAAATAACTCGCATTTTAAATTGCTGCGAGAACAACCAAATTTGTACAAAAACATGAAAATATGAATAATAAACTAGTTGAAAAGATATGCAACGAATTGTTGAACTAAAATTATTATTAAGGAGTCGATATCATTATTTTTATTTACAATTTTTTTGTGGAATTTTCTATAATAGAGACAGTTGCTAGAAAAAACTAATTTCAAGCATTTTACATTCACTTTATATTCATGTTCATTATAAAATTTTATTTTTCTTGAAAATTATAATTTTTTTTTTGTTATTGAAATAATATTTTTGTGACTTTTGTTTTCATTTGACACTCGATTATTGGAAATATTCCAGTAAAAACAGATTCAGTGTTGTCTGTTTTCACATTCAAATACAGAAACACTTTTTTCACATATCGAGAAACGATGGAATTTTGTGTTTCAAACTTCATGTGAGAAATTTTACGATGCGAGAATTACAGAAACGAGTTACAGAGTTGAAGAAAGTGACCTATGAAAAAAGCTAAAATCATTTGTCGCGCAGATTCTGCGAGAAAGGGACAACTGCAGTATATTTATTATTAAAATGTTACCAAAAAAACAAAACTAACAAGAGAAAATGTGTACTTTGTGAAATAAACACGTGTACATACATACATACGTACATACTCATATACAAAATTAAATTAAAGAATTTTTTTCATTTAATTAAAAAAACCGAATGTGAAAAAGATTATATGTACTAAAAATTTATTAAAATTTGTTTGCAAATGATTCCTGATTTAACTTTAAGCATTTTCATTGAAAAATTTTAATCTTTACCTTTTATTTACAAAAATCACTCAGCGAATAAGACCACAAAGTGTTAAACGAAAAACATTTCAACAAGTAAACAATTTTACAAAATTAGATGAAAGAATTTGTTGTGTTGAATTTAGAAACAAAGTGCGAAATAGCTTATAACTATTAAAAAGGCAATTAAAAATTGTTTTAAGATGATTGCAGATTTCATTTGAAGCATTTTCATTAAGAAATATTAATTTTTATAATTTATTTACAAAAATCGTCAAGCGAGAGGTTAAAAAGTATAAATTGAAATTAAGCTACAAAATTCCACCAAGAAAGAAGCTGGCTGTTCCGTTGAATTCATAAGAATATAGAAACAAATACAGTTCGAAAAATAATAATTAAATTAACTAAGAATAATTAATATTATTTCAATTTGACACATGCTGTTAAGAGATTATTGCTCAGACATGTACTTTAACATTCGTTGCTGAAAATATATTTGATCACACATTCATACGGTCTACACGGTAATATCTTGTGTCGGCAATCGAATTTGACAATTGCCAAGGCAATAATTGTCAATGTTTAATTTTATACCAATGTACAAATAATGAAATAGCATAAAATGAGCTATTCTGGTATGTGATGAAAATCGGTCGATTTCAAAAAACAAAATCTTCTGAAAGATGACTTATTGATATTTTTATTGTTTTAGGAGCTTAGAATGGTTTATTTGATCTTAAATTCGATTTCAATGAAGCGTGCAATTAACATAACACATATTTAGCTATTATTAGTTATACGAAATCGAGCGATTTGAAATCGATCGATTTCCATCACATACCAGTACCCCATTTCTGTAACTTGTGAGAAGTTCTCGCATCGAGAAAAATTAAATAATTGTATTGGTTGTCCTATTTTACACAGGGTTACTCACATAAAAACTTATAAACTTACAAAACATATCAACAAATACAGTTTTTTCTTACTCACCCTGTGTTTCACAGAAAATCTTGCAAGAAAAGAAATGAATTTCCAAAAATAATAACTGCACGGCTGTTGTTTTTTTGCATTCGTGCACTTTTTTATTTTGACAGCAGAAAACGCGTTACACAAAACCAAATAAACTGTCACTTGTTACGTTTTTTACAAAAATAAAATGACATTAGTGTTATACAACCGCAAACTTGATAAACGTCATATTTTAGACATATTGGGTTATATAAACGTGCTGTTAAGCACCCCATACACAATTCAATTCAATTTTCAATTGAGTCGGTTGTTGTTCAAATCAAGGCGTGTATGACTCTGTGAATTGAATAGTTTGGCAGTTGTCGAGTTGGTTGAAAAAAAATCAAAAGATTTTGATTTTTCATGTTGACAATAAATTTTTCAATTCGATTGTCCTGTGTGTGTTCGAGTCTCTTAATTAGCTGTCAAAATTTATATATGTAGCTTTATTTGGTATAGAAAAAGTTATGTATTTTTAAAATTGTTATTAATTTCAATGAATTTTAAATAAAAAATATAAAAATTAATGAATGAATGCATTGTGAAAAAATAATAATTTGACAGTTGAATGAAAATCTTTCAATTCAGTTTATGAAGTGTGTGGCCAAGAATCAATTCAATTGAAAGACTCAATTGACAATTGAATTGAAACGTGTATGATTTTGTATGAGAGAGTTGAGAAGGTAATATATACTTTTAGCTTACCTATATTTTTCTTTCTCATTAAAAAATCAAAAGTTGAGCAAGAAAACTGCCGACGCTAAGTTTTATGAGCGCACCATCTGTTTCTTGAAAACATACACATGAAGATCATGTGGTTGTATTGAAAACATTATGTGGTCGTATTAAAAAGTATTTCCTTTAATTTTCATAAATATATAACATATACACAGTCGATAACCCTACGTCTACACCTGATATATTTTTATCACGACAAATGTCAAATTTCATATAGAAAAATGAGCTAACCTAAAAAAATATTTTTTTCTATATAAGGTTTGACATTTGTTATGATAACAATATATCAGGTGTAGACGTAGGGTTATCGACTGTGTATACAGTGCTGCCAGAATGATGATTTTATCATATTTTTGATGATTTTTGGAACAAAATATGATTTTAAGATTTTTTTTCTCGAATGATGATTTTTAATTTTGCAAATTATGATTTTTACGTTCAATACATATGTATATATGTACAAGTTTCTCTGTTGTTCTACAATGTATATCAATAGTTATACCTATAAAGAAAAAATTTTTCTACCAGCGAAAATATTCGTCTACATGAAAACATGAGCACAAATTTCCCTCCTCCTCTGGGGCGTTTGAAAAAAAAGAATAAAAAAACGTCACTTTACAAGCAAAAATAAAAAGAAAAGTCATCGTAAAGAAGTGACGAAAAATCGGTCCGGAACATACTCAAATCTTGAAAAAATCTATACCAGATGGTTTAAAAGAAGTCGTACGTAGCCAAAGAAAAGCAATTTGCTTCTAATGCAGCTTTACATGCACAAAAAAAGTAAAAACAATATTCAATTAAAAAAGCAAAGGTTCAGTTAAAAAACGAACAAAAAGCATTGATCAAATTAATATCAAAGACTCGCCTGACTATTGCGACATAAAATTCTTCATGTAAGTCACAAAGTAGACCAGTAGCGTATGAAACAAGGGAATCGTAACAAAAACAGTGTAAATTGAAACACAAAATGGCTTTTCTCACATAAGTGTTTCTGTATCGTTACTTTGCGAGAACTATCTGTCATTTAAACAAATTTCCAGCAATTATTGGAACGATGTGAGAAAAAGTGTTTCTGTAACAATATTTTGTGAAAAGTTTCTCGCAAGAACTGTCTAAATAACTCGCATTTTAAATTGCTGCGAGAACAACCAAATTTGTACAAAAACATGAAAATATGAATAATAAACTAGTTGAAAAGATATGCAACGAATTGTTGAACTAAAATTATTATTAAGGAGTCGATATCATTATTTTTATTTACAATTTTTTTGTGGAATTTTCTATAATAGAGACAGTTGCTAGAAAAAACTAATTTCAAGCATTTTACATTCACTTTATATTCATGTTCATTATAAAATTTTATTTTTCTTGAAAATTATTATTTTTTTTGTTATTGAAATAATATTTTTGTGACTTTTGTTTTCATTTGACACTCGATTATTGGAAATATTCCAGTAAAAACAGATTCAGTGTTGTCTGTTTTCACATTCAAATACAGAAACACTTTTTTCACATATCGAGAAACGATGGAATTTTGTGTTTCAAACTTCATGTGAGAAATTTTACGATGCGAGAATTACAGAAACGAGTTACAGAGTTGAAGAAAGTGACTAAAATCATTTGTCGCGCAGATTCTGCGAGAAAGGGACAACTGCAGTATATTTATTATTAAAATGTTACCAAAAAAACAAAACTAACAAGAGAAAATGTGTACTTTGTGAAATAAACACGTGTACATACATACATACGTACATACTCATATACAAAATTAAATTAAAGAATTTTTTTCATTTAATTAAAAAAACCGAATGTGAAAAAGATTATTTGTACTAAAAATTTATTAAAATTTGTTTGCAAATGATTCCTGATTTAACTTTAAGCATTTTCATTGAAAAATTTTAATCTTTACCTTTTATTTACAAAAATCACTCAGCGAATAAGACCACAAAGTGTTAAACGAAAAACATTTCAACAAGTAAACAATTTTACAAAATTAGATGAAAGAATTTGTTGTGTTGAATTTAGAAACAAAGTGCGAAATAGCTTATAACTATTAAAAAGGCAATTAAAAATTGTTTTAAGATGATTGCAGATTTCATTTGAAGCATTTTCATTAAGAAATATTAATTTTTATAATTTATTTACAAAAATCGTCAAGCGAGAGGTTAAAAAGTATATATTGAAATTAAGCTACAAAATTCCACCAAGAAAGAAGCTGGCTGTTCCGTTGAATTCATAAGAATATAGAAACAAATACAGTTCGAAAAATAATAATTAAATTAACTAAGAAAAATTAATATTATTTCAATTTGACACATGCTGTTAAGAGATTATTGCTCAGACATGTACTTTAACATTCGTTGCTGAAAATATATTTGATCACACATTCATACGGTCTACACGGTAATATCTTGTGTCGGCAATCGAATTTGACAATTGCCAAGGCAATAATTGTCAATGTTTAATTTTATACCAATGTACAAATAATGAAATAGCATAAAATGAGCTATTCTGGTATGTGATGAAAATCGGTCGATTTCAAAAAACAAAATCTTCTGAAAGATGACTTATTGATATTTTTATTGTTTTAGGAGCTTAGAATGGTTTATTTGATCTTAAATTCGATTTCAATGAAGCGTGCAATTAACATAACACATATTTAGCTATTATTAGTTATACGAAATCGAGCGATTTGAAATCGATCGATTTCCATCACATACCAGTACCCCATTTCTGTAACTTGTGAGAAGTTCTCGCATCGAGAAAAATTAAATAATTGTATTGGTTGTCCTATTTTACACAGGGTTACTCACATAAAAACTTATAAACTTACAAAACATATCAACAAATACAGTTTTTTCTTACTCACCCTGTGTTTCACAGAAAATCTTGCAAGAAAAGAAAATGAATTTCCAAAAATAATAACTGCACGCCTGTTGTTTTTTTGCATTCGTGCACTTTTTTATTTTGACAGCAGAAAACGCGTTACACAAAACCAAATAAACTGTCACTTGTTACGTTTTTTACAAAAATAAAATGACATTAGTGTTATACAACCGCAAAGTTGATAAACGTCATATTTTAGACATATTGGGTTCTATAAACGTGCTGTTAAGCACCCCATACACAATTCAATTCAATTTTCAATTGAGTCGGTTGTTGTTCAAATCAAGGCGTGTATGACTCTGTGAATTGAATAGTTTGGCAGTTGTCGAGTTGGTTGAAAAAAAATCAAAAGATTTTGATTTTTCATGTTGACAATAAATTTTTCAATTCGATTGTCCTGTGTGTGTTCGAGTCTCTTAATTAGCTGTCAAAATTTATATATGTAGCTTTATTTGGTATAGAAAAAGTTATGTATTTTTAAAATTGTTATTAATTTCAATGAATTTTAAATAAAAAATATAAAAATTAATGAATGAATGCATTGTGAAAAAATAATAATTTGACAGTTGAATGAAAATCTTTCAATTCAGTTTATGAAGTGTGTGGCCAAGAATCAATTCAATTGAAAGACTCAATTGACAATTGAATTGAAACGTGTATGATTTTGTATGAGAGAGTTGAGAAGGTAATATATACTTTTAGCTTACCTATATTTTTCTTTCTCATTAAAAAATCAAAAGTTGAGCAAGAAAACTGCCGACGCTAAGTTTTATGAGCGCACCATCTGTTTCTTGAAAACATACACATGAAGATCATGTGGTTGTATTGAAAACATTATGTGGTCGTATTAAAAAGTATTTCCTTTAATTTTCATAAATATATAACATATACACAGTCGATAACCCTACGTCTACACCTGATATATTTTTATCACGACAAATGTCAAATTTCATATAGAAAAAAGAGCTAACCTAAAAAAATATTTTTTTCTATATAAGGTTTGACATTTGTTATGATAACAATATATCAGGTGTAGACGTAGGGTTATCGACTGTGTATACAGTGCTGCCAGAATGATGATTTTATCATATTTTTGATGATTTTTGGAACAAAATATGATTTTAAGATTTTTTTTCTCGAATGATGATTTTTAATTTTGCAAATTATGATTTTTACGTTCAATACATATGTATATATGTACAAGTTTCTCTGTTGTTCTACAATGTATATCAATAGTTATACCTATAAAGAAAAAATTTTTCTACCAGCGAAAATATTCGTCTACATGAAAACATGAGCACAAATTTCCCTCCTCCTCTGGGGCGTTTGAAAAAAAAGAATAAAAAAACGTCACTTTACAAGCAAAAATAAAAAGAAAAGTCATCGTAAAGAAGTGACGAAAAATCGGTCCGGAACATACTCAAATCTTGAAAAAATCTATACCAGATGGTTTAAAAGAAGTCGTACGTAGCCAAAGAAAAGCAATTTGCTTCTAATGCAGCTTTACATGCACAAAAAAAGTAAAAACAATATTCAATTAAAAAAGCAAAGGTTCAGTTAAAAAAATAATTAGTTTTCAACCAATCACGGAAATTGACTCATTCGTTTTAATTGAAATTTTTTTTTTGATGTTTTCAATTAAAAAAAATTACATTAACTAAAAATTTAATTGATGGTTTTTTAAATATTCAATTAAAATTTAATTTAAATATTTTTAAAGATTCAATTAAAAAATTAATTGAAATATTTTTTAAGATTCATTTAAAAAACAAATTAAAAATTTTTAAAGATTCAATTAAAATAGTAATTGAAATATAGAATCTTAGAGTATGAAAATATAAAAAATTATGTTGTACAGGTACATATAAAAAATTTCCAAAAATTATTTTTTTTCGCAGCTAAACTAAAATTATGCCAGATTAATTTTGCATGGAAAGACATGATTTTCCGTGTTTTTCACACCAAGAACAGAGTACTACTCTTGCGAATTTATTTCGCAAATATTTCATACCAAATACTTTTATATGTAGTTTGACAGCATTTCGCACGAAATTGTGAACAGAGTATCAGGCTTAAGCTTGTATTTCTTATTATTATTTGCTTGTTATTTCTCAACAAAAGGGAACAAAATGAATTTCTGTTTATTTTATTTTTATTCAACGCAAAGCCGAGTAGTTTTTTTTCCTCCTATATAAAATATCAAAACCAATTAAAAGATTTTTTTCAAAACAATGTCTCATACTACAAAAAACAGCTCGATTTTCTCACACAAAACCAAAAGTTACATTATTTATATACAATCAATATGTAATAATTGTTAACCATTTCATAGTATTCTGAGTTAAGCTCTGTTAATAATCATTTTTTAATAGAAGCAGTAAATTCAATTAATATAAACATATATTCAGTTAAAATATTAATCAAAAATATTATTTTTTATAAGCAATCACTTAATTGAAAAAAATTCAACAATAATTTTTTCTGTGTACTTTATATGATAAGAATATTAGCAATGTCGAATACTTTTTTTTAATTTCGTAACTAATTTTTTATTTAATGCAATTTTTATATTAGTTACTTTAATGATACAATTTTTTTAATGAATACAATTTGAAAATGCTTTCTAAGTTCTTTTTGTAAAATAAGATAGCAAATAGTTTTTTTTTATTGATGAAAACAAAATAACTTTGGCGTATGTTAAATAGTTTTTTTGTCCACTGTAAATATGTAAATTCCCAGCAAAAAAATTTTCATATTTTTTAAAGCAATAAGGCAATAAAGGTGAAGGTACATAACACGCGTTGGTGCGCGTGCCAACTGTAAGCATCTGTCAAAAAAAGTTGAAATAGTGTTTTTGCATACGACAAGTTACATACCAAACTCTTTGACGCGTTTGCCGCAGAAAGTTGGTTAAAGGTAGAAATACATAACACGCGTTTGTTCGTCGACGAATATCGTGCGCTTAAAAACTTTACCGCATGAAAAATGGAAAGTTACACAACACGCGTTACAAACGCCTTTTCTTTCAGCTTTTTTATTTATGTTTACATTGAAAAATGATCTTGGAACATTTTCAATTCCTTTTTTGTACAATACTGTATAGTTTTCAAACTATTTATTAAGATTTTTCTTCATGATTCTAATATAATAATATTTATCGATAACGTAAGAAACAAAGTATTATTTAACGTCTTTAGCTTTCAAGAACAGCTGACTTTCTTTCATGGTGCTTGTAACGCGTACAAAAGTAGAAAGTAGACCTACTTTTCGCTTTGAACGCGCCTACGCGTTCTGCGTTTTTTGCTATGTAACTTGTCACATACTATTGCATTGATTATACTTTTTGGAAATTTGCATAGAAAGCGTAACGCGCATAAAGCGAGCTATGGACCTCTACCTTTAAGTGCTGTCAGGCTTGCCAGTGTTGCCAGCTTTTTTTCTAGAGCTTATCCCCAACTTTTTATTTGTCATCCTCAAACATCCCCAAATTGAGTTTTTTTTATTCAAATATTCTCTTTTGTGAAAAAAGTAAGATTTCTTCACATCGGTAGATTTTTTAATGGCCTTTCACACACGAGAACAATTGTGCTGGCATAAAACTGGAATTTTTTTCAAATGCGACAAGTGTCGCGAATTACCTACAAACATCAAAGACATAGTTCTGCATATGAACCAGTTGCATGCCAAGTTCGATGCTATATCGAATAAGCTGGAGTTGCAGCGGGTGGAGAGTGAAAATCTGATCGAAAGATCGATATGCAACCTTTGCGCTGAGTTTGTAACTAGACTTGAAAAAATTGAAAACGACTTAGCAAGCTGCCAAACACGAGCTCTACAAATGGATACTACAATGGAAAAAAAATCAAAAAGCAAGATGAAGCAATCAATGTTGTTTACCATAGAGCAAACAGGACCGATATTGTGATTAATGGTTTACCTGCTGCAACACCAAATCTCGAATATGTTGTTGTGAACTTTTGCAATATTTATGGTATAGCAATACACGAAAACGATATCCAGCACGTCTGTTTTATGAATAAAAGTAAATCGGTTTTTGGTCAATTTTAAACGTGTTCATATACGTGACACCTTAATAACAGAATATCACATGACAAGAACACTGAAGCCTAGCGATATAATCAATGGTGATGTTCACTCTAGAGTTTTTCTCAATGAACACTACGCGCCTATGGCCGCCAAAATGAACTTCATGTGTAAGCAACTGCTGAATAAAAAGAAAATAAAAAATTTAAAATTTACAATGCCTACAAGCCAAAAGTCACAATTTATCTTATGGATGGGTGATCTGTTTCCAAGGATATTTATGAGCGTGAGACGCTATTCGCGGATGCTGCCGTATAATATTTGTTTTGATGCTTCTAATTCATCAGCTGTCTATCCCATGATTTTTTGAATTTGCTCACGATACAACCAACTGGTTACTCTTCTAGTTCCTTTTATTTTATTTTTTTAAATAAAATTACTAATATTTATATATTTTTTTCATTTAAAATTTTTTTATACTTAAATTTTTTATTGTTTTTATTTTTAATTTGTGATATAGAAATACTCTTCCTTTTTTATATTTTATTATGTCATCTGGCTTAAACTCTGGACCAGTGGCATATGATAACTATTACTTGCACTCTAGATTATATAATCGTTCCAATGCTTTTAATATAGGTCATTTCAACTGTAAGAGTTTCAGCATGTCTTCTAGGTCTACTAAGCTGGATGAAATTCGTAATATTTTAAATGGATGCCTTCTTGATGTCGTTGGTGTTAGTGAGACGTGGCTCAAACCACACATATCTTCTAGTACTGTCTCCGTGCCAGGCTATACTTTTTACAGATGCGATAGACCAGGGAGGGAAAATTCAGCTTCAAATAAAGGCAATCAAACTGGACAACGAGGTGGTGGTGTTGGTATTTACGTGCCCAATAAATATAAAGGCAGGGTAGTCTTTAAATCGACTGATTTTGGAGTTTTCGAATCTCTATTCATAGAAATCAACTATATTCTAACTTTAAGTTTCTCTTAGGTGTTGTAATATTGATGTTATGGAAAAACAGTTAGGTGATTTACTGGTGAGATACAAGGAAATTGTAATTATGGGCGACTTTAATCTTAATTTGTTTAATATTGAGAACTCTAATATTGTACTGTCTACATGTCGGCGTTTGGGTTTGTCCTATCGTCACAATAATCTACCCACCTACTATGTAACCTCTGGGTCCTCTACTCTTTTGGACTATTTCTTATTGAGTCCTGATCTATCGGTTCATATGTCCGACCAAATGTAGTGTCCTGCCATTTCCCACCACTCCTTCATCTATATGAGCATTACGTACGCTACAAGGCCGAATAGTCACTTTATTGAATTCAAGGATTATAACAACATTAACGTCTCTTCACTACAACACCATTTCCCACAATATGATTTTTCTATCTTCTATACTGAATATGATGTTAATTCTCAACTGTCTCTCTCATGTCATGTGTACGTCAATTGCACTCTCTAGTAACAACTAGAAAGGTCATAGTCTCCCCGTCTAGTGATAATTAGTTTAACATCCCGCTAATTAAATATCACCTCTCGCTTCGGGATCTTGCTTTCATGGAGTATTTACGAAACCCTTCACCTGAAAACTGGAGATGCTACTGCAGAGCTCGTAACAAATCGAAATCTGTTATCCGCAATGTGAAGCGTAACGCACACAGTGACATCTTCCAGAATCTTGATACCAAATGTATGCAGAGAGTACTTCGGCAGAATGGTCTGTATGATACAATACCTAAAGGAAATCTCTCTCCCGATGCACTGAATGCAGAATTTTCGAGCTGTAGAACTGTTGAATCTTTTAATCCTTTTGACATTAGCTTTCCTAGCAATCGTTTCTTGTTTCGAATCATTGTACTCGAAGACTTATGTAATGTACTGTCTAAAATTAAGTCCAATGCCGCAGGCCATGATGACCTGCCTCTCAAATTTGTTAGACTAATTTTTCCACTCATAAATCAACAACTCTTAATTTTGTTTAACAATATAATTACTAGTTCTCAATTCCCCATGGATTGGAAATTTTCAAAAGTTATACCTATTAGGAAAAAAATTCAGAAAGTGAATTTAGACCAATATCACTTGTTACAGTTTTGTCCAAGATCTTTGAACATGTTATAAAAGATCAAATCTTACAATTCTTTAACCAAAATTTTTTGCTAAACCCGTATCAGTGAGGCTTTCGCGAAGGATACAGCACAACTTCTTTTTTAATTGGTCTCTCCGATTCTATTAGAAGAATTATTGATAAGGACGATGTAGGTGTTTTACTTTCCTTAGACCTATCAAAGGCTTTTGATAAGGTTGGTCATGGTATTTTAATCAACAAACTTTGCACATATTTCGATTTCTCTATATCCGCTTGTAGATTATTATATTCTTATTTATCAGATCGCTCACAATATGTTCAATGCAGTAACCTTAATTCGAGGTGCCTACCAGTCACTAGTGGTGTGCGGGCTCTGTTATTTGCCCCTTATTATTTATGATATATATGAATGATTTCTTTGCTTTACTTAACGGCTTTGAATGTGAAGCCTTATTTTTGCCGACGATATACAACTATTATTTAAGAGTCATACGCAGCTAATAGATGTTTTAGAATATGATATTAATACTTTAATGTCCAATGTTTCACGTTGAATGAGTAACAGCAAACTTAGTATAAATTCTTCTAAGACCAAAGCGATGATTTTTAAACCATCTAGTGCTACGTTTAACCTGTCTATTGATTTTGTCGATCGAATGAAATGTCTTGGTGTTTTATTAGACAACACTCTTAGTTTCGGACACCATATTAGTGGATTACTTTCTAAAATAAACTTCACCTTAAGAAGACTATATGGAATGAAATTATACCTGCCATTACATATTAGAAAGAGCATAGCTTACTCCTTATTGATGTCTAATCTATTGTATTGTATTGAGGTATATTCTGGCTGTGGCGCTGAAAATTTAAATAGGTGTGCCCTACTCTTTAACAGAATAATACGCTTTATATACCAACTAAGAATTAACGATCATTTTTCAATGTATGTTAATGATTTTTTGGGCTGTAGTTTTAAAAGCTTCATACGGATTAGATCACTACTTTTTTTCTATAATGTTATGCTCACAGACTGTCCAGACTATGTCCGTAGACATTTTACGTTTTTGCAAAGTGATAGAAACCCGCAGCTTCTATTCCCCATTAGAAATCGTCTTATTTATGAAAGATCATTTACTGTACGAGTCGCCAAATGTTGGAACTCATTGCCATGATCCTTTAGAGCATTCCATCTTACTCGTAATTCATTCAAAAGCAAGCTTGTTGAACATTTTTCACAATTGAACTGATCTAGATTCTGAATACATATAGTTAATTTCATGCGCAATATATCTCCCAATTTATAAGTAGTAGTCTCATCTAATAATTTTATAACTACATATTATTTTTTTTACAAATGTTGTGTCTAGTTTATTTGTTGCCTAAATGCATAATTATTCTTATGCTATTCTTGTAGTCCACCTACTATATATGGCTATATATGTATATGGTTTTGCTATTTACGCAGTGAACTGAGTCAATATCAAAATGATTTTGATATTTGCTTAAGTTTGATAACTGTACAGTAGGGTTGGCAGTTTTATTTTTCTAAAAAGCGGGACAAGTTAAAAAAAAAATTCAAAATCACGTGATTTTCAAAAGTTTCGCGGTACAAAAACAAAATTTTAAATATTTCTACTTTAAAGAATATATTTATTAAAAAAAATAACATTTTACACAGCATATAAAAATAAACACACATCTTTTTGACATCAATTAAAAATTAACGAATTTAAATATCAGTTGGATTTGAAAACAAACCAAAATAAAAAAATTTTAAAATATATTCATACGTGGAATTCATTGTCAAGTATTTTAACATTAATTTATAGACATAAGATCGATTTAGAGTGCCCAGGCGAATTCTCGTCGTCTACTACCTATACGGTGTGAATTATAGTCCTTGAATCTATTAAGATGCACTTATTCTTTATTAGTTAAAAGTTGCTGGTGTTAAGTTAAAAATCATCAAATAAAACTTGAAAAAAGCGGGATTTGGAAATCCCGTGCGGTACGCGTGATTTAATTTAAAAAATCGGGACAATCCCGTGAAAAGCGGTACGAATGGCAACGCTACTGTACATTGAACTTTTGTAGTGTATGTTGCAAACGCACAGTTGAAGCACAGCCGCGAATAACGTTGTAAAAGACAATTTTAAAAAAACCAGTTTTTTCACAGATTAATATTAAGATATCTCTCTTGCGTTGTTCAAACACCAAACCATCCAAAATTATGCATCTTATCGCCGTCAAAATACAATTACAATCAGTCAGTCAGTGGAAAACTTTGTAAGTAACTAGTAAAATCATGCAAACGAAATTGTCGAAAATAATTGATAAATGTAGCAGAGATATAAAAAGAAAAGTTAATGTAAGTTATCATTATTTTCGATAAGCTAAAAAAATTTAAACGAAATAAACAATCTTGCTTTAAAATACGTTTTTGGCTCCCCTGAAAAATTATTATTTTGTCACTTAAAACGTTATTCGCGGCTAACCCTCAGTTGTGTAGTGATTTTTTAAGAGTTCATAACAAGAAATGAGCGGAGAACAAATATTCTGGACAGAGTTCGCCAGCATTATGGCGTATTAAAATAAAAAATGCAAATTTTACTTGTTTAGTGTGTGTCACAAGCTTAATTTACGCAGTGCCAGACTTGAGCACTGAGCTTGTTTAGTGTATGGCCGGCATAACACATACAAAGCTACGTAAGTTTTCTTTTGAGTTTCAATAAAAAAAAGATTTATTACAAAAATGGTTTTTTAATTTTATTTATTTCAGTACTTCAGTCAATCACTTTTGTTTAGCACTTTACTAGAACTAGACTTTTATTTTGTACTTAAACTATTCTTAGCTTAGACTTGTGAACTATTTCTGCATGATCAGCACAACGATCATGGATGATGAAATTCCATTGATCGCTGGGTTATCAGCAGATGTGAAGAAAACGAAATCAATATCATTGTAAACAATTTCATGAACTATTGTTTACTAAACCATTGGTTCTTCTTGGGTGGCATATATAACTCGCCCTCCCTTAGAATTCGAGTCTCTTCGAATTAAAGTGAATAAGAAATCTTTCTTGTAAATTACAAGCAAGATCACAATGCAAGTAAGTAACCCGTAAATTGCATAAAATTGCAATTTATATTTTGTTTCAAATATACCTCATTACTAGTATCAAGACTAATGATCTGTGGTACATCCAATAGTTTGGTTTCGTTTTCTGGTATCACATTAAAGTTAGGGATTATAATATTAATTTTACTTTCGTATCTTTTTAAAAAAGAATTATTTATTTGAATTCCACATCTTTCAGCTCTCACAAAATAATTTCCATCCAAAAATTATGTGAAATTGTTACAAAAATTCGTTTAATTATTTATTTATTTTATTTTTGCAAATTAATAATTATAACTACAATTATAAGAATTGATTAAAAAACGTAAAAGAGTACTAGCGACTAAGGCTTTCGACTCTGATATATTTATAGAATTTGTTTTTAAATAATATTTTTAAGATTATTTTTGGATATAAATTTGTACATTAATTTAGTGTTGGAATCACATGTATTTTTTAAAAAATCGGTTGGAATTTTATTGGTGAAAAAGTGAGTTCTCGATGAGTTGTAGGTGGTGCATTCGTCTAGGATGTGGGTTACGTTAAGCTGGGTATCACATGTAGGGCAAACGGGAGGTGTAGTTCTAACATATAGATGTTGATGGGAAAATTTACAGTGACCGATTCTTAGCCGTACAAAAACGGTTGTTTCTTCTCTTGAACAGCTTAGGGGGTAAAATGGTTTATTACCGGTAGGGTTGTATTTCTTGTAACTATGCTGGTAGTTTTCCCACTGTTGAGACTTTGTAGACGTCAAGAGAGATGAGATGATGTTTAAAATATCCTGAACCTCCCACGTCATGTGCTTTATTAGTGGACGTTGTTTTGCGTCTTCGGGTGCTGTGTCAGCGTTTTCATTGCCAGTGATGCCAACGTGCGTTTTGGATACAGAGATTCCTTATTTGGCTGATTGTGGGTGACTCGTGCCTGGAATTTTGAATGGCTAGGATGGACGAAAGGCTATCAGAACAGATAACATATTTAGAGGCATTCCTTGTGGCATATTGCATAGCCAAAAGGATTGCCAGGGCTTCAGCGGTAAAATTTGAGCAGTAGTCGTTAATGAAGCCTGTATTTATAATATCCCCATCTTGGTCGACAGTGGCGAAAGTTGTAAAATCATTTGATTTGGATCCATCTGTAAAGATAAAATCCCAATTATCCGCTGTGTAGCTTGCGGCGATTTGGTTAAACAAATTTTTATAGATAGTAGAAGGTGTGTTAGTTTTAGAAAATTCTGCCAAAGATACAATAAAGGTGTTTTTATTTATCAGCCATGGTGGTTCTGTTTGTTGTTTTATAAGAACAGGATCAATACCGAGGTTAAGTTTTTCGGAAAACAGTATGGATCTTCCAATGGTGGATTTGATTCTGGGTTTTCTAATGGAATTTTTGATTCTATTTACTTCCTGAAACAGTGTTTTATTGCGGCAGATAAAAAATTTTGGAATGAGCCTGTGTGTCAGATAAATAGTACGATCCATGATAGAGGGTAAACCAGCCTCAGCTAGGATGTTTTTGATTGGACTGGAGGGGAACGCTCCAATGCTTCGGCGAACTGCTGCGTGATAAGGTGCCTGTATAAGTTTAATATGTGAGGGAGCACACCAACCGTAAATAGGAAGGGCGTAATCGATTTTTAAGAGCACGATTGCCCGGGTTATATTTGTCATGGTCGATATATGTATCCTAAAGTTTTTCGATGTTAAATATTTTATAATGTTTAGTCTTGAATTGAAATTTTTCCTCAGTTGCAGACAGTGTTCCTTAAAAGTAAAGCCCCTGTCGAAAATAACACCCAGGATGCGTAGATAGTTAACTCGTTTGATTTTAGTATTTTTGTATTCGACGTTGAAACTTGGGCAGAGATGTTTTTTGCAGACATGAAGAATGGCACATTTTTCAGTGGACAGCTTGGCTCCGGATTTCATGCTTCATTCGTCTATTTTTTTCAAGGTGTCAGAAAAGATTATTTTAACCTTGTTGTTATCACTAAGCTTAGTAAAAATAATAACGTCATCGGCGTAGATTATATGTTCGATGTTTTTTTGCAAAGATAGAATGTTACTTAGATCGTTAAAGGCAATAATAAACAATACCACAGATAGCGGCGACCCTTGGGGAACACCATTGCATATGGGTAACGATTTGGAATAATACCCATTGATTCTGACTTGAAATTTGCGGTTGCTTAAAAAGCTTTTAATTATACAAAACATATTTTACCAATTTTCCAGTTGTTAAGCTGCTGCAGGATAACGTGAGCCCCGATTCGGTCAAAAGCCTTTTCGAAGTCAGTGGATAGAATGCTGACATGATTTCTGGTGGATATAGCTATGGATATGAAGTGTTGCAAGTATAGTAGTGCGTCGTCTGTACCTTTCTTTTGCATAAATGCTACCTGGTTGGGTGTTAAAAAATTGTTTAGTTGCATGAACCACATAAGTCGCCTTGCGATAATTTTTTCAAAGATTTTGCTGGTGCAGGATAGTAGGGAAATAGGCCTGAATCCAGAAACAATGAGGTGGTCTTTATTTGGTTTAGGAATTGGGACAACAATTGCGGTTTTCCAAGCTTGCGGAAAGATGCCAGAAACCAGAATATTATTGTAAAGAAGAAGTAAATAGGTTTTGGTTGAAGAGCATAGGTTTTTTAACATGGGATATGAAACCCGGTCCATGCCAGGTGTTGCACCTTTAGCTGAAATACAGCGCGTCTTCAAGTTCTGTAATATTAATTGGGCGTTCCGTTTTTTCCGCGAATTTATTAAAATGTTGATGGGTGTACGTCTAATGTATAAAGCTGGATTTACTATTGCGAAAAACAGGAGGAAAGTTCCTGTCATCAGATAGGTTTGACCAATTTGCAAAATAGTTAGCGATTTCGAGGGGATCTGTAATAATATTAGGTCCTTGTTGTAAGTTGTTGATGACGTTAGTACTATGGGCGCCTGATATGCGTTTTATATCATTCCAAATGCGTTGTGAGGATGCTTTAGGGTTGATATTTGCGGTGAATTTTTGTAAGCATATAGCTTTACTGTCTTTAACAGCCCGCCTAAATAAGGCGTTATATTTTTTGTAGTTCACTAAATTGTCGTTGTTTCTAAAACGTTTAAAATAGTGCAAAAGTCTTTGTTTCTCCTTGCGCAACGAGTCTAGCTTAGAATTCCACCAGATTACTTTAGGTACAATATCTCTATTCTTACGTGTTTGTGGAATGCTTAAGTTAGCAGCAGATCTAAGGCATTTAGATAAGAGAGGTTTTCTTTACACTTTATTTGAAATAAAGGCCAGTTGGCGGAATCTGTTTTAAATTTTGTTAGGTATTTTGCTTTTGAATGGTTAACCCTTTTTTCAACAGTAATTAAAATTGGGTAGTGATCGCTTCCGTGTAGATTCGCCAGAGTTTTCCAGGAGCACAAAGGGGCTATATCAGATGAGCAGAGGGAGATATCAATGTGTGAGAAAATGTTATGAGTTGAAAAATGGGTTGGTGATCCATTGTTTAATGTCACAAGGTCTTCATTAAGGACAAAGTTTTCAATTGTTAACCCACGAGGATTTGTGCTTGCTGAGCCCCATAGCGTGCTGTGGGAATTAAAAACACCTGTTATTAGAAAGGGGTAGGTAATATTGTTAACTATTGTTTTTAGCATTTGTTGTGTAAGGTTTTGATGAGGGGGAATGTATATGCATGCTACATCAAGTTTTATACCAATATCAATTTGAATTGCAATTGTGGCTAGGTCATTATTAGTGCAGATGATTTTATGTGGTATAGTGTTTTTAATGAGGAGGCCTATTCCTTGCTTTGAGGACATATTGCCAGGCAAGTCAAGTTATGGCAATATGTCCAATATGTTTTGGGATGATTATATTATTTTGAATAAATGGGATATGTGTCTCTTGTATTGAAATAATGTCTGGATTGAAATCGTAATGAGTTGTAGTTCGTGGTAATTATTAATAAGTCCGTTCAAATTCCACTGAATTATTTTTAAATCCATGTTTAAAAAGTAGTGAAACAATTATTCTCCATCTACAAACATTATTTCTTCTTGTTCGTTGTAATTTGAGTTCTGTTGTGATGATCGCTTTGGTAAAGCTAGAGCATTGTTTTGAGTAAAGTTAAGTGTTTCATTTATTGTTGTTGATTTTGCTGTTGTTGTTTGACTAGTTGTTGGTGGCTTAGTCATTGATATTGTTAACATTGAGTGTGATGTTTTGGTGTTCTTGTTGTTTGTTGTATTTTTTGGTGTGTTTGTTACTTACGTGCTTTTTATTGCAGTGATAGTAGGAGAGATGTTATTGTTATTGGATTGCGTTGTTACGGTTTTCTTATTTAAGTAAGAAATGTTTTTTGCTGTGTCAGCTTTTGAATTTTGATTTTGTTCACTTAAAGTGATGATATTTGTATTGTTGTTTTTGTTTTCTGTGTTAATAATTTTTTTGTTTGTTAGCACCTCGCTAAAGGAGTTTACAAGCGGTGGTGTTGTTGCTTGTGATTCATATTTGACTTTGGCGGCTTTTAACGTGCATTTTTCTTTAGTTTTAATTATTAAAATTTCTTTATGTTGTTGGTAGACTCTGCATTCTTTGGAGTTTGATTTGTGGTTATCGGTACAGTTCACACAAAAAGTTCTGGTACATTCTGCGGGAGGATGTGGAGGCAGGGCACATGTTTCACATAAGGGACTATTTTTGCACCATTTTTGTGTGTGACCAAGACGTTGACAAGATTTGCACCGCATGGGGTTAGGGTAGTAGGGCCGTACTTTTACTTTGTGCCAAGATATGTCCAGTTTTTCAGGGGCGGAATAGCGGTCAAATGTTAATAGAAGTACACCGCATGGAGCTAGCTTTTCTTCTGCGTTTTTTTTCAAGTATTTGTATACTTCGATAACACCTTGAGACTTAAGTTCACTTACTATTTCTTCTTCGGAAACATTATTTAAGTAGGGGGCATATATTGTACCTTTAGAGCAGTTTAATTTAACATGGTACTGGCACTTAATATCGCAAACTCCAGGTAATGTTTTTGTTGAAATTAGTTTATCAGCGCTTTTTTTTATTTCCGGTTAGAAGTAGGAGGTTACCGTCGCGTAATTCCGAGACCGAGATAATATCGGGGCAAACTTGTTTTAAGGACCGATGCACTATAAAACAGGAATAACTTTGGATATTTTTATCTCCAATTGCCGAAAGGATGACGTAATTAGGGTCGGGTTTATTCAAAGTAGGGAGTTCGGGAAATATTTGAAAGTCATTTTGGTTTGTCCGTTTCTTTTTTGGGTAGGGGGCTTCCGCTAAAACCGCAAATCGGTTTTCCCCCAAATAGGGAGGGTCTGACATTACAGCTGCCTATCACCAGAAAATTTTTTTTAAAGACACCACCGGAACGAAAATTTTTTTTTGTCACTCTTAGTAGTGGTAATTGCAAAAGAAGAAAAAAATAATAAAAAAAGAACAACACTTCAATAGGCTTAAGAAAGTCAACCGCACGATGCAAAGGTTAGTCGATGACTGTCGTTTAATTATGTTTAACATTAATTAATATTAAATTTCCGATATCTATCTCTTTTACAACAGTTTCAAGAAATTTTTTCGGGAACAGTTTCTATAATTATTTTTGATTAGGTTTAAAATGCAGTCATTTGGTAGTAACATTTTTGGCAAAAACTTTTCTTCATATATAATAAAAGATGTATTTTCTATTTTAACAATTATTGTTTCATTAATATCAATTTGCATGCCCATTTTATTGGGGACAGGAATAATATAATTAGTTGAATACATCCTGTTAAAAAATTCTGGAACCGAAATTACAAATATAATTGCATCATTTGACAATGAGCCAATGTTAAATTTTAAGTATCTTAGTTTGGAACTATCAATATTATATGAATCAATTTCATCATTAGTAAGTACAAATCTCTTCATTACGTTATATCTTACCATCAAGATGCTTTCCTGTATTCTCTCAATTCTATCCTTGATTTGGTTAATTATCAGCCAATAACTATTATATTTTATGACTGGTATATTTTTTATAATTTCTTTTGACATGCTTGCGTTAAACAAAAGCTTATTTGCTTCTAACAGCAAATGGATGTTTTGCATAAACTTCTGTATGTCCGTATTGATTTTTATCTGTTTGTTTAAGTTTCCTATCACCCGCTGCTGGTTCATGTCAATTTTTGCGAAGTGTGGATCAATAATTTCTCTGTCCTCATCGTCCATATTTCCGAATAGCCATTTTATGGTTCTTCCCCCAAAATTCAGTAAACCTCTTTTGTTTCTGGTATGAACTGTTATTGTTGACATTAAATGTTCCAGCTCTATTATTTTATCCTGCAGAACCAATGACATTTCACCTTTCTTTATTACGAAATTTCTTGAAACTTCTATTTTGACCTTTTGAATGGTCGCTCTAATATCTTCCAAATCAAAAACATGTATTATTTTATTATATCTACGAATCACGGAAATATGTTCACTTTCTATCATCACATATCCTGCTTCCGACTCAATTTTTGTAATTTCCACTGTGGCCACTGCGGTTGACACCATCAAAAGGAAAAGAGCAGGACATATACAAATATTACGTGAGAACAACTCTTACGATTGTCTGTTTTTTTTCCTTCATCTAATAATTTTTAATGGTCGTTTTATCTGTGCGATATCGATGCGTTTCATCCCAACAGGATTATATTTATTATATCTTTTAGCAGTTTTATGTCAGTTTTTATGGCCCTGTACATTCTTTATATACAAATTATCAGGGTTATAATTCGGTTTTTGCTTTCTTACGTTCATTCGCAAGGCAATCTTTGAAAAATCCAAATCCGAACGGTTAATAAAATCCATAGGCTTAATTCCTATGGTGGAATGAATTGAGTTATTATAATATCCTATCGCTCCAATGACCAACTCTTCTGTATCCATATTCTCGTTGCTTCTTTTAATCTCTCAACATCTGAGTTTCCCCTATGTGAATTTGGTGTGGTAAAGTGGGCATTAATGTTCCTCTCTGAACAAAATAATTTCATATATGCGTTAATTCATTATCCAAAATCAAGGTTTCGGGATTTCCCAAATAAAAAATTCTCTCATCTAATTTAGCTCTAATTGTGCACATATTTCTATTGCTGAGCCTATGAGCGGAACCCAATTTAGTAAATCGGTCAATGGTAGTCAAAAAGGAATTTTTGTGAACATGAAATATGTCTGCGTGCACAATCTGGTTTGGCCTATTGGGTGTCTCGGTGAAATTAAAATATTTTCTGAAGAGTTTTCTCTCGTACTTATTTTCGGCACACACCTGACAACTATTTATATATTTAACCAAATTAGGATAAAAATACTTAAACTTCAATTCTTCACAATTTTCAACCACCCCTCTATGATTGGTTTCAATATGGTTATTTTCGATCACTTGCAACAATCTTTCCACGTTTTCAACATCCACTGCCAATTTTGCGCATTTTACAAATTTTAAACTGTTATCATTTGAAAAAAGTTGGACTAATTTATTTTGGATTACATTCGGAATAAATTCCCACTGTACCTTTATTCAATTCTCTTCTAAAAATGTCATTTAAATAATGATCATTTGACAGGTCGTTCCTCTCGACGTAAATTATTTTATATTTATTATACAGTGTTTCTGTTTCTTTCTCTTTATGATTCAAAATTCTAATTTGCCTTCTATACTTATTAACATCTGTCTCACCTATGAGAAAGTGTTCATTCAAATCTTCACCTTCAGTGCTCCTATCACTGCCTGTTAGCTGAAACAGCTAAATTTTCTTCATCTTCCTCATTAGGCTTCAGAATTCTACTTAAAAAGTCGGCAACCTTGTTATCCTTTCCCTTCAAATATCTCAAATTCTCCCAGCATTACTTTCCATCGAATTATTCTAGAATTTGGCTCCTTCAATCAGTTCTCACCAAAAATTTCCTCCCATACAAATATGGTCTAAAGTATTTCACACTCCAGACAATGGCAAACAGTTCTTTCTCCAAACTATGGAAATTTCTTTCGGCACTATTTAGTCCTGCACATTTATGAGTATTTTCACCATTGGATTGGCTATTGTTGAATAGTTTTTTATAAACTTCCTGTAAAAGCCAGATAACCCTAAAAATGATTTTATCTGTTTGACACTTCTCGGTAATCTCAAATCTCTAATAGCCTTTATCTTTTCCGGGTTCGGAGTAATACCATCGGGAGTTATGATATGACCAAGAAATTCAGTATATTTGGTAAGAAACTTACATTTCTCCAATTGGACCTTTAGATTAAATTCGTTCAATCTTTTAAATATTTTATTTAGACTCTCAAAATGTTCTTTGATTGTCACGGAGAAAACCAAGATGTCGTCCATGTAAATGACGCAAATCTTATTGATGTAATCACTTAGTACACGATTCATCATTCGTTGAAATGTCGCCGGTGCATTTTTTAAACCGAAGGGCATACGAATGTACTCGAAGTGTCCCATTGGGGTAGAAAACGCGGTTTTCTCAACATTCCTTTCGTCCATCAATCTCTGGTGAAAATCTTTAGCCAAATCCAAGGTGGTATAGTATTGCGAGCGAACTAGTTTATCGAACAGAGATTCCATGTTCGGAATCTGAAATTTTGTCCTGTATTGTCACTTCGTTTAATTTGCGATAGTCTATAACTAATTGCCATTTCTTAGTCAAAGTATCGCTCATTTTCTTCGCAACTATCCAAAGGGGTGAACTAAATGAGGATTTACTAGGTCTTATAATACCTTGTTGTAACATTTCCCGGATTTCCCGGATTTCCCGTTCAATTTATTTTTCGTGAGTTTGGGGAAACGGTATATTTTTGAATATATTGGTTTGTTTGATGTAGTTATGATTTTGTGCCTAATGCTATTGGCGCTAGTTAAATTTTGTCCTTCAGTATAAAATGTTCTCCTATTTACTTGTAAAAATTTAGACAAGTGTTCTCTTTCCTCTGAGCTCAGGTCATCGTGCAAAAATTCATCCAGCTCCCTATCACGCCCCTCTAGACAAAAAATATCTTTATATTCGAAAGGTGGTTTATTTTCACCAATAAGTATGGTTGAGTCTCTAATTTTCAATTCGTTATGAAGCAAATCTATTTGTGCACCTAAAGGAGACAAAATATTATTACGTGCAATCGAATGGTTTATCTTTAAGGTCTACAAGTTTTATAGACATCGTTTGGCCTGGACTGTTGAATTCGTCTGGCAAATATACGATCACTTCATCCTCTATAATGGAAGAGCCAGTTAGCGTTACTGTTGGTAATGTACAGTATGAGGCTGTTGAGGAAAATTTTCCAATTGCGCATGGTCAACTTACATGGGAATGGGTGCTTGATGTTGAACACGCCTATTACCTAA
This sequence comes from Tachina lurida, assembly GCA_944452675.1. Lineage (NCBI taxonomy): Eukaryota > Metazoa > Arthropoda > Insecta > Diptera > Tachinidae > Tachina > Tachina lurida. The sequence continues at coordinate 59,009,835 of OX101753.1, forward strand.
CGGAATCTGATAAAAATTTCCGTTATATCGATTCGCGTTTCTATTCAAATTTGAACGGGAATGATCAACGTTTCTTTTAGAATTTTTACTGATTAAACCATGGATAAGACTGATTAAAATTTGAATTGTAATTTCGATTGAAAAAATTTCGATTGTTTTGATTTCGTTTTCCCTTCTATAATTTTGTTGGTAACTGTAACTTCTTTTGTAGTGTTTTGTCGATAAAATTGCTTCGCTCATAAGGCTATTCTCTATTAAAAAGCTTCGAGAGCTGCTCACGCTTGAAATATTATTTTGAAGTAACAATGCTTTTATATTTAAACTCAAGTAATTTATATAAATATCGAATATTAATTTATCATTATTTGTAGGCGTGAAATTAGCATCCTTTACTATTTCTAAACTGTATTTCGTATTCATTTTATTCAAGCATTGGTCCAACTTACAATGCAATTCTTCAATATTATTGATATTTAAATTCATGGCTTCTTCCCTAATGGAGAAAGAAGATTCCTTAACCCCAAATTCCTGTCTTAATTTATTTAGAATATTTGTCCATGAGGGTCCTGTGAGTGTTTCCACAGCGTTCAGAGCCTGGCCCTGAATTTTATTGGCCAAAATTGTTTGCACGATGGTTTAGTGGCATCTTCAGTCAACGAAAATACCATTGTCACATCCCTAAGGTAATTTTGCAGAGAATATTTAGATTCTCCATCAAAAACAGGCAAGCTTCTTGCCTCTCGCAAGCAGTCAGTAAGGCCCAATTGTGCCATAATAGTAAATATGTATTTTCCTTTTAAATTCAAAAAATAAAACGTTTGCACAAAAAAAATTTTTCCAAAAGGATTTTACACCACCTTTTGGTTAACAATCAAGGATAAAGTAAATGAGAGGAGACCACAATTGATCACTTATTTATTAAAATCTACCAGACAAAGTATGCATAAATGTCATTATTCCGGAAGAAAAATATAATGTGCGCATGATACAAACTTTAAACTTAAACTTTGAATTTCAATCATGAACCACATAAAATATTTCTCTTTTGTTCCTTATTTATTATTCATGAAAATGTTTTAAATTTTAAAACAGCGTCCACAAAACAAATGCTTACTTTTGCTACATCATCCGCTGACGAACTCCAATTCCAAAATCCTGTTTTAGTTGTTGCAGTCTTCCTTTAGTTGCTTAATATCAGGTAATAGTTGTGGCCTCACAATATATGTAGTTGATTGACTTGTAGCAGTCAAAACTTTATTTATTCTTCTCAGCTTTATTGGTGCTGCAGTGATACTTGATGGTTGTATTTTGGTTGCTGGCTTTTCTTCACTTTTTTATAGTTGTTTTTCTAGTTCTTTTTATTTATTTCGATATTGTTGGCTGTATTTTGGTTGCTGAATTGAATTCACCTTTTTATAATTGATTTTCTAGTTTTTTTTATTTATTTGTCAGTATCTACTTAATTTCTCACTTTGAGTATTTTTTGTTAAAATTGAGTTCTAGTTGTTTCCTTTGTATTTTTAAAACAATTCACTTAAATTGGGTTTTTGTTTTGTATTTTAAAATAATTCGGGGTTATTTTTTCCCAGTTTTTAAGTGTTCTTCAACTTTAAAATAATTCATTAACTTTTAATGAATAGTACTGTTAGTCTTTATAATAGATTTATTTTATTTTAATTCGCGTGACCCTATTTTTCACTTAGGGTCGCTAGTTTTCTTTTGAGTTTCAATAAAAAAAGATTTATTACAAGAAGGGTTTTTTAATTTTATTTATTTCAGTACTTCAATCAATCACTTTTACTTAGCACTATACTAGAACTAGACTTTTATTTTGTTCTTAAAATATTCTTAGCTTAGACTTATGAACTATTTATGCATGATCAGCACAACGATCATGGATGTGCAGAAAACGAAATCAATCATTGTAAACAATTTCATGAACTATTGTTTACAAAACCATTGGTTCTTCTTGGGTGGCATATATAACTCGTATACGTACACACAGTCTTGTGTGTATTAGTGTTTTTTGTATTGTTTTAACATTTGCTGTTTTTAAGTTTTATGTGTATTGGTTTTGTTCTGCTGATGCGGGCAAGAGGAATTGACACAAGGTGGTCATAATTTGCAACTCTGCGTATTCGCCTTGTATATTTGTTTGTGTAAAATTTCCTGCTGTTAGAATATTTCCTAACGTTTTGGTTGATTTGACAGCAGAGAAGTTATGTCAGCTGGTGAATTAAGATCACATTATGTGAATTCGCCTTGGATGTGGGGTTGTGCCTGGTTGAAAAATTATGCCAACCACAAAACCACTCTCTTTGCCTCTCTCACCAACAAATTGGGATGTTATGCCATCACAATTTTTTTCGTGTGTGAAAGGCAAATGAGCCGAATATATGTATGGATCTGTGTTTATACATGCGTATGATATGCAGTGATGCCAATTTAGCGCGTTTCGCGCTAGATTTAGCGCGTTTTAACTACGCCAAACGCGCTTTTTTTCGTCTTAGCGCGTTTAATAAAAAAAGCGCTAACTTAGCGCGTTTTGGGTAAAGTCAATAACTTAATTTCAGTTAAATTTTTTTCTTTTTTGTATAACTTTACTCTGATAAACATTTTTGTAATTTCGTTAATGAGTCAGATGTTGCAAATAAAATTCCCTTGCCTGCGATTAGAATTAAAAATGCATTTTAATACTGTAAATGGCAAATATCTTTAAATTTCACAACTACAAATATGTAGTCGTACTCGTGATTAAAAAAATTTATATAACTTATCAAGCATCTATTATAGCTGAAGTACAAAAATCATTTGAATCGCAAGAATATTCGACATTTATACGAGTATGTTGTTACTCGTACAAAGTTTGTTAAAGAAAATTAAAATAAAAACTAAGGATTTCGATTATTTGGTGATTCTGTAGCTCGTTTCTGTAATTATTAGTGAGAAGTTTTTACATCGAGAAGTATGAAACAAAAAATTCCACTGCTTCTCGATTTGTGAGTAAAAAGCGTTTCTGTATTTTCAAGTGAAAAGAGGCAACACTAATTACGTTTTTTTTTTTGGAATATTCCAATTAAGTAGCTGTCAAAATGCAGAAAAAAACAAACAAGAAGAAGAAAAAAGAAAATATATGTAAATTAATTTAAAAAAAGTGAAAAACATTGGAAATAATTATAATTATATGTGTAAATAAAACAAAAAATCATAAGTAATAAAAATTGAAATTATGCACTGTGTACTAATATCCGTTGCTGAGTGACATGATCGGCGTAACATGTTGAGGGTTTATCGCCGAAGATTAAGGGTTGCAACTGATCCCTTTACTATTCCTGAACAGCGTTTTAGAGATCTCTATCGGTTGAGCAAGGACGCAGCTCTTGCTCTACTAACAGAGATTAGTCCACACATGGCCAAGGGGAGAAGAAATACATTTATCCCACAACCTGTAAGAATGTGTTCAGCCTTACATTTCTTTGCGACTGGCTCATTTTATAGGGATTGTTTAGAATGTAAGTAATAATGTTTTATTAGTATGAGTCAATTCAAACACATAAATTTGAACTGTACTAATTTTCTTTGTTTTCTTTTGTCTTCAAGCACTTGGAACTTGAAGATTAGAGATTTTTACTTTCAAGCACTTGGAACTTGAACGTAATGTGATCAATAAATAAAAGCGAGTTTTTTACTACTGATACAAACATAATTTTTATTGGAATATTTATACTACAATTATTAACAATTAATTGTTGAGTCAACAAATATGCTTGAAACAAAATTTACGTTAAATTGACCAATCAGATTAAAGTGACAATATTTTCAGTTAATTCAGTGTGTAATATGATATCTTTTTATTAACAATTTTTGTTTGTCAGCTAATTGAGTGCAAGTAAACAGTATTAATAGTATTCACTAACTTTTGTATTATCATTAATAATTATTAAGTGGATTCACGGGTTTTTGAACATTCTTCCCCGCGTTGAACGATTGTTCAAAATTGAAGAAAGTTCGAAGTCGTCATGGTCAGGTTAATTTGACTGGTCAGGTTAATTTGATAAAAAAAAAATTAATTTTAAAATATATTGGAACATAGTGTTGTTATTAAAACTACGTTAGTAAGTGAATTAATTTATTGAGTCTCGTCATCTGCTGCTAAAACATCAATGGTAAATTTGGAATGTTGGCGTGGCATTGGTATAGGGGTCATCTTGTGTTCTTCGGCGTATTGTTGGAGCTCAATGTCCTTTTCAGTGGATTCGATTGATGTAGTTGGATGTGGGTTTTTTGCATTTTTTCTTGATTTGCATGTTGACAGCAAAATGATTAGTGCTATGATGCTTACTACGAGTGCTAGGTATCCAATTATATAACTGTGAGTCTGGTGAGTTTTCAATTTATTAGGTAACTCAGCAATTTCATGTTGTTCCAGCGACCTTTGTAGAGTTGTTAGGTCCTTAATATTCTTGGCATATACACTCTCTAAATTTGTTGAGGTTGATTCGTTATTATTTATGAAGACTGTAGTGTTTTTTGGTAGTGATAAGTCTGAAATTTTGCCAAGACTTGTGTATGATGACCTTACTGTGCTTGATATAGTTCTCAGTCCATTCATGTTGACAAAATCTTGCTTGAGTATACATTCTGGATCAAGCGTCAGCAAACCGGAGCCCTTTAGTGATATAGGAATGATTTCACTGTTGCAAACAGCTGTGGCCCTTGAAAATGGTGACGCTACATACATCCATTGATTGCCTTTGCTGAGGGGTACCCATCTGATATCAGTTTTCTCCAGCACACAATTTGGTTTTGTTTTATTGTGGAATAAATTTATTTCACATGTACAGACATCTGAACCATAGTTGTAACGGATTTGAATGTTGGAACATAGGAAAACGCCTTGTTCAATCGTGTCGCAAGCACTTAACTCAGAATTTGTAAAAGGAATGTATTGTTCCCGCAAAGTAGATATAGCCAAGAAAACAGTACATGGTTTAATGGCTACCACGGTATTGTTCATTATATTGGGTATAGGAATCAAATGAAACAGCTTGAGTATTTCACGTTCAACCAATGGTAATGTTATTTTGAAAACAGCGTGGTGGTGTGTTAGTCTGCCCTTAACCTTCATGAGTCTGAATAATTGTAGCAAGTCAGTTTTTTCTGTCACTGGAAGTTTCACTGATGGTGGTGAATGGAGGATGATCTGATTAATTTCACTTTGTAAGTGTTCTGGAGTAAGTAGCCATGGACTGATTTTTCCATGATGAGTATCCATTAGGGTGTCAAGGATTGATGATTGTATCTTTCTTATATTGTTTGCGATTAGAGTTAATTCCAGAACTGCTGAATGAAATAGTTGATTTAGTTGTACTTGTATTAATGCATTGTTGATGTTATTTATATCATCTGAATAGATTTTAATTTCTTTCTCCAATCGTTCAAATCTTGACTTAGCTGTTATTTGATTCTGCCGGATGATATTAATTGTAGAATCAACAATTGATGTTTGATTCTTCAATAATTTTAGCAAATATGATTGATTGTCGTTGACTTGTTTTATTGTTTCTGACATCTGTTCTGCGTATTCAGAGTCCAGGACGCCAAATAATGAATGGGCAACGTTACCAACGATATCCAGCGCCCCTCTTTTAACTCGTAATAGTCGGTTATCTAGTTGTAACTCACTTTCCATGTGTTGAAAGTGGTCAAAGATACTGAGACAAGATGAATTTGTTTCTAAAATTTTACACAACGTTTGTAATGACCGTGTACCATTGACAAGAATTGATGTTTCTGACCAATAAGGAGCTAAATCATAGTATACAAATAGATTCCATTCCGTAGTTGAAATAGCTGTAGTTCCAATTTGCTCAAAATGGATTCCTACCTTTGATCCAAACTTCTTATTCTGGACTGGAGTTCCAAGAGCAAGTGGTACCAGCAATAATAACGTGATTAATGCCATGGTTAGATAATTTGTTGGTATTTTGACCTTTTTCTGCCTTTTAGCCTCAGGCTCTTCACTTGACGTAGATGTGAAATCACTTGTTGCCTTACTATTGTCATCAATTATTGCTTTAGAGTCTTGGTCGATAGGTAGTAACGCGATTCGATGTATTGGACGTTTGAACTGCCCATTAGCTGTTTTTACTTCGACAACCCTGACAATACCATCGTCACCAGGATGAGTGTTTATTACTCTCGCCAATGGCCATTTCATGACTGGCAGGTTGTCCTCTTTTATAATTACCATGTCCCCAATTTTAAGGTTAGGGGATTGCTTGTTCCACTTATAACGTTGCTGAAGTTGATTTAGATATTCAGAAGACCATCTTTTCCAAAATTCTTGTTTGAGGTGTGCTACAAGTTTCCAATGCTGAAGTCTCGAATTATTGATTGGAATAGCCCTACTATCTATTTGTGAAACAAGGGGTTCGCCTATGAGAAAGTGGCCAGGAGTCAGTGCTTCAAAACTGTTTGGATCATTTGACATAGGGGTGAGTGGGCGTGAATTCAGTATTGCTTCAATTTCTATTATGACTGTTTCCAATTCTTCTTGTGTCAAAGATGCCGTTGCAACACTACACTTAATAATTATTAATGATAATACAAAAGTTAGTGAATACTATTAATACTGTTTACTTGCACTCAATTAGCTGACAAACAAAAATTGTTAATAAAAAGATATCATATTACACACTGAATTAACTGAAAATATTGTCACTTTAATCTGATTGGGCAATTTAACGTAAATTTTGTTTCAAGCATATTTGTTGACTCAACAATTAATTGTTAATAATTGTAGTATAAATATTCCAATAAAAATTATGTTTGTATCAGTAGTAAAAAACTCGCTTTTATTTATTGATCACATTACGTTCAAGTTCCAAGTGCTTGAAAGTAAAAATCTCTAATCTTCAAGTTCCAAGTGCTTGAAGACAAAAGAAAACAAAGAAAATTAGTACAGTTCAAATTTATGTGTTTGAATTGACTCATACTAATAAAACATTATTACTTACATTCTAAACATTTTGGTGACCCCTAGCTTTCAAACTTTAAGTAGTTTGAAAAACACGCAACAGCACTACAAATCACAGGATACTCGTATCATCCAGTACGGCATAATTCACCAAATTAACATTTTGGTGACCCCTAGCTTTCAAACTTTAAGTAGTTTGAAAAACACGCAACAGCACTACAAATCACAGGATACTCGTATCATCCAGTATGACATAATTCACCAAATTAACATTTTGGTGACCCCTAGCTTTCAAACTTTAAGTAGTTTGAAAAACACGCACCAGCGCAACAAAGGCAGAGGATATCATCCGGTCCAACATAATTCATCAAGATAACATTTTGGGTAACATTTGGGTGATCCCGACAACCATTGAATTCTTTCCTTCACCAAACGTTTGTGGCAGTCCCTGATCATACACAATGGCAACGGCAAATATTTTGGATTCACTGTTGAAAACAGGCGAAGCAATTCAAACGATAGTGCGTAACTTCAAAAAGGATTCTGCGGACAGAAAAACAACCGCAGAGTACTTTGAGGAGCGTAAAAGGCGAATTTCGGAGTCCTGGGATATATTTGAAGCCAAGCATACAGAATTGCGTATGCGTGACGATGTTGAAACGCTAAAAACAACGCATGAATATTTTACGTCAGATTATTATGCCAAAATTAGTGAGCTAACAAACTCATACATAAATTTATTCACAACAGAGGCCAATCGTATAATGGCATTAAACCAACAAACGCTACCAGCAACTAAAAGCACTGTTGCTTCAGTGGCTCGTCAAGAGTCCAATGAAAACCAGGGCCTGATTCGCAAGGCACAAGCTAGAATGACAGCCTTAAGTAGGTTTTTAAATGGATTAACCATTACCGATGAAATACAACCACGTCCATTATACGACATCAAATTGGCAACTATCAACAAACTTTGGGACCAGATCTTGATCTTATACGACAATATATGTGAGAACTTTGACGATCCATTGATTTCTGGTTTTGACATTGACATGAATTATGAATTAAACGACAAGGTTCAAGAGCAGTTGGTCAATCTTTCCATAATGGCTTCAAAGCATCAAACAAGTACTGCAAGCCCACAAACTACATCATCAAATTCTTCTGTACAAAGCTCTCTACCATTGCGAAAGGTTACAATCCCACATTTCAATGGAGATTATCTTAAATGGCGACAATTTCATGATATGTTTTCCGAAATGGTAGACAAACAAGCTATCCCTGCAATACAAAAAATGTGGTATTTGAAATCGAATGTTTCCGGAGAAGCCGAACATTTAATTCGACAGTTTACACTAACAGAAGAAAATTATAACACCGCGTGGCAAACATTACAAGACAGATACAATAACAAAAGAGTTCTTGTTGCTACCCTCGTAGAAAGAATAATCAGCCAACCTGCTGTGTCATCATCTATATCATCAATTAAGGCCCTGCATGATACCACTAAGGAATCCTTATTAGCTCTCAATAATTTAGGGATTGCAACGGCAGATTGGGACGCAATTCTCATACAACTATTAATAAAAAAACTTGACAAAAATACACACGTCAGATATATGCAATCATTAAGCAACCCTAAAGAAGTACCAATAATTTCAGAATTTCTCACATTTCTGGAACTACCGTTTCAATCAATGGAAGCAATTGCTCAAAAAGAAAAAACAACTCATTACAAAGTTGTTTCATCTATTGCAGCTTCGAACGTAAGTGCAGCGTCCAACTTAAAACATAGTGGTACCTGCAAATTGTGCAACAACGGAAACCATAAGCTCTACTTTTGTAGTAAATTTAAACAATTATCAGAATCACAACGGTTGCGATGGGTACAACAAAAATTATGCGTAAATTGCTTCAAAGCCGACCACAATGCAAAGGCATGTAATTCGAGTAGCTGCAAATTGTGTGCACAAAAGCATAACACGTTGGTACATTTACCGAAGCGGAAAAACTCAGAAAATTGAAATAGTTCGGAGACAGACAATAATGCAACAGAATCCTTCAAAAATGAAGCAGCGGTTGCAACGACAGCAACAAAAACAGTCATGGGCCGCCAGGGCGTTGTGTTATTGGCCACAGCAAGGGTTGTAATTGTGGCTCCAAATGGAATCGCTAATGAATTTCGGGCTGTATTAGACTCAGGTTCACAGGTGAATATTGTGTCTGAACGTTTGATAAAAAAATTGGGAATTTCACCAACAGAAGCATCGCTATGTAGTGACGGTGTGGGCAAAGTACAAAAGCGATCATCACAACGAATTAATGTCATCATGAAGTCCCGCGACCACAGTTTCATGACTAATTTGGAAGCCTATATTCTTCCAGACATAATTCCAGCACAGCCCAGTCAACATATTAATGTTTCATCCTGGAACATTCCAAAACATATTCATTTAGCAGATCCCCATTTTTACAAACCAGAAAAAATCGACATACTACTCGGAGCGGAGTTCTTCTTCAGTTTGACTCAATCAGGTACAATTAAGTTGTCTAATGATCTTCCAATTCTTCAAAATACATCACTTGGATGGATTGTTGGTGGACCTGTGGAAAAAAGTCGATTGCCAGCAAGCCACATAATTACAATAACATGTGCAATATTTGACAAGGCTACATCATTGTAAGAAACTATAGAGCAACTTTGGAATCTGGACGAAATTCAAGACAACAAAAAACCATTGTCACCCTCAGACAAACAATGTGAACTACATTTTGGTCAGCATGTACGCACTAACCAAGAAGGTCGTTTTGTAGTTAGAATTCCGTTCAGAGAAAGTCCAGAGGCTCTAGGAGACTCACACGCGATGACGTACAACAGGTTTTTGGGGCTAGAACGGAAACTTCAAAAAAATGAGCCCATTCGTACACAGTATGTGCAGTTCATGCAACAATATAAACAATTAGGCCATATGCAGGAAGTCGATATCGATTCCTTGTGTGGGCCTAAATACTTTATACCCCATCACAGTGTATTGAAACCAGATAGTTCTACAACTAAGCTTAGAGTGGTTTTTGATGCATCGGCAAAAACCACTTCGGGCTATTCATTGAATGATTTGATGTACACTGGGTCAACTGTTCAGAGTGAATTATTTTCAATCTTACTGCGTTTTCGAACTCCAAAATATGTTTTCACTACCGATATCGAGAAAATGTATCGGCAAATTCTAATTCATCCTGATGACCAACAATACCAATTAATTATGTGGAGGGAAAACCCAGCGGCACCCATAAATTATTACAAGCTCAACACTGTAACATATGGAACACGGGCAGCACCGTACCTGGCAACAAAATGCTTACAGAGGATTGCTGATGAAAATATGGTGGACTTTCCAGAAGGTTCCCAAATGTTGAAACATAATTTTTATGTCGATGACGGCCTGGGTGGTTCGGATAATTTAAATATTGCGATTGAGACACAAAGGCAATTGATTACACTTTTGAGAGCCCATGGTTTCATTTTAAAAAAATGGTGTGCAAATCATCCTCAGCTACTTAAAAATATTCCAGTAGGAGATCAAGAGGTGGACGTGGACTTTAACAATAACAAGGCCAATACAGTAAAAACGCTTGGATTAATGTGGCTACCTAAATCTGATGGATTTTGCATCAAGATAAAATTAGACAATATCAAGAGTGTATCTAAACGAACTGCAGCTTCAGACATCGCAAAATTGTTTGATCCCCTCGGACTGCTGGCGCCAGTAGTTGTGAGTGCAAAAATATTCATTCAACAATTATGGCAACAAAAATTGGATTGGGATGAGCAACTTCCAGAAAATCTCCGTACTGCATGGAATACCTTCAGGGAAGACTTAAAAGATTTAAATAATATGGAAATTCCACGACATATCTTCAAGGGTGAATTGCCAACAGGTCATCAATTACATATATTCGCAGATGCATCCGAGAGAGCATTTGGTGCAGTCGCATACGTGCGTGCGAAGCTAAAAGATGGACGAATCATAGTACAATTGCTCTGCGCAAAAAGTCGGGTTGCTCCATTAAAACAACAAACGTTGCCATGGCTTGAACTATGCGCTGCAGTTATAGCTGCACAACTCGCTGATAGAATTAAAGCAGATCTGCAGACTAAAAACCTACCAATATTCCTATGGACTGATTCCGAAATTGTGCTGTCCTGGATAAATACACAGTCGACTTTGTATCAAACGTTTGTGGCCAACCGAGTAGCCACAATTCAGTCATTAACACTGGCAAATCAATGGCGTCACGTGTCTTCAAAAGATAATCCAGCTGACATATTATCCAGGGGCTTGCCAGCACCAAAACTTCGCTCATCCATGTTGTGGTTCTACGGACCACTGTTTCTACATGGAAAAGAAGAAATGTGGCCACCTAATTTCTCTCATCGGTTACAAATCAGCAGCGACATCGAAATGAAGAAAACACGTTCAGTTGCACTTAATACAGTTGCCTCTGACGATTACATATATAAAATTCAACACAAAAATTCCTTCGGAAGATTACAGAGGATAATAGGTTATGGTCTCAGATTCATCCAACATGCAAGAATGAAAAACGAAGAGCGAGCAACACATAGAGCACTTACTCCAAGCGAACTGCATAATTCCTTGTGTGTGATTGTAAAGGCCATTCAGAAATCTGATTTTTTACCGGAAATTTAACAACTTAAGAAAAGTAAGGAGATTGAAAGGAAAAGTTCAATTATTAGTTTGACGCCATTTCTTGACCAGCAAGGTGTTCTGAGAGTTGGAGGACGATTGGAGGCCTCCACGTTGCCGTACGACGTGAAACATCCAATGCTGATTCCATATAATGATCATCTTATAAAGCTTCTATTTAAGATGGTCCATGAAGAAAATAATCATTGCGGACCGCAAGCATTATTGAATATAATAAGACAAAGATTTTGGCCAATAAAAGGCAAAATAATGGCAAGATCCACAGTTCAAAAATGTTTAAGATGTGCTAAGGCACATCCGCAACTGTGCCAACAACTCATGGGCAATTTACCTCATACTCGGATAACTCCGGCACGTCCATTCGTTAATACCGGAGTCGACTATTGTGGACCATTCTGGATTCATTACAGGGTCCGCGGCAAAAAACAGACAAAGGCATATATAGCGGTATTTTGTTGTTTTGCAACGAAGGCTATCCATCTTGAACTGGTCTCCGATTTAACAACCGAAGCTTTTATTGGTGCATTAAAGCGCTTTATAGGTCGTCGCGGTCGGTGTCAAAATATCTATTCAGATAACGCTACTAATTTCGTAGGAGCTAGGAATCAGTTATCAGAACTAGCTGACACCATTTACTCTGATAAAGGACGAGAATTGGTTATCTCCACTGCCAGCGCAAGGGGAATACAATTCCATTTTATTCCACCAAGAGCACCGCACTTTGGAGGACTCTGGGAAGCTGCTGTAAAATCAGCAAAGTGGATTCACGGGTTTTTGAACAGGGATATTGGACAGGACTTCACTGCATCAGTAAGCAAAACTGTTGTATGCCGCTGTGTAAATGAAATAGCCGAAATATTGGAAAAGAAATTAATGCCAATATGGATTAAGTTTCCAGCAACTTCTCAATACGAATCCATAAAACAAAAGTAAGTAATGTTTTTTAATAAATTTATGAAAAACATGTACATTGGATGAATATACATATATATACTAGTGCATGCCTATAATTTTGCAGATTTTATGAAGAAACTGGATTTCCAGGTGTAATTGGTGCAATAGACTGCACACATGTACGTATTGGAAGACCGAAGCACGACGTTGAAAGCTGCTACCTAAATAGAAAAGGCTTTCACTCGAAAAATGTTCAGCTTGTAAGTTAAGTGCAAATGCATTCATTTTTAACATTAATTTCTTAAATATTAATAAATTTGGGGGAGCTACGCACGATGCCTATATTTGGGAAGCCTCCCAAGTCAACGTATTATTACAATAGAGGTATGAAGTAGACAGGAACAACCATTCATGGCTATTGGGTATGTACAAATGTTAATTATATCTACATATGTATGTATGTACATATCTATCTATTTATCAATACAATTTAATTTATTCAGGTGATTCCGGATACTATTTACGACCATGGCTTATGACACCGTATCGATCTGCAAATGAAGATGAAAGGTGTTTCAACAGAGTGCATGCTCAAGCCAGAAATTGTGTTGAGCGCTTAAATGGCGTATTATTATTATTTTCAGATGCCTACAGATTGGTTTAAGTACCACCCCTCAAACTTCTGGCAAAATTATTAATGCCTGTACAGTGCTACACAATTTCAGGCTGGAGCATGGCATGCTTCCTGAAGAATACATAGACTTAGGTAGTGAAAACAATATTTCTAATCTTGAAGAATACGAGCAACCATTAAGGGAAGCCTCTCGCATTCGTGATAGATTAAAATCTAGATTTTGTAATTCAAGTTAAAATTTTGATTTTAATTACATCCCAATAAGCACTCAAAAATTCAAATTCAAGCACTTGAAATTTAACTGGAAACAAAGTTGAATTAAATAATTTTTTCAAGTAATATTCAAGTTTGAAAATATTTTGAAATAATAAATCAAACAACATACATGTATGTTCAAACATTGTCAAATAAATAATTTATTAATTATTAAAATTGTGGTAAAAAACACCAAAGATAAATAAAAAAGTGAATTTTTAAAAAACAAAAGGCGATTAAAAACGTGAAAACAATAGTGAAGGTAGATATGCATAAAATTATTGTAAGAAAACTTGTCGATTGCATTTTCCTTTATATTTTAAAAGCTTTTTTTTAAGCTTGAAATACACTTGAACTCAATTGTAATACAAGGTTGAATTACAGCATAATTCAAGGCTTGAATTCAACTGTAATACAATTGAATTGTTCGAATTGAATTCAAGTTCCCTTTTCACTGGAGAATGCTATTGAAATAAAGTGTAAATCAAGCATAATTCAACCCTTGACAATTGAATATGTGACTTGAATAACATTTGTTTTACACTTGATTTCAAGCAAAATTGCAAGTATGTAATAAGCCATTTTGAGTGATGCTGTTTCCGGCATCTGAATAAAGAAAAGCGAAGAAAGCACACGTGGAACCATTTTTGTGTCTGAATATTAAAGCAACTACAATATCAGGTGTGGGGTACAACCGAAGTACCACTAAACAAAATGGATTTACGCCCAAGCGGACAAACAATAATTGATGCATTAACGGGGGCTGGTATCGAATACCAAGAATCGGCTACGTTGAGCCAATTGAAAGCTCTCTACGTCGATATCCAGGAACACCAAAAAAGAACCGATGTTCCTGGAAGTGCAAATAATCTGCCGAATGCCAAAGCACGTGACACCAAAATGTCTGATGCGGAGGTAACAACCGTGGGTATACCGGGGACTTATAAGCCCGGGGCTGAAACAACCATATCTGATGCGCCTGTTAATAAAATAGCCGCCGCCGAAATACCTACCGATGAAGTGCCTGATGCCAAGATGTCCAATGCCATGATGAAATCTGCCATCCAGACGCCTTATGCAAGTGAACCCGCTGCCATTGAAACCGCTGAATCCTATGCTGTAGTCGAAACGGTCGCCGCCGATATGCCTGTTAGAGTGCCGACTGACACAATGCCTACTGACGTGAAGTCTGCTGTTGAAATGCCCGCAGCCATGGGTAAGTCTGCCATTGTACCAGCTACTGGGTTGGCTTTCATGAACTTGCCTGCAAATGAACATGCCAATAACGAGGGGCAGGGAAAGAATTTTGCTGCCGCCAATGTGTCAACATTTGATCTTTCTGCCGAAGCAGACGAAATAAAGAAACTGCAGTTGCGCCTAGAAATGCTCCAACTGCAGCAACGAATACAAACATTGGAAGCGACCATCAATCCAGTAGCCTATGCCCGCCGGATTGACTTATCGGAATTGGATGCGGCAGTACTAACCTTTAGTGGCGATGATCAATATGATATTTGCAAGTGGTTGGTAGTATTTGAAGACTACACCAACATGTGCGGATACACCGAAAAGGAAAAGTGTGTAGCAATTCGCCAACGTCTGGTTGGTACCGCCAAACAACACGTTGTCAATCTCGGGCTAGTGGATTATAAACACTTGAAAGCAAGTTTGCAGTCAGTTTTCAAGCGCACCATTACGCGTCAAGAAATTTACGGACAACTAAAAGCTCGCAAGCTGAAGGCAACAGAGTCCTGCCTCAGCTACTTAGTGGCAATGCAGGCCATTGCGGCAAAGGCGGATATAGAAGAGGCAGAGCTTATAGATTTCGTCATCGACGGAATGCCCGATTCATCAAACAACATTGCTCGCCTCTATAATGCCAACACAATAAGTGAACTTATTGGTCGAATGGATGGCTACGAGCAGAGGCGTCAAGCGCAGATGGGAGCTGTCAGAGTGAAAACTCACAACCCAAAGTTAACCGCTGCTGCTGCTAAGATGTCGGAAGCCGAGATAAGATGCTACAACTGCTCACAATTCGGCCATTTTCAAAGTAAATGTCCTAAACCAAGACGTTCGCCGAATTCCTGCTTCAACTGCGCAGAAGTAGGACACTATCACCAGGATTGTCCCAAGAAGAGAGCGGTGGCCGCTGTAACTTATGACGCAGACGTAGTGGTAAGTGTTGCCTTCTGTAGAAATAAGCACACTGAGGTAATAGATTGTTTTCCCTTTTCGACACCGGTAGCCCAATTAGTTGCATAAAGAGGTCCATAGTGCCGTTTCGGGTTGAAAATGTTGGTATGGCCACAACATATCGCGGTGTAGGCAACAATATCCTGAATATGTGTGGCCAAGTCCACTGTGAAATTTTTTTAAAGGCAAGTGGATACGGCATGCATTTTTTATCTTGCCAGACAACGAAGCTGTGGTACCTGTGATTATTGGGCGTGACCTATTATCAAAATTTAATATACACTTACATCAAACAAAACTAAAATATAAAAAAGATGAATTATTTCAAATGAATTTAAATAAAAAAGTAAACAATGAATACGTCAGTGTGCTTAAGTCACTTAATTTGTACAGGGTTTCCCAAGATATGTTAGGGGTTCCGATCATTGGGGGAAATTATAATCGTGGTGATGAACGTAGGAATTTTACGGATGGGCTCGAGGGAAATGGGACGATTGACTGTGTATTTGCGACTGCGTACTGTGACGCCGACATGGCGAAGGGTTTGGGGGAGGGATATAGTGAACTGGAACGGGTAATGGGCGCGGTTGAGGACGAAAGTAATTTGAATATTGACTGTGGGATGGAAAATGAAGACATCCTTAGATTGACGTCGACGATAAGGGATAATTATTTAGAAGACATAGGGGATGGTCCGATAACAATGGACTATTGAATGCAAATAAGACTATCAAATGACGTTCCGATCTATTGCGGCCCTAAACGACTGTCATTTCGTGTGAGGTGTGAAGTCAAGACAAAGTTATGTGAACTTTTGGGGGCCGGCATAATTCGTCCAAGTGACTCTCCTTATGCATCCCCTATAGTTTTAGTGAAAAAGAAAAACGGGGACTTGAGGATGTGCATCGATTATAGATCGTTGAATAGGATTACTCTGAAGGACAATTACCCTATGCCGATAATTGAAGACTGTTTAGATTACTTAGGAAACAAAAAGTATTTTTCGACCTTGGACTTAAAGAATAGTTTCCACCAAGTCCCAATGCATAGGGACTCAATTAAGTATACGGCATTTGTGACCCCGCTAGGGCAATTCGAGTATTGTTATATGCCTTTTGGGCTCAAAAACGCAGGTGCGGTGTTTCAACGTTTTATAAATAAGGTTTTAAGAAGGTTTATTGAGGCAGGGAGGATAGTTGTCTACTTGGACGATATAAGTATATTAACTGAAACACTTGAGGAACATTTACAGATTCTGGCCGAAGTGTTACGTGTGTTAAGAAGCAACGGGTTGAGGTTAAATCTTGAGAAGTGTAAGTTTGCATATAGGGAATTGGGCTATAAGGTCGGCGAGAATGGCATAAGGCCGAATGATGACCATATTAGAACGATCAGGGAATACCCAGTACCGATGGACCACGAAAGCTTAGAACGGTGTCTGGGACTATTTTCGTTTTTTCGCCGGTTCGTGTACGACTTTTCGAGAATCGCGAGACAATTGACGGATTTGAAGAAGAACAGAAATTTTTTATGGACGGACGAATATGAAGAGGCCTTCCAGACGTTGAGGGACAAACTGGTCAGTGGGCCAGTATTGGCGGTGTATAACCCATAGTATGAAACAGAGTTACACACCGACGCCAGTGCAAGGGGGTATGGATCGGTGCTTATGCAGAGGCAGAAGGATAATAAGTTCCACCCAGTAGCATATTACTCGAAATGTACTTCGGCTCCTGAGGCCAAATACCATAGTTTTGAATTAGAAACCCTCGCTATTATTTACGCACTGAAAAGGTTTAGAGTATACTTGGAAGGAATTTCCTTTACTATAGTGACCGATTGTAACTCACTGGCATTAACACTAGGTAGGAAACTAATAAACCAGAGAATAGCAAGGTGGGCATTGGAATTGGAAAACTATGACTATACTATTAGACATAGAAAGGGTGAGTTGATGGCCCATGTGGATGCCTTGAGTCGTGCACCCGTCGCGGCCATAGTGGACGGGTGTGATATTGATTTGAGCATACAAGCAGCACAGACAAGGGATGAAAACATACGCGCTATTAGGGATAAACTGGAAATGCAGGATTTAGAGGGGTATGTACTCGACAATGGACTCGTTTTCAGAATAGGTAAAAACGGACAAAGGCAACTATACGTACCGCCTGAGCTAGAGGAGAACGTAATTAGAACGATACATGAGGGATACTGTCATGTAGGTGTGGTAAAAATCCAGAAGTGCTATTGGTTTTCGGGGATGAAGGATAAGATAAACGGATTTATAAGGAATTGCCTCAAGTGTATCTTTCATTCTGCCCCGCAGAGGAAGAATACTACAGTAGGCCGCGGCGGATAATAAGTGACCGAGGAACTTGTTTCACGTCTAACGAGTTTAACTCATTGGTATCCGAAAGGAACATTGTGCACGTGAAAACATCCGTGGCATCGCCCCAGTCCAACGGACAGGTGGAAAGAATAAATAGGGATCTTAGAGCCATGTTGGCCAAATTGACGGAACCAGTGGAACATGCTGATTGGGTGCAACGTGCTACAGGGCACGTTTAGAAAAAGTACTTTTTAGAAAAAGTACTTTTTAGAAAAAGTACTTTTTAGAAAAAGGTACTTTTTGGAAAAAGTACTTTTTAGAAAAAGGTACTTTTTAGAACAAGGTACTTTTTAGACAAAGTTTTTAATGACTTTATACGAATACGAATATTCGTGCATCACTATTACAAACTTACAACACCCCTTTTTTTGGTCGGGGGTTAAAAACAATATAATTCATATTCATTTTGATTCAAGTTAAATAAAAATAAAATATTAAAACATACATAAGTGTAGCAATTTTATATTAATTAAAAACATTTTTAGGAATTCTTGTCGTTAGAATTTTTAGAGGGTGAAGAAATATATATGTCGCCAGCTAAAAAACTAAAAACAACTCCCCCCATTTCAATGCCATCAACATCCAAATCTGCCCAAAATAAGAATAAAGAACCACCATCCTCATCATCATCAAACATACCAAAATATAAAGAAGCCTTGGATGAAGCTAGGGTGCTACATAAGCAGCTTATGGCAAAACTAGCTTATGTTGAAAAGCAGAACATAAATATTTTAGGAAAACTAGATAAAATTTAAAATATATTAAAAAATAAGTTTAAATAATGAGTTTGTTATTGGAGTTGCTTTAATAATCAGACACAAAAATGGTTCCACGTGTGCTTTCTTCACTTTTCTTTATTCAGATGCCGGAAACAGCAACACTCAAAATGGGTTATTACATACTTGCAATTTTATATATATATATATAGATGCTGATATCTATGTAATTAGAGATGGAATTCCTAGGTTAGGAGCTGCCAGCCCCTATATATTATACTACAATCTCGGCCGACCTGACAACAACAATTGACCTCGATTGTTATTCTACCAGAAAGTCCTCCTCCAAAAACTCATAATCCTGACATTCCGAAGTGTTGCCTTCAGGGTCTCCCAAGTCGCTGCAACTTTTATGTTCCAACCATTTTTTCAATTGGCCCGAGTCGACTATGCCCTTATATGGCATTTGTGTTATCTGACAATTCTCAACGTCGGAGATTTCATACCGATCATTACCTACTTGCTTTTGAACTACGTATGGGCCGCGGTACTTTGGTATTAACTTCTTATTCACGCCCGGTGTGGTGTTGACATTTTTCAGTACTACTAAATCTCCTACCTTGAATTTCCTAGCTGGTACATGGTGCTCATTAAAATATCTTAAGTTAGTCTCCTGTGATTTCCCAATGTTGCTTATCGCCTCATCCCAAATGATATTAATATTACCCTCTTCCTCTGAATACATATTCAGTACATGTTCCGTGAATTCGTCAATTACCTCCCCCCTTTGTTCCACACCGAGTAACACTTCACTCGGAGAATGCCCTGTAGCACGTTGCACTGTGTTATTCATTGCAAATTCAATTTTTGCTAACGGATTCACCCAATCAGCGTGTTCCACTAGTTCCGTCAATTTGGCCAACATGGCTCTAAGATCCCTATTTATTCTTTCCACCTGTCCGTTGGACTGGGGCGATGCCACGGATACGAATGAGTTAAACTCGTTAGACGTGAAACAAGTTCCTCGGTCACTTATTATCCGCCGCGGCCTACTGTAGTATTCTTCCTCTGCGGGGCAGAATGAAAGATACACTTGAGGCAATTCCTTATAAATCCGTTTATCTTATCCTTCATCCCCGAAAACCAATAGCACTTCTGGATTTTTACCACACCTACATGACAGTATCCCTCATGTATCGTTCTAATTACGTTCTCCTCTAGCTCAGGCGGTACGTATAGTTGCCTTTGTCCGTTTTTACCTATTCTTAAAACGAGTCCATTGTCGAGTACATACCCCTCTAAATCCTGCATTTCCAGTTTATCCCTAATAGCGCGTATGTTTTCATCCCTTGTCTGTGCTGCTTGTATGCTCAAATCAATATCACACCCGTCCACTATGGCCGCGACGGGTGCACGACTCAAGGCATCCACATGGGCCATCAACTCACCCTTTCTATGTCTAATAGTATAGTCATAGTTTTCCAATTCCAATGCCCACCTTGCTATTCTCTGGTTTATTAGTTTCCTACCTAGTGTTAACGCCAGTGAGTTACAATCGGTCACTATAGTAAGGGAAATTCCTTCCAAGTATACTCTAAACCTTTTCAGTGCGTAAATAATAGCGAGGGTTTCTAATTCAAAACTATGGTATTTGGCCTCAGGGGCCGAAGTACATTTCGGGTAATATGCTACTGGGTGGAACTTATTGTCCTTCTGCCTCTGCATAAGCACCGATCCATACCCCCTTGCACTGGCGTCGGTGTGTAACTCTGTTTCATACTGTGGGTTATACACCGCCAATACTGGCCCACTGACCAGTTTGTCCCTCAACGTCTGGAAGGCCTCTTCATATTCGTCCGTCCATAAAAAATTTCTGTTCTTCTTCAAATCCGTCAATGGTCTCGCGATTCTCGAAAAGTACACGAACCGGCGAAAAACCGAAAATAGTCCCAGACACCGTTCTAAGCTTTCGTGGTCCATCGGTACTGGGTATTCCCTGATCGTTCTAATATGGTCATCATTCGGCCTTATGCCATTCTCGCCGACCTTATATCCCAATTCCCTATATGCAAACTTACACTTCTCAAGATTTAACCTCAACCCGTTGCTTCTTAACACACGTAACACTTCGGCCAGAATCTGTTAGTGTTCCTCAAGTGCTTCAGTTGCTATACTTATATCGTCCAAGTAGACAACTATCCTCCCTGCCTCAATAAACCTTCTTAAAACCTTATTTATAAAACGTTAAAACACCGCACCTGCGTTTTTGAGCCCAAAAGGCATATAACAATACTCGAATTGCCCTAGCGGGGTCACAAATGCCGTATACTTAATTGAGTCCCTATGCATTGGGACTTGGTGGAAACTATTCTTTAAGTCCAAGGTCGAAAAATACTTTTTGTTTCCTAAGTAATCTAAACAGTTTTCAATTATCGGCATAGGGTAATTGTCCTTCAGAGTAATCCTATTCAACGATCTATAATCGATGCACATCCTCAAGTCACCGTTTTTCTTTTTCACTAAAACTATAGGGGATGCATAAGGAGAGTCACTTGGACGAATTATGCCGGCCCCCAAAAGTTCACATAACTTTGTCTTGACTTCACACCTCACACGAAATGACAGTCGTCTAGGGCCGCAATAGATCGGAACGTCAGTAAAAGAACTTTTTCTAAAAAGTACTTTTTCTAAAAAGTACCTTTTTCTAAAAAGTACTTTTTTCTAAAAAGCACTTTTTCTAAAAAGTACTTTTTCCAAAAAGTACCTTTTCCTAAAAAGTACTTTTGCTAAAAAGTATTTTTTCCACAAAGCGACTTTTTCTAAAAAGTACCTTTTGCGATCGAAAAAGAATAATTCTTTACAATATGGAAAATAAAATTCGTTCGAATCGAATTCGTTTGCGAAAGAAATTAATTCGAGCACTCTTCCTACCCTGCTCGTACAGACCAAACGGCTGGACTGTTTTTTCTGTTTGAAAGGTGACCTGATCGAGAGTGTTCTTAGCTATGTTTGAAAAAAATCGGTCCAGCCGCTTTGAAAATATCACATCTTTTCTGGATATATCGGGAGTTTTTAAAATTTTTAATTTTTGTTATTATTATGCTTGAAATCTAATGATGATTTGCCTTAGCAGCAACGAAAAGCATCTAGATGTGATTAACCACAACAAATAAATTTTTTAAATGTATAGTAGGATAGTTATGTTTATTTGTAACAACGTAAATTTACCTCAACAGGTTCTTCTAATACGACATCAGTGTTATCATGTAATTCGACACCGGATTCTGGGGTACTTGCATCTCCGTCAACAGCATCCAACGTTATTATATGTAGGATTTTCTCCTCTAGTGGATTGAGATCACGGGGTACGTCTGCCCAATTACCTCCCCCAGTTTGATTCATAAATTTTCTCCTGCTATTCACGCTTTTCTTTACACCGCATTTCAAATCTATCCAACACTAGCAAAAAAGTTAAGTCATTAGAAATACATTCATGGATACATATGTAAGTATGTACATACGCACAACAAATAATCTTACTTTTTTCCATTGATCCACTGTTTTTCTACTACCACCCAAAGAGTTTAAGGATGTTTTAAGTACTTCCCATTTTTCTTTGTAATTGCAATTAGAGTTAACGCCACTAAATTTTCCTCTAGCAAATTCCAAATTTGTGGCCATATACTCTACCAGCTTTTGCTTTTGTAATTTAGAAACTCTTTCTATTTTCTTAAATAAGTAATAATATGAGTATATAAATACATAAAAATATCAAATAAAATAAATAAATTAATTAATAAAATAATAAGCTTACCTTTTCCATTTTAAATTTGAAATTCTTTTTTGAAACGTTTATTTTTCACATCAATTTAAATTGTGAGTCGTTTTGACAGCTCATGTGTAAAACATCTCACATAATTTTCTTACAGAAACACTTTTATTCCCAAGTTTCCAATAACTTACGTCAAAAACGCTCAAATGACAGATAGTTCTCACAAAAATTAATTGCAGAAACACTTGCATGTGAGAAACGGTTTTTTGTTTCAATTCACATAGTTTTTTCTTCATTTCCATTGTTTTATGTGAAATTTTTTTCGATACGAGAGTTATAGAAACGAGCTACTGATTCTGTATTAAATTATTTTAGTTATTTAGGATATAATTTCTGAAAAAGAGTTGCTTTAAAAAAATATTAACTCTTACATACATCGATTTTTATTAAAATTTAATTTAGCTCGCATAAATAGCGCGTTTTAGCTATAAATAGTTGACAATGCTGTAACTAATGCTATGTTTAGACGACGAGTTGAATCACCTGCTTCGCTCTCTGAATCATGTTTATGAATCATGCTGTTTAGACTACTCATTCGTGCTTCGTGTGCAGCGTGTCAATTTAGTGCTTTTCGTACTAGATTTAGAGTTTTTTAATTCATAACAGTGCGGAATTTTTCAAATTGTTGCTTAAAAAAAGGCACTAAATTGGTGCTTTTCACCTTTGATTTTAGTGCGTTTTGCGAATCTACTAAATATTAATTTGTTAAAGTGTGGTGGCTTTATTTTCACTTTCCAAAAACTATCTGCTTTCACCCCTTTTAAACATGCGAAGTTTCCTTTGCAGAATGTTAATTCAGCTGGGTGAAATACGAAGGAAGAAAAACTTTCGATTTCATAGTGAGAAAAAATATATTTCTAGAAATTACAGAGGATACCACGTTGGAAACACGTTATAAAATAACTTAATTACAATAATCTAATTACTAACCACTGAGGGAAGCAATGTATTGCTTTCTTGATAACGAAAGCTTTCAAAAATGCTTCTGAAAAGTACTAACGTAAGGCTCTCTAACAAAGTGGACAGAAGTAAAAAAATGTAAACCAGTAACTTTTGCATCTGAATACACAAAAACTACACATTATTACTTCTGTAAAACGAACTAGTAAAGCAAAAAATGAATGGCTTTTTGGAAACTGAATGCATTGCTTCTAGCTGTCTCACAAAAACTCTTCTGAAAAGCGGTAATTTTTGCTGGGATGGTGAAATTGAAGAAATGGAACGAAGTATCAGAAATTTAAGGATACATAAATGGAAAAATTTGCTCAGAAGTGATCAATTTTGGGATTGAAGTTTATAATTATAGAAATTCAACTAATCATAATCCATTTCTAATACTGTCAATATTTCCTCTAAGACTATTAACATAACCATGTTCAAATGTTGAAGTAGAAATAACTTTTAGCGCTTATATCTATTTTA
This sequence comes from Tachina lurida, assembly GCA_944452675.1. Taxonomy (NCBI): domain Eukaryota; kingdom Metazoa; phylum Arthropoda; class Insecta; order Diptera; family Tachinidae; genus Tachina; species Tachina lurida. Next base: position 59,033,879 of record OX101753.1, read on the forward strand.
AAAGTAAGTAAGAAATACAATAATGATTTTATAAATCAAATTGTTTCATTCATATAAAATACGGTCTAAAAAGAAAAGGCTTATGATGTTCAGTAACTCGTTTCTGTAATTCTCGCATCGTAAAATTTCTCACATGAAGTGTGAAACACAAAATTCCATCGTTTCTCGATTTGTGAAAAAAAGTGTTTCTGTATTTGAATGTGAAAACAGACAACACTGAATCTGTTTTTACTGGAATATTTCCAGTAATCGAGTGTCAAATGAAAACAAAAGTCACAAAAATATTATTTCAATAACAAAAAAATAATAATTTTAAAGAAAAATAAAATTTTATAATGAACATGAATATAAAGTGAATGTAAAATGCTTGAAATAAGTTTTTTCTAGCAACTGTCTCTATTATAGAAAACTCCACAAAAAAATTGTAAATAAATATAATGATATCGACTCCTTAATAATAATTTTAGTTCAATAATTCGTTGCATATCTTTTCAACTAGTTTATTATTCATATTTTCATGTTTCATGTTTCTGTACAAATTTTGTTGTTCTCGCACCAATTTAAAATGCGAGTTATTTAGACGGTTCTTGCGAGAAACTTTTCACAGAATATTGTTACAGAAACACCCTTTCTCACATCCTTCCAATAATTGCTGGAAATTTATATAAATGACAGATAGTTTTCGCAAAGTAAATATACAGAAACACTTAGTGAGAAAAGCCATTTTGTGTTTCAATTTACACTGTTTTTGTTACGATTCCCTTGTTTCATGCGGGAAATTTTACGATGCGAGAAATACAGAAACGAGCTACAGAATGTAACATACTGAAAGAAATGAAACTGCATTTCCTGAAACGATGATATAATTCTCGTTGATACTATTTTCTTAAAATAATACACCATAATTGCAGTGTACTGCCAAAGGAACTTCAATTATTTTCCTACTCATATTCTACTTATACGCAAAATCGAAATATGGCTCGATATAATTGAAATTATTACAAAAACCTATGAAATGTAGTAAATTTAAAATTGTAGTTAACTTAAATTTTTAATTTCTACTCATTCAATACATATATAATTATCCATGTGGGCTTTCTCTGTATTGAAAATAAATAGATAAATATAAAAATATAAATAAAAAATATATTGCATTTAGTGCTTTTTTATGAACACACAGTGATTTTTGCTCTGAAAAAGTAGGCATCATTGTTCGCGTGGCATTTTTTTATGTATATTCACACAAACATACGTATCATACGCACGTGTATACATGCATACATACTTACATAAATTCGATTCAAGCAAAATCTTGTTTTTGAAGGCATCTCTATATTTTCTTCTTATTTTTCCTTTTTATATTATTCATAACTTAATTAAATTTATTTATATTAAACTCTCATCTATGTTTTTTTGGCTTGTTTTCATTTGTTTACAAACACACACATACACATATACCTATTTTGTTTTGATAGCTAGTTCAGATAAAGTGGCGATTAACTGCGATAAAAGTTAGAGAAGATACCAATTTTACGTGCTTCGCAAGTAGATTCATATTGAATCTACTTGATTCGCTCTCATAATTTTGTATGGCGAAGCAAGTGGATTCGGTCATGATTGGGGCGTGAAGCATGAATAGAGAGCGAAGCACGTACCGTCTAAACATAGTATAAGCGCGTTCTAGCGCGTTTTGAGAAGGTGAATAGCGCGTTTGGGTTGTAAATAGTTGGCATCACTGATGATATGTATGGATTAAAGTCCTGCACAAGACCATTTAAAAGAACTTTCAAGACATGAGGGAGTTTTTAAATGCTTTACTACAGACAAATCTTTTAAAACAAATGCTAAACAACACTGTTTGCAATAATTTGTTTCAGCTATTGCAGGTATAGGAATAAAGAAGAAAATACTTCGTGACTGAAAAATTTGTGATGCTTGCTTCTTTCTACGCATGGGCGCATATACAAGCGTCATACATATACATTCACACACGCGTTGTGTGTATGCTCTTTTATTTTTCTGCGAACACACAAACGCACGCATGCATTGACATTAGTTGTGTGCGCTTTCTTAAAAAAACCTCCCTTAAACACATAATAGCTTACCATATACATATTACACACACTCTCAAACGTACAATATGGAAAATAACAAGCATACACGTATCAACACTACTTTGTTGACTGTTTGTTCATAACAAGAAGTCTTCACGACATTGCTTGTTAGCACTCATATACACATACCAATGCATTTATCGTGGTTTGCTTATAATGCGACAGCATTTATTACTGGTTTAGCATTTTGCAGCCACGAGAATACATATAAAAAACAAGACGTATTTACATTTCAAGACAATTTACACAGATCTCTAGTATGGATGTGTGAATATACATAAACAATGTCAAAACAAAGCACTAGTGCGCAGTGTAAAAATCAGGATTTATAAACATAATTGAGGAAGCAAATCATGTGATTTAACTAAATTTGATTTAGGTGTTGTTTTCGATAATTCTATCACAGAATACAGTTCTATGTCGTTTGCAGCTCATGTTGAGTATGTACTAGAGATGTGCAAGTGAGTGTTTTCTGGACTCACGGCACGCACGCTCACGCTGAAAAATATTTTACTCACGCACGAATGTTTTGGAAATTTTTCACGATCACACACGCTCACGAAAAAAATTTTTTTTAATCACGAAAAAGTATATTATTTAATTTGCATTATTTTGGGTTGAAAAATAGGTTCTTACATATATGTACATATCTATGTATATATGTATGCTCCTGTTTTTGTATAATCTACATTGTAAATTAAAATAAAGCAAAGTTAATTTTTACATGAAGCAATAATAATTATTGCATCATAGTTTTTGTTTAAAAAAATTTTATTTTGTCCTTCACATGTTATTGTCTGGTCATGGTAAAATAAACAATTATAATCAGAAATAATTTTTAATCAGGCTTAAGTTCAGTAATTTCCATTCTAACCGAATGAAATATTTTTATTAATTAATGTGAGTTTCTAAAGAAGATAAGAAAATTTAAACTAGACTTTATTAGCTGGAGGAAATACCGATATTTTTCTGTGCAGCCATGAACTTCATAAGCACCCATGTCTATCTACTGGGGTAGAGATTATTATTAACATGAGCTATTTAACTTAAATTTTCTATGAAATGGAATATTAGAAATGATTGTGTATACAATTATTGATTTACCTTTGGTAAATACATTTGTAAGTATCATTATTCACTTTCTGTTTTTCCACTGTTAAAAAAATCTCACTGTTAAAAAAATTTATTTTCGCGTCTATCTTGTGTTGTTTATGCTACAAAAATATCTCTTGACTGACGCTTTTTGGTACACACTATCATTCAAAAACCAATATGGGCGCTGACTGTCACTCAACCACAAACAATTCTGTGGTTGACTGTTGACTGACGAAATTTGTATTCACACTATCGATCAATGTAAAATTTGAGGTAAACTGTTACTTATGTTCGATAATGTGTACCCCACTTAACTCCACATACAAAACATGATATGAATAGCATAACTGTTTTCATATCGTCTTTGGTTTCTTGTAACATAAAACTATTGGCGTTTTCTTTTCTAAAAGAAAAGTGTAACATATATTTTACATGTAATTTGGCAACATTTTTAAATGCTCACCTGATTTTTAAGAAGTGTTGCATATTTTGCGTTTACAAAAGAACAGTTTTCCAACAAGTTTCGGCATAAAACAATGACGAACTATAAAATGATTAATTTTTTTCATAGACAATAACAAAAACAGCTGTTAATATAATGCTGCACTCATGAAAATGAGTGTTGAACATGTAGCATTTTTATTCTTTTTAAGGGCAACATCATGAGAAAAGAACGCGTTGATTTTTAATATAATACATACTTTTCAGATATGTCTAGACACTATGTTTTTTATATTTTTGCATTTACATTCAACGTTTGATATGCATTGTGTCGATATGTCAACAGAAAAAGTTATTAGAGTCTGGCATCCTATTTTTCGGACGTCTTGGTATTATAATAACTAAACACACTTGAATACTAAAAATGACGTAAATATTTCGAGAAAATTTATACATCTCCAAACATTAAATTCGATGTTGTTTACTAATAAGGCATAAAAAGCAAAAAAGTTCATTTGCTAAATTAAAAGTTTATTTTACAAATGTAAAAATAATCCTGAAGTGTTACACTGTAAGGGGTAAAATTTTGGATAAACTATTAAAAGGGTATGTTTTATCGTATATAATTGTATATCTACACTAACACCAAAACCTTGATGACTATTGCAGATGTCATGTAATAGCGTAAACGTTAAAAAATCGAAAACAAACTTTAATTTGTGTTTACTGATTTTAGTGAAAATGTTAGTATCTGATTGATTCTTTACTTAATTCGTCAACGTCAAATTTCTATTGCATTGTATTTACACGACTTGTTTCTTTATAATATGCGGCTTCTGTTATCCATAAGTAATTCCATGTGCCAAAATCAAGCAATCACAAACTTGTTAAATGCTTTAAATAACTACTGTATGTAGATATGTACATATGTATGTTTCTGCAAAATCTAAAACATATTAGGTAATATTAGTTTGGGTAGTGCCTACCTACTTCCATGGTGAAACAGTCGAAAGAACAGTTTTTATACCACGGTATATTCCGGCGTCTGTTAGAGTTGTGCAAATCTTTGGCGTTGTAGTTTCGAAATTGTATACATATATGTATGTGTACATACATTTGTACATATGTACATATTTGTTATGGCCTTAAAATAAACCTGCTTAAAAAAATTGTCTTGGTTGAGAGAAAATACAAAAATTATAAAATTACAATGTAAGAAAATCGGTACCGACCCACATATAAGGCCGATCCCACAATGTCGACAACGTTCGACTTGTTGCACACTTCCATTTGAATGTTTTAAGTGTAAGTGTGCGAAAAGTCGAGGTTTGTCGACATCATGGGCCCCATTTTCGATTTGATCGTAAGCGACAAGAATTTAATTCAGTAGAAGGTTTCTACCCGAGTGCCAAGAAGGCTTATGTTTGTATGTATGTATATGTAAATAAATAACAAAATATTCGGCTTAAATCTAGTTTAGGGGCACCTCCCAAAAATGAAAAAAAGGATCATGTCCTATAGTAAATTGAAAAAAAAAAAATGAATAAAAATATTGGCGGCGAGTCTTAGTTTCCGAGTTATAGGCCTCTGAAATTCTAGTACAATATTGTGATTATACGGTGTTTTTCAACGAATATGACCAATATTGGTATTTCAAAAATGAAAAAAAGGTATGCTATCCTACAGAAAATTAAAAAAAAAAAAACTTTGCAATCCAGAAAATCATTACTAGGCTGCGCCGTCTCGGGAAACACCATGGTGGAGAAAATTCTTAAGGCAATGCAGAGAAATGTTATTAAGCAGAAAAACCTTACAATCCAGAAAATCATTACTAGGGTGTGCCGTCTCGGGAAACACCATGGTGGAGAAAATCGTTAAGCCCGGCCGAAGGCCGTCAGTACAGGAACACGTTATTAAGCAAGAAAACTTTGCAAGGTAGAAAATCATTACTAGGCTGCGCCGTTTCGGGAAACACCATGGTGGATAAAATCCTTAAGCCCGGCCGAAGGTCGGCAGTGCAGGAACACTTTATTGGGCAACACAACTTTCCAAGGCAGAAAATCATTACTAGGCTACGCCGTCTCGGAAAACACCATGGTGGTAAAAATCCTTAAGCGCGGCCGAAGGCCTACAGCGCAGGAATACGCTATTAGTCATGAAAACTTTGCATTATAGGATAGCAATTTTTTTTTTAATTTTTGAAATACCAATATTGGTCATATCCCAGCAAAAAACTTTGCCTACTAGAATGCAAAAAAGTGTATGTACTCCTCAGTCGTAAGTACTTACAATTTGACTGAATAACCCATTATTTTTGTTTGAGAAGTTCAAAAAGTATGCGGTACCCTATACTTTTTGCCTACAAACATGCAAAATTTAATATATTACTGATTGCCTAAAGTACTCAAAATTTAATGGGTTATTTTTTGCTTACAAATATGCAAAATTTCATATATTAATTTTTGCTTAAACTTATTTTAAATTAATTTGCTAATTTTTCTAATTAAAATAATTTTCGCGATCAATAAATTTTTCTCTAGATATATTTCCTTATTAACTGTAAAGCACTACAATAAGTACTTTCACGTAATGATATAAATAAGTTCTTATTTTATTCATTACAGGGCAGTCATTATTATGCACATAAAATAATTACATAAATAAGTATAAGTTATTACTTTGTAAGCCATTAAAAGAGTACTACCCATTACAAAATTTCGAAAATTTTTTGCTGGGATTCGTTGAATCAAAATATTGTACTAAAATTTCAGAGGCCCATAACTCGAAAATTAAGCCTCGTCGCCAATATTTTTATTTAATATTTTTTTCTTATTTTTCAATTAACTATAGGATGGGATACTTTTTTTCTAATTTTTGGGGAGGTGCCCCTAAACAGGATTTGTTTCTTTCCTAAGTGCACACAGTGGGCGAAAAGGCTCATCTAGCGGCGTTTAATTAATATCGCTTAGGGAAAAAATTTTTTTGTTTGTGCAATATTTTTTTAGTTGAAAATAGATTAAGTTACAATATTAAATAAAAAATTTTTTTTTTAAATATATATATATATTTTTTTTGTCGTTGTGAAAGTTGCAATTTTTTTCATAAATTAGACATTGTTTATTTCATTCAGGAAAACGTGATAAAGCTAATATATTTAATTAATTAATTAATATATTTATTTAATTAATTTATATATTTAATGTTTCACATTCTGTTGGACTAAAAATATATTAAACTTGTAATATGAACAACTTTTTTTTAAATAAATAAATAAATAAATTATTTATTTTTTTGTTTAAAATTTTGAAATAACTATTTTTGGCCTTGTTCAGTCTTCATATATTTCAGTTGTTTTCATAACAAAAATTAAATTATAATGCACAAAAAAATAACAATACTAATTGCAATAGTAATAACAGATTTTTATTCCGATTCGGAACTACGCTACGGCTACTGTTCGTAACGCTTTTTAAGCCAAATTACATGTGATAATTATTAATGAACAAATATGAGGCACTTTGGGTAAGAACATGGTGTCCTTTCAATTGCGGTAAGGTTGTGGATGCTCCATCTCAAGGTCCAGATCTATACCCTATTCAAAATTTATGGGTTTATTTGAAAAATAGTATTTCCAAAGGGTATTTCAAGAACTAAATGGAGCTTAAAACAGTAATACGAGGGGAACATGAGAAATTTCAGCGGAATATTTGGAAAAGAAAATTTTTTTCCATGAGAAGTCGTCTTACAAGCCGATTTAATACCAATGGGGCAAAAAAAAAAAATTATTTTTTTTATTTTCCTATTTTCTTACTATATAATACAAGGATGTAAAAACATTTTCTTGACAGAAATTTTTGAGTTTTTTTGGCTTTCATGTAATTTTTATGCTTTCACTTTTTAATTTTGCGTATAACTTACTACTATTTGTTCACTTAAATGTAAATAAAATGAAATTCATAACCAAAAATTTCATTATGCAAAGAAAAATAAAAATATTTATGATAAAAATCAAAATTTATAACGATTTTAACTATGTCAAAACATTTTCTTGACATACTGTATATATGAGCAAATTGAAAAATGCAATGAATCAAACCAATTCACATATTCCATTTGCAATAAAGTTTCGTATATAAGGCAGACATCTACATCAACTGACACCACACACAGTGGACCAAAACACAAGAACGCTGATGAGGAAGGTTTAGTGGCCTTCGAAAACGGCTGGCTGTTCCGTTCAACTATATGTTCTTATCAGAATATTTACAACTAACTTGATGTTATTTGTTTATTAATAATTATCACATGTAATTTGGCTTAAAAAGCGTTACGAACAGTAGCCTAATTCAATTCATAAGAATTTAAGAAACAAATACAGTTCGAAAAATAATAATTAACTAAAAATTTTTTTAGTTAATACATACCTCTAACTAAAAATAAAACCACTTTTCTTCCACTTAATTGAGACAAATGTAAATTTAGAGAACATTTGGCAATGCAAAGAAAACACGTGTTAAAGCTTATTGATACACCACCTGAAACATATTTTGTGTTTGACAGCTCACAGCTGTGCAACAAAATCATGGCAATCAAAAAAGAATCGATATATAAGTTCAGTGGTATATTAGTAATCGATTGAGACGCAATTTTGGCGCAATTAAACACTTTGAAAATTGAATTAAACGACGCTAGATCGACTATTTCGCCGCCAGTGGTGCGGTCAGGTTTGTGTGTGTTGTTTGGCCTTCGAGAGTTTTCCGTCTCGCAATAAATGCATGAAAAAAATTTTATTTCAATTGCATACTTATGTTGCATTTTTGTACCTGTAAATGAAATAAATAAGCCAACCCTTTCTATTGCTCCTTTCATGATGAAATTTTTGCTCGAACTTCAGCGTACTGAAACGCTTACAGACACACATAGAATACACTTGTTTATACACACACATAGCCCATAAAGTCTGCGTTCATAAAGTAAATTTTTATTACAGGTACAAAAATGCAACATACTTCAACTTACTTCCTTTGTTACAAAAAACCAAAAAAAAATCAAATTCCTTTTCATTGTTGAGATAACGGGATAAAAGTGTCACAACAAGTGAGTAAAACACCTGCGTTCACTTTGTTTGTTATTGCAGTACCTGACTTTTTTAGAAGTTTTTTTTTCAGATTTTTGCTGCTTTCATACTTTGTTATTATAGTTCAGCGTTAAACAAGTTTGTTTCCGAATTTTATTACAAAGTTGTAACAGTTTTAAAAATATGGAAGGCAGAGGTAAAGAAAAAAGTGAGTCAACGACATTTCTCATGGTTGCTCGGAGTTTGAAGTGTTTTGATTTTGCTCACAGACTTATTTTTTCTCTTTTGCGCTGAATCTTTTCTGTGTAATTTTTAGAAAAAGAACTCAGAAGTGTCGCTTTTACTTTAACTTTTTACAAAAAGTTAAACAAAAGAATTTCTATATCAAATAATAATTTATTTCATTTTATTTAGTTTAAAAAAAGGTTCACAGCATAAAAAAAAATCAGTTCATTACTCAGATCAAAAAACAATTGTTCAAAACATAAAATTAATCTAATTCCATTACTTATATCTAAAAAAAATTGCTCACAGCATAAAACATAATAAACAAAAAAAAGAAAAAATATTTTTCTTTATACCATCTACAACAACTTAAAAGTTTTCATTGGTTTTGACCCCAGTAGATACTACTTACTAACTTACATGTTAAAACACATCAAATACACCATAGAAGTTTGAAAGGAGGTCGTACCAGATAACAATTATCGGTTATCTTTTTCGACATGCTTTCAAACTTACATGATTCACTTCGTGTGTTTTCACATGACCTTCTTATATCGCTCAGTGTTCCTCCTCTTGGTTTTCTACTGCACTATTTTTTTTCGAATTTGAGTGTGCGAACATTAATTGCTCAATTGTGGAGTCAGTGCAACAAATACGGGTCCTCCGATCCGAAATTAAACTCCTAGCAAGCGCAAATACTCTCTCGGAAGGAGCGCTGCTTACCGGGGTTGCAAATATTTTGCAACTTACCTTATACAACAAAGGGAAGTCTTGTTTGTGTAAATCCCACCATTTTAATACCTTAAAATCGTAATTAAAAGCAACATTTAAAGCAGTATAAAGCCGAATTTCATCCGACACTCTATCCGTTGATTCAAATGCATTGGCCTGGCCCAAAAAATCTTCTAGAGATTCTAAATTTGCTGGTGGCTTCACGTTATGTGGTGGACTTTGGCTGCCTTGACCACACATATCCTCATCATATATCTTCATTTGGCGCTTACACTCATCAAGTATTTCTTGCTTTTCGCTATCATGAAAATATATGAGTTTGTTGGCTGGAGGATTCAGAAAAAGACCAATTTTGTGGAAAAGCGTTAAATTTTCTACAATTACATTTTGTATGTTGAAAGCCAGAGTATCTTTAAATTCCTTTACCACGCCTGCATCAGTATCTTTGGAAACACTTTTTTTTTTCAAAAGGTGAATATGAGCGAATGCAATATCCATAGTCGGATACTGTTCACCTTCAAGCAACTTGGAGGCTGTTTAATTTCAATTTGAAATAATATAATGTTCGTTCTGTCTAGTTGGTAACTCCTTGGGATTTATTACTACTCCTTTTTTCATCTTTGTGTTGGAGTTTTTACATAGATTCTGACGAGTAAACCGCTAACGGTCTTTAGGTTAAACCTTGCACTCGCTACCAGGTATAAGATAGAAATTAAATTTAATGTTGGAAAGTTCGTTGTTGATTACGTACAAAATACGCCATATTTAACACAAATCAAAGGTAAATAAATTGAGAATACTTCTCCTTGTTTTTTTTGAACCTAATAACTATTGTTTTATTTTTATTCACTTTCACGCAAACATTTTGGTCCTTCGAACCGGATATTTTGGCAAAATAAAAGTAAGCCACTAATAAGTTTTTTAAATTTTTATTCAAAGGATCGCCATCTTTTGCAACCCCCAAATACTACGAGAACCTTATACACTGCTAAGTACATTATTGAAAAAAGGTGCGTACGTATTTATTGAATTTAAAAAATAAAGTGGATTTTTTTAGAAGTGAATAATTTAAACAATTGTGTTAAAAGATATTACCAATTGATTTGTGCACTAAATAAAAGAACACACACATATACGTGCATATACATAGGTATATATACATATATATATATATATACATACATATGTACATAGTTGTGGATTATTAATCGCTTTGCAATTCCAGTTTTTTTTTGACGTTTGTTTTAAATTGTTTTCTTTCACTACGTGAAAAAACTACTGTGCGTTTGTTTATGTGGACGGACATCTTAAAAAATTAAAATTATAAAATTAATTAAAAGTATAAAAAGCCTCAATTAAACTACTTTGATTTCTGCAAAAATTAAATACATTAAAAGAAAAACAAATATCGAGTGCAATAAATTAGTGCGGTGTTATTGTGTTGTGAATAATATTAATTACTACATACATAGTTATTAATATACATATGTACATAAATATATAATACATACTTTCATACACAAAGCAAAGTCTTCTTCTTGAACTTATAAAGTACACCCTACGGTCGGTCAGTTTGACTATTAATACGTTTGAAATAAATATAATTGCTTATTTTCATTAAAATTTATTTAATTTAATACGTATATTGAATTAAATACATATTTATTGAAATTTAATAGAAATTTTATTTATTTTCATTGAAATTAAGGTGCAAGCGCTTTCTGAAATTTTAAGTGTACATAAACACATAAATATTTTACATTTATTATAAGTGTTCAAAGAAGAAAATAATGTCGCTTACTGAACTTACTAGATTTACTAGAGCTTCGGACGCTCTTATCGGATTCGAGGCTTATTTTAATGACATTGATAATAAAGTTCATACCGTTGATACTTTAGAACTTCACGCTGAAGAATTGAAAATTTTATGGGAGAAAGTTAAGCTCATTTACGATGAATGTTTAGATTCCGTGAAACCCTCTAAAAGTACTGATAATGATGCTGAAGTAATTATTGCTAAATATAGAGCCACTTACACATCATACATCACATGTTTGGGAAAAATAAATGGTAAAAAGCGAGAATTGGAACAAGAACAAAAAGTTAATGTTGCAGCTTCGGTAATTTCAACACCATCTGAAAGCCATTCTTTAACTTTACCTCCCTGCGACGTTGACATGTTTGATGGTGACTATCTTTCATGGCCTACTTTTAGGGATTTATTTACCGCGCTTTACATAAATAGCTCACGACTTAGTAATATTGAGCGTTTATGTCATTTGTTGCGAAAAACTAGCGGTGAAGCCAAAGAAATAGTTTCAAAGTGTCCTCTTACAAATCAAGGTTTTGACTTAGCGTGGAAAAATCTTAAGGATGCTTATGAGAATCCTCGTATGCTGGTTAACAATCAGCTCAAAGTACTTTTTGGTCTCCCTACAGTTGAAAAAGAAACTTATACGGGTCTCAAGAATTTACAAAGAGGTATAAATAGTTGTCTTTTTGCCATGTCTATTTATGAAGTTTCAACTGAAAATTGGGATCCTATTATAGTTTTCCTTTGTATACAGCGATTACCTGATTGCACTGTCACCTTATGGGAACAGAGTATAAGAGATAAATTTGTTTTATCATCTTGGAAAGATTTGGATGCCTTTCTTACGGAAAGGATTCAAACTTTAGAATGTCTGCGTGATATAAGAGAAACGCCACAGGATAAAAAGAAATCAATTCAAAAGGTGAAAACTCACCATACTAACATATCGTCTCCGAATTCTTGCGTACTTTGTAAGAATACTCATTATTTGAGAGATTGCAAGCGGTTTAAAAATCTTTCAGTTTCGGAAAGATATTCGACAGTCAAAAAGTTTCATTGCTGTGTTAATTGCTTATCGCGCACACATGAAGTTAAAGATTGTAATAGCATTCATAGTTGTTCGAATTGTAACAGAAGACATCACACTTTATTACATAAAAATATAACTTCTACAGAAGTTCATAGTAGAAATTCAAATGCGGTTTCTAATGCGGGTGTTGTTTCACAACCACCTAATTCCTTACCTAGGCAGGATGAAGTACCTTCTACTTCTCGTGGAATTAGTTCGTCAGCCCCCATCAATCGTCAAGTTTTTCATACGGCACAGAATCGAACTGTGTTATTAGGGACTGCAATGGTGAATATACGTCACCAGGGTACTACGTATCCAGCTCGAGCCCTTATTGATCCTGCTTCAGAAACTTCATTTATTTCTGAACGTTTACAGAATCGTTTAAAAATATCTGCGCATTCTACTAATGCCAAAATTTCAGGTGTAAATCAAACGGTCTCTGCCACTTCTAGGAAAATTTGTTCGATTGATATAGGCTCTCCTTTGGATTCTTCGATTCAGTTGACAACTACTGCACTTGTTTTAACAAGTATTTCGGGCAATTTACCATCATTTATTCTAAGTGATGAACATAGAAAAACTCTGCCAAATTTACGTTTAGCAGATCCTCAATTTTTCGATTGTAGGCCGGTTGATATATTATTAGGTGCTGATTTATATCCACGTATAATAATGGGCGACATTCGGCAAAATGTGCTAGGGTCATTATTAGCTCAAAAGACCATATTCGGGTGGCTTATTACGGGCCCTATACAGCAATCTTCGTTGCATGTTTATTCCACTAGGGTTGAATTTTCTGAAGAAGATAATTTGAATCAGAATCTGACTAGATTTTGGGAACTAGAGGAAACGCCGAAGCGGAAGATAATGTCTCAATATGATTTAATATGTGAGAAAAATTTCCAGCATACAACTCGTCGTGATATCGATGGACGTTATATAGTGACGTTACCATTTAAATCGGAATTTCCTGAAAAAATTTCTTTAGGCTCGTCTAAAGCCAATGTTATGGCACAATTTCTACGAAATGAGACACCTTTATTAAGAAAGCCTTCAGTTAAGGAAATGTATGATGATGTCGTTAGGGAATATTTAACTTTAGGTCACATGAAGTCTGTAATTGAGGAATCTTCTCCTTTGTCCTGTTATTTACCCCACCATCCAGTATTCAAATTAGAAAGCAAAACTACAAAATTAAGGGTAGTGTTTAATGCTTCCAACAAGACTTCTAACGGTAATAGTCTAAATGATTGTCTGTATGTAGGACCAACTCTGCAAGCTGATTTAGTACTTCTGATTCTACGTTGGAGGTTTTTCAAATTCGTTTTTAATTGTGACATTACTAAAATGTATCGACAGATTAAACTAGATGAGGCACATACTCCTTTTCAACGCATCTTATTCAGGAATTCTCCTACGGAGGAAGTTAAGGAGTATGAATTGCAAACGGTCACCTTCGGTGTCAATTGTGCGCCTTATCTGGCTATTCGTACTTTGCTACAGTTGGCTGACGATTGTGAATCGGAGTTTCCCCTCGCCTCAAATATTCTACGTAAAGGTATGTACGTTGACGACGTATTAACAGGGACTCATGATGTCACCACTGCGTTGATCGCTCGTGATCAACTTAGAGTAGCTTTGTCATCCGCAGGATTTGAACTTCGAAAATGGACTTCGAATAACAAAGCAATTTTAGCTGATCTTCCCCCTGATTATTTAGTCGATGCTCAATTTTTAGCCTTTGTTGAGTCAAGTAGTTCCAAAACACTGGGACTTCAGTGGAACGCTCATTTAGACGTGTTCTATTTTAAGGTGGATCCAATTACCTTGCGATCTAGCTATACAAAAAGGGAAGTTTTGTCCATTATCGCAAAACTATTTGATCCCGTGGGTTGGCTAGGACCTGTCATTATAGTTGCAAAAATTATTATGCAAAAGGTCTGGCAAGATAATATAAATTGGGATGATTCCATTACACCTTCAACGAAGGCTGAATGGGAAAAATTTGTTGCTTCTTACCAGGAAGTTAACAATATACAAATACCTAGATGGGTTCAATATGAACCTGAGTCATCTGTTGAGCTTCATGTTTTTTCTGATGCCTCGGAAAAGGCATACGCGGGGGTGATATATATTCGCATTGAAAATCCCAATAAGAAGATATTTACCCATTTATTGACGTGTAAGACTAAGGTGGCGCCCATTAAAACAATTTCTATACCTCGTCTAGAACTTTGTGGTGCTTTGTTAGCAGCAGAACTTTTAAAAACTGTACTAAGTGAGATTGATGTACCTCTTCGTCAAGTTTATTGTTGGACTGATTCTACGATCGTCCTTTCCTGGCTTAAAAAAGACGCCAGTTCTTGGACTACATTTTTTGCGAACAGAGTTTGTAAGATTCAAGAAATTGTCGGTAGTCATAATTGGCACCATGTGAAATCAGAAGATAATCCTGCAGATTTGGGAAGTCGTGGCGTTTCACCATCTAACTTAGCACATTGTGATCTTTGGTGGCAAGGACCACATTGGCTCCGTGATAACAAATCCTCTTGGAATCTACGAAATCTTACTTTACTTGACACCGATCTTGAAGCTCGTGCGGTTAAATCTCATGCTTCACTTTTTACAAATTATGAGGATATTTTAGAGAGATTTTCTTCGTTAGATCGCGCCATTCGAGTGATAGCCTATATATTTAGATTTTTTAAAAATACACATACAGTCCACAAAGGCTGTCATTCATATACATCACATACTGTGTCAGAAGTAGAGGTTAAAGAGGTAAAAATGCGTTTAGCCATTATCGCTCAACAAGTTCATTTTGCTGATGAGTATGAGTGTCTTGCAGTTAAGAAACCTCTTTCTTCGAAAAGTTCTCTATTGTGCTTGAATCCGTTTCTAGATAAGGAAGGAGTTATGCGACTTAATGGTAGGTTAGCTAAATCACCTTCATTAGTTTATACTGAACGTCATCCTATATTGTTGCCTTACTCTTGTCGATTCACAGTACTTTTAACTGAGTTTGTGCATAAAATTTCCATTCACGGTGGAAATCAGCTCATGCTGAGAATTTTAAGAATTGAGTATTGGATTCCTAGGCTAAAAACGTTAGTGCGGATGATTATCAATAGATGCAAACGTTGTGTACTTGATCGTAAGCGCTCATGTAGTCAAATCATGGGAGCTCTGCCTCCGGAAAGGACTACTTTGGATAGACCGTTTACTAACACTGGTGTGGACTTCGCCGGTCCATTTGATATGAAAAGCTCAGGTGCTAGATCTAGTCAAATTTTAAAGGCATACGTTTGTATTTTTGTGTGCTTTTCTACTAAAGCAATTCATTTGGAGGTCACGTCAGATTTGACAACGGATAGGTTTTTAGCGGCATTTAATCGCTTTGTTTCGAGACGTGGTTGCCCGCATACCATATTTTCCGATAATGGTACAAATTTTGTTGGGGCTTCTAGAGAACTAGAAAGGGAATTTAAAACATTTTTGGCTGAGAGTCGAGCTAGAATGTGTTCTGCCTTTGGAATTAACGGTCTTTCTTGGCGATTCATTCCTGCTGGTGCTCCCCATATGGGAGGTTTGTGGGAAGCGGGAGTTAAAAGCTTCAAACTTCACTTTCGCAAAGAGGTTCAATCAATTAAATATACTTTTGAAGAACTTTCTACCGTCCTTGCACGAATAGAAGCATGTCTAAATTCTCGTCCGCTCTGCCCAATGAGTGATAATCCTAATGAACCTGTAGCTCTTACCCCAGGTCATTTTTTGATAGGATCTCCAATTCTAGCTCCTCCCGAACCATCTATTTTGGAATCTCCGATTAGTATAGTGAACAGGTATCGAAAAATTAAAGCATTTGCTCAACATTTCTGTCTCAGATGGAAAGAAGAGTATTTGTCTAATTTACACAAGCGATATAAATGGAAATATCCTGAGCGTGATATAGTTGTAGGGGATTTAGTAGTCATTCGGAATGAGCAACTTTCTCCGACTTCTTGGAAATTAGGCAGAGTCATTCGTACTTACCCAGGAAGTGATAATCACGTACGAGTCGCGGACATACGTACAGAAAACGGAATTGTAAAGCGACCGATTACAAAACTAGTCATTCTGACTAGTTAAATATCTATATATCTATTTTTTTGCTAACCTTCGTTGTTTCCTAGCATTATGGATTCTTTAAAAACTCTATTTGACGATGCTTTGCTCGAAGACTATGAGGAAGCAATGGAGGTGGAGGATAGAGCAGTAGAATTGAACTCTGGATCGGAACCTGCGGTCAAAATTGTGACCAGTGACCCAGTGGTAGATGTAGCTGTCTCTACCCCAGAATTAAATGATCAAATTGATCAAAACACCGCTGTTTTAACAGTGGGTGCAGCTCCTGTAGCTGCACAATCGTCGTCAAACCCTGATGTTATATCAGGTGCCAATGAAGCTTCGGGTTCGAAAGTTGCGCCAACGGCTTCTGAAATTGTGTGCCGTGTATGTAATAGTCGACATAAGTTAGCTGGATGTCGCGTATTTAAAAAAATGAATTTTGAAAAAAGAATTCGTATGGTGCTCTTGCATCATTACTGTTCGCGTTGTCTTTCGCACGATCATGTGGCACGCGACTGTAAAAGCCAAGGTCAGTGCAAGAAGTGTAAGGGGAAGCATCATTCTCTCTTACACTCAGAAAAGAAAACGACCTCGAATGGCCAGCAAAGGAAACAGGTTCAATCTGTCCCGCAAAATCCATCCGCGTTACCCCCCATTATTAATTTGCCTATTCGGCACGTGGTAACCTTTTCTCCTACGGTTAAGGTATTTTTAAAAGCCGGAAACAAATTCATACCGGTGCGGGCAGTCATCGACCTTTGCTGCAGTATGAGTTATGTGTGTGACAGCTTGGTTAAAAACCTTAAGTTACCCGTGACCACCATGGACCAGGAAACCATTTCGTGTATCCGCATTAACTCCATATATGACTCATCCCAACAGGTCCAGCTAACCGTTAAAGTACGAAAAATGAAAGGAGTGATTACACCGATCCAAACGGTTGACAATTCCATTCGGGAACATTTTGCAGGTATGCATTTGGCAGACCCGCATTTTAACGTTTCGGGAAGAGTCGCTCTTGTGATAGGTCCGGAAGTCGCTCCACTTATTTTGAAAGGCAAAATATATTCGAACCCTGGGTTTCCGTTGGCTCAGTACACCATATTTGGTTGGGTCATTTCTGGCCAGTCTCCTTTTTAAAGGGACAAATATTTGGTTTTTAAAACCCTACCCACATGGGTGCAGTATGTAGTCTGCAGAAAACTACATCCTATAGTCTTTGTTCTATAGGAACCTCTGCCAGTTTTATCTGGTTATAAATTGTTTATGAAAAAAAAAAAAAAAAAAAAAAAAAATTGATGAAATGAATTAAATTGTAAATAAATATAGTTTTTTTTTAAGTTCAAAATTGTTATGTATATTACTTGTTTTTTAAGTTAATTTATTTGCAACAATTTTGATGTTGCAAGGTGGCCGGCAATGTTTAATTTCAATTTGAAATAATATAATGTTCGTTCTGTCTAGTTGGTAACTCCTTGGGATTTATTACTACTCCTTTTTTCATTTTTGTGTTGGAGTTTTTACATAGATTCTGACGAGTAAACCGCTAACGGTCTTTAGGTTAAACATTGCACTCGCTACCAGGTATAAGATAGAAATTAAATTTAATGTTGGAAAGTTCGTTGTTGATTACGTACAAAATACGCCATATTTAACACAAATCAAAGGTAAATAAATTGAGAATACTTCTCCTTGTTTTTTTTGAACCTAATAACTATTGTTTTATTTTTATTCACTTTCACGCAAACAGAGGCTTTCTCAAAATGCTGAAGCACTTCAACTAAGGCGTTTACAATTTGCAAATTGATACCATCAATCGGATGTAATTGACCTTTTTCCTGCAAAACTTTTATAATTTCGGACCAATTCTTTTCAATAGATTCTAACATATAAAAAATGGTGTTCCATCTTGTGGGTGAAAAACTCTTTAAAGTGGTTTGCAAGCTGTTATTCGCCCCAGACTTTTTGAAGTATCTCACTAGCTTCGTACACAATTGACATAGTATTGATATTTCTGACAATCCATGGATCGACTTTTCAACGGCGTTGTGAATTAGGTGGCTTACACAGTGTATTTTATTGCAATCCCGAAATGCTGCAATCATATTTGCCCCTCTGTCTGTAACAATTACAACCTTATCATTTAAGGTGCAGTCATACTGTGACAACAATTCGTCTACAGAAAGCCGTATATTTGTGTCTAAAATCAAAAGAGAAAATACCAATGTAATGTAGGGATATGTATGCTTCACTAAATTTTAGTTCTCACGTGTACACTTTTCCCCTTCCATGGACATAAATCCAAGTAAATTCGTCAATAATTGCCCTTCCTTAACGAAATGTATAGTGATGGACAAAAACGATTTACGTAAATAATTATCAGTCCATAAATCTGCAGTCAAGGCAAAACCTGAATCTTTGACGGACACTATCTCCCTTTTGAGCTCAACGAAATGTTTGGTGTACAGACTCTCAATATTCCGCGAAATTGTTGTCGGGTGCGGTAGAAGATTTTCTATATCGACGTAGGGCCCATACTTCGCACCAATCTCTATTAAAAAATGAGCTACGTTTTTAAAGCCCGAATCAGCTAAAATCTTGAAAGGCCTGCAGTTCTCAACACTCCACTTAGTAAACACACTTACTGCGTTTTTTTTGCTTTCTTCATCTACTACAGCTTTTGTGCCTATAGACGTAGTCAACAAATAGCATCTATGTTTTACGAGATTAGAGGTTGATCTCTCGTTGTATTTATAAATATTTATACATTTTCTGCAAGCTACAATGTTCGGTATTGCCTGCCCAGTATCATCGGAAACCTTTCCGAAAACTTCCCAAACTTTACTGCGACCTCGCTTACTTATGATTGTGAACTTGCCGTTAATAATGTTCTCTTTTATATTAGAATTTTTAAACAAACTACTATTGGAGACATCAGTGGGACTGGAGTCTGTAGTTGCTGCCTATTTTGTTTGAAATAAAAATTCGGTCTTACATAAATTTTTTTGACAGACATAGAAAATTGTTGTTTCAGTAAAATTGGAAAATAGCCAATGCACATATGAATCAAAACAAAAATGTTCATTTAATTTGATTATAAAACCTATATTTTCAGTTAAAAACATTTTAAAATAGTATAACGCCTACATATGTATTTACAAGCTTCACTTACGTCCTGGCAATCCATTTTTTGAGTATCCTTCTTTCAGAAACGATGACAACAAACTACATCATTTACTTCCAAACAGATGTGCATGTTTCCTTTGATTCGCTTTTTAAAACGAAACATTCGAATGTTTCCATAATAATTTGGAAAGATGAGAGTAAATGTGTGTTTCGTTTGTCATTCTGGCAAAGACATCCATGTTTCGTTTGCTTCGCTTTTTTTGAACGAAACAAACGACAACTAGATTGATGTACTATTCTATTCGAACTCTCATGCTTCATTACTCTCATGTCTCTATTCTCTCATGTTTCCATGTGTGTTTCGTTTCGTTTCGATTGATTGCCTCCTAGCGAATAGAGTAAATATTCGTTTCGTTCGTTAGATGTATTCTCAATTAGAGTTCTGTTTTCGCTTCATTCTCAATAGACAGAAAATCAAAACATTCATGCAGATGTTTAGTATCCATTACAAAATATTTTAAATATTTTTAGTTTTGGCCTTGCTATTTTTTCTTGAGATTATATGTTTTATAAACATGGCAATATTAGCTGACAAATGAGATTGGTTAGCTTCTGGAATAATAAACCAAAACGAATGCAATGGTCGAAATAAAAACCAAAATACAACTGATAAAAAGCAGTTTTCTCATGATGAAATAAGTTGTAATACATAATAAAAATTTGGATACCGGTATTTTCTAACCGGTATCTAATTTTATCGGTATTTGAATCGGTATCGGCATTTTTACGATACCGTTTGCCAACCTTGGTTGAAAACCACGTTGCTACTTCCTATGTGAAGGCATAGGTCGGGTATAGTCAGTCATAAAAAAACATTTTTAAGAATACTGTTAATGAGATCATGGATATATGGTCTTAGTCACCCGTTAGTTTTTGTGCAACCATATTCGACAAATTTACTTTGTAGAGTATTTCCCAATAAATAAATAAATAAATGTTTTACGTACGTAAATTGGCGCTTACGATAAAATTTTACAGTCACACAGAGCAGTATTTGAGCAAAAAAAAATGACCATTACTTCTTTTTAGTTTATATTGCTGGTGAAAAGTTATTGAGTGCTCCTAAATTAATGAAACTTGTCTTACAGTCATTAGTTGTTAAAGCTTGAAAATAAGAAAAATTTCTCTCAGAGGAACTAATGCTACCTCTAAAATAAATTTTTTTTCTTAACTTTAAAAATACTTTTGCTTAAGAAATGCAACTTTTAACGTCGGCGAAAGTTCAAAACCTTAAACTTGCACCCAGGAGACGGTAAAAGGCCATTTTCGTCAAAAATACTATTTGCAAAAATAATGTACATACGCTTCACTTCACATGAATAGTTGCAATGGTCTACCAATCTATTTGAGATCGCTGCTCTCGAAATAATTAATGGAAAGGATTGTGTTGTACTTTTTAACAAAGATTTAACAGTTGAAAAAATTAGTGTATACAAAGAAAAGTCGAAAATGTTCCGTTAGATTTAATCTGCGCTTGTTTTTATAACTTGTTAAGAAAAATGTGAATTACTTTTGTGCCACTTGAATAGGTGCAGTGATAAAAGAGTGGTTGTATGGACCTTTGCGTAAATTGTAACTACAAAAGAGCTGAGCCTTTTTTAAAAGCAAAGATCATAAATAGTTCTCGTTGTACCTTCATAGTGAACAGACGTAATAGCGGAATTTTTCTTACATACATAATAAACAAAAAAAAAATCATACAAAAAAATATTAGTATTACATGTTAACTTTGATAAATAAGGTTTCTTTTGCTTTGCTAATAATACTTTTACATATAGAAATAACAAAAACAAAAGAAACCGTAAACAAAAAAAAACACACAAAATACCCTTGAGGAATACTCTATATGAGTACCTCAAAGAAAAAAATTGTAAAGTGAGTTCTAACGGCAGAAATGCCTATTTTACTGTGAGTTCTGAAGCTCTTAATGACAACAATAAAAAATCTGAAGATAGACATACTGTGAGTTCTGAAGCTCTTAATAAAAATAAAAAATCTGCTGATAGACTTTCTAACGGCAAAACTACAGTCTCGTCAGCGATCAACTTATCTATGTCCAATGCAAACTAGTGAATCGTTGAAATTACCGTTGCCTAGTACTTCTACATTTAACTCAGCGATATCATCCGCTTCGGGCTCGTTGTCATCACTTAACCAAGTTGTCACTGAAGATAAGAGTAGCCCAAAACCCAAGGTCCAAGTCGGAATGGACAGATACACCACAATTGCAAAGCGCGGGAGAAGCCCAAATTCTATTAAAATTGCATCTGCTCCAAAGATGTCTAGGAATAACAGCGCATCCTCTACCAATTCGCAAAACCGTTTTAAAATATTGCAAGATGACAATGACAAGCCCGCTGAATCTGCGAACAAAACCTCCAAGCCGCCACCAATTAAAAAGTTTATTTCGGTGATTGGTGAGAATAAATTTCACATTGTTCCAATAAAACGTGGTAATATTGAAAGAAACGAAAATTCAAATTTATGAAGAAAGAGATTTTCGCAAAATGGTTTCTGAAGTTGAAAAAAGTAAAACAAATCTCTACACATAGCAGCTCAAGAGTGCTAAAGGTCTGCAGATTGTATTGAAGGGCGTAGATTATTGGTGGCTATTCTGGAATACGCGTCGACTTGGTGAAATTTACATGTAGAACAAAAACAAAACTTCATAAATGTTAAAAATTTGTTTTTGTTTATCATACAAAATTTACCGTTTTTTAAAAAGAGAGCAACGCGTTGAAATTCTCACGTTTATTTGATTTTAGAATTGTATGGGAAACAAAAACAATTTTTGAAACTTTGTTTTTGCTTTAATGTAAAGTTTCACTTCTTCGACGCGTTTTCCCGAATAGCCACCATTATGTTGCTCCCGAAGAAATAAAAGATGCTCTCGTCCTCCAGGGATTTAAGGTAAAAAATGTATCCAACATAATAAATAGGGAAAAGATCCCCAACCTCTTTTCGCGTTGAAATTGAGCCAAATGATATAAAATTGAAAAAAATCAGAATCATCCAATATATAATTTAAAATATCTCTTATATCGAAAAATAACAGTTGAAAAGCCACATAAGCGTTGAGGTCCCGTACAGTGCCACAATTGCCAAGAATATGGCCATACTAAAACTTACTGCAATTTACTTACTGTTTGTGTTGTGTGCGGCAAATTACACGGCACTGCTAGTTGCAATAAGCCAAAAGATCAAAGTGACAAAAAATGTAGTAATTGTGGAGGTAATCACACCGCTAACTGCAGAGGTTGTCCTGTGTACTCTTTCGTCAAACAGACTATGAGGCAAACACCTAAATTAGCCCCAGCCCAATCAGCAAACGCTTTATCTGCCATGACTACCATGATGCAAGAAATGCTGCGAATGCAGAATACATTGCTTCAAGCTTTAGTTAACAAACCATGAACACGTTAAAAATATGTTTCTGGAACGCAAACGGCATTCGCCAACATAAAAATGAACTTGAGCACTTCCTCACAGAAAACTCATTTGACTTCGAGAAGCCTTTTTTAAAATTTATGGCTACACCTTATATGATTCAAAGGACCCGAGAGGAAGAGCATGCGGTGGATCAGCAATTTTAATTAAGTCAAGACTCAAGCACTACATTCTTGTCAACATTCGTGAAGAACATCTACAAGCGACAAATATTGGCATTGAAAATTTTTGTGCGAATTTCGTGATATCATCAATTTACTCCCCTCCCAGATTTTCAATCAGTGAGGATCAATACGAAAATTTCTACAAATCTCTTGGACCTTGCTTTGTAGCAGCTGGCGACTACAATGCAAAACATACGTTTTGGGGTTCGCGTCTTATTACACCCAGAGGTAGAGCGTTGTTCAGCACAATTTCAAAAATGGGATTGGATGTCATTTCGAGTGATATACAAAAAATTCCGGATGTTATAGGTTTTGGCGTCACGAAAAATATCTAGGGATTTAATTCAAATTGAAGCATCTCTATATCTCTCGTCCGATCACTCTCCCACGATCGTTACAATTTGTAGCCCATTAAGAAATTACTTACCTCACCCATATGTGAAGTTGATAAATCGTGTTAATTTGCTGGGATTCAAAAAATATCTTTGTAGTCATTGCACGGAAAATATTACGCTAAGAACACCTGATGATATTGAATCTAACATTGCCAACCTTAATGAAAATATTAAACAGGCTGCTGAACATGCCACTACCTCCCATCCGCAGACTAGGGTTAATAGAATTTATTCTACGGATATTGAACGTTTCTTAAATGAAAAAAGAAGAGCCAGAAGAGAATGGCAGCAGCACAGAACACCCCAATTTAAAATAAAATTTAAAGAGTGCACTAAACGACTCCAAGAGTGCTCGCATTTGAAAAAACTGCATCTCTTAAAAATTATTTGGAAGGTCTTGATGTCACACCAGCATCTAATTACTCTTTGTGCCGCGCTGCTAGAAAACTTAAAACACACGCTGAATTTAAACCATCCCTGCGCACATCTACAGGAGGTTGGGCAAGAAGCGATACTGAAAAAGGTAAAATATTTGGTGAGCATTTAAAATCCGTATTTACCCCAAGCACATGTACTGGTGTTGTTGATTTGCCGAGTGTAGTCGTTCTACCCCCTCAACAAATAAAGTTTAAGACAAGTAAGGTACAAAAACTAATTGCTGAACTCAACCCGAAGAAAGCTCTGGGTTTTGATGAAATTAGTAACCAGATGCTGATGAAGTTGCCTCGTATTGCTATTAGAATCCTGTTATTAATTTTTAATGCCATTTTACTACTGGAGTATTATCCAAACAGCTGGAAGCTTACCAAGGTTAAAATTATTCCAAAGCCGAGCAAAGATATTATCAAGGCTGAGTCATATAGGGCAATAAGTTTACTGACAACAGTGTCAAAGCACTTTGAAAAGTTACTCATGATAAAATTGTCCCCAATTCTAACTGATAATGAGTGCATACCGGATCATAAATTTGGATTTAGAAGTCAGTATAGCACCATTGAACAAACTCATAGATTGGTCCAATTTATAAGAAGGACATTTGAAGAAAAGAAGTATTGTTCTGCCCTTTTTATCGACGTTTCTCAGGCATTTGATAAAGTGTGGCATGAAGGCATAATTTTAAAATTAAAGACATACCAATAAACGTTGTAAGTCTTTTGGAAAGTTACATTACTGCCCGGAAGTTCACTGTTGTGGAAGGAGACTTTATGAGCATGCCTGAAACTATCTCATCCGGTGTGCTACAGGGGAGTATACTGGGGCCGGTTTTGAATTTGATTTATACTTGTGATATGCCTTTGAGCAGTAATATTCACACATCTACATTTGCCGATGATACAGCCTGCCTTAGTATGCACGAAAACCCTCACGAGGCTTCCCGATACCTTCAGCAACATATTACTCAGCTAGAACTATGGTTAAACATGTGGAGAATAAAGGTAAACGAACAGAAGTGTGCTCAGGTAACATTTACCTTAAGAAAATACACTTGTTCCCCCGTTACAATCAATAATCAAATTGTTCCTCAAATCTTACATGTGAAATACCTTGGTATGCATCTTGATCGAAGGCTCACATGGAAATACCACATTGACTCTAAGCTAACACAAATGAAACTTAAACTAACTCAGATACATTGGCTGGTTGGTAGAAATTCAACCCTCAGCCTAGATTGTAAACTTTTAATATACAAGTCGTTCTTAAAACCTATATGGAACTACGGAATTCATCTATGGGGTACTGCTTCAGCTTCCAATGTCCAGAGAATCCAACAAAGGCAAAACAAATTTTTACGGTTAATAACATCGGCTCCATGGTATATAAAAAATTCAAATATACATCGTGATTTAAATATGCCACTAGTGACTGAAGAAATTGCAAAATACGCAGGCAAATATTTAACAAAACTCGAGTCACATCCTAATCCGCTTGCTCGTAATATTTTGAACTTCACTGGACACATCCGCCTAAAAAAGGGGGACACAAGGGCTCTTATTCACAGCACTCCAGATGGGACTTCTTGAAAATAGTTTTATTTTTTATTTTTTTTCCTTTTGAAGTGCTAACGTTGTATGGCATTACCTAATAGGCTTTTTACACTGACACACATCTAACATCTACCATCAATTTGAGAAAATGTTAACATCTTCCCATAAGAAATACACAGTACTAAAAACCAACATCTTTCTACATCTTTAAAAGATGTTCCTATCTCATTTTGTTTCATCTAACATCTTTCGTTAATTTTAGTGTCATCACTAGCAAAACAGCATTGTTGTGTCAAAAACAACGTTGCCAGTTTCTGTGTAAACGCAGTGCAAAATATGTGATAATAAAGTTCCTTGCACTATTTTTGCACCATAAATTTTTTGTGTAATTTTGCACTATTTGACTTTAATGGCATTTACATTTATATCTTTAAAGCGATAACAGCATAAGTCGACTTAAGACAAAATCGAGTTATATGTGCTACAAAATTCTACAGACGAAACTTCATGGCTGCGGGAAATCCCCATGTCTCTAACAAAGTTTATTATAAAGATATAAACAAAACAATATTCCTGTAAGTCTTAATTAAAGTCTAATATTTTTAATAAGGCCCAAATTATATTAACCATGTTTAGAAGATTTGCTAAGAAATCTTGGATCCTACTATAAACGTAATGCAAACTCCCAGAATTTTTACGATATTTTCCACTAGAGAGCCATTAAATATTATCACCTATTATATAAAGAAGTATTAAAATTATATTGAAGATTGGCAGTTTTTGAAATAAATACTGCTTAAAATACTGTTCCGAAACACACAAATGTAATG
Organism: Tachina lurida; assembly: GCA_944452675.1. Lineage (NCBI taxonomy): Eukaryota > Metazoa > Arthropoda > Insecta > Diptera > Tachinidae > Tachina > Tachina lurida. Next base: position 59,060,562 of record OX101753.1, read on the forward strand.
TATAAAGATTTTAGTAACTTTTATATTGAAATAATTAGACAAATTAAAAAAAATAATCTTTCATGATGACCTTTATAATTTAATTGATGTAGTAGAACCAAAATTTGCACAATCATTGAAATGAAACCGATTTTCATTTGTTAAGCTAAATTATCAAAAATTATACCCTAAAGACCTTAATGAATTACTTTGGCACTTGCATCTTCTGGAATTGCAGCCACTTTATTGGATGGTGGTAGGACAGCGCATTCAGCGCTAAAATTGCCTTTGAATATGACGATAAATGAAGCACCATCATGCAATTTATCAAAAACCTCTGGCATGGCTAGAGTTTTGAAACAATTTGATATTTTGTTGTGGGATGAATGCACAATGGCACACAAGAAATCAATTGAAGCTTTGGATCGAACAATGAGACATTTCCGTGGAAATCAAAATTTATTTGGTGGTGCTTTAATATTGTTAGCAGGAGACTCTAGACAAACACTACCTGTTATCTCAAAATCAGCACCAGCTGATGAAATAAATGCGCGTTTGCAGCTATCAAATCTATGGAGATACGTTAAAACGTTAAGACTCACCACCAATGTTCGTGTGCAATTGCAAAATGATCAATCAGCTGTAACATTTTCAAAGCAATTGCTTTTAATGGGTGATGGTAAAATGCCAATTGATAATGATGGTTTCATTACAATTCCGAGAGATTTTTGTATATTCACACAATCAAAAGAATAACTAATTGAAAAAGTCTTCCCAAATATACAACAGCAATACAAAAATCATGCTTGGTTGAGTGAAAGAGCTATATTGGCAGGAAAAAATAAGAATGTCAGTTATTTGAATTTCATCATTCAATCTCAAATACAGGGCAATTATGAATAAAACTCCCAGGGAAATTTTTCCCAGGGAACAATTCCAACTAATGGCAAGTGATAGGGAAAACAAAAAATTCTAATTGGAAAAGGGAAAAATTTCCCTGGGAGTTTTATTCATAATTGCCCTGATAGATGGTGAATTGATCACATATAAATCTGTTGATACTGTAAAGAATCAAGAAGACGTAGTACATTAACCAACTGAATTTTTGAATTCTCTTGATTTGCCTGGAATGCCACCGCATAATTTACAATTGAAAATCGGATCAACAATCATTATGCTTCGTAATATAAATCCACCAAAATTATGCAACGGAACAAGACTTGCGGTCAAAAAATTATTGAATTATCTAATTGAAGCAACAATTTTAAATGGGAAATTCAAAGGCGAAGATGTTTTAATACCACGCATCCAATGATTCCCACTGATATGTCATTTCAATTTCAACGATTACAGTTTCCCGTTCGTTTGCAATGACTATTAACAAAGCTCAAGGCCAGTCGTTGCAAGTTTGCAGAATAAATTTAGAATTTCCTGTATTTTCACACTGTCAACTGTATGTTGCATGTTCACGTGTTGGGAAGCCGTCGTCTTTATTAATTTTTTGTGAAAATAGCAATACTAAAAATGTCGTTTACGACCAAGCTCTGCAATAATTTTTTTTTTACTATTGATGTTCTCACTTTAAAAAATTTATAATATTTTGCACTTCTTTTTCAGGAAAATGTCTATTCTTTCTAGAAAATTTAATGTTTAATACAAAGACGTAAACGTATGTTATTGTATTGTCCAGCAACGCGGGCAGGGTTACTCTAGTTATTTATAAATGTAACTTCGACATTTAACTGTAACAATTAACGCTTATAAACTTTTTTATTGTTACAAATGCAATGACATTTAATTTTTAATCTGAACATTTTTTGAGATTCGAACCGACAAACTCCTGCATGCAGCGATACCAACTTAGCTATTTTGTAGCTAGATTTAGCTCTTTTTGATTGCTTTTAACTCGAAATTTTTCCCTTTAGCTCATTTTTTTCAAAAAAGAGCTAACACAGCTCTTTTCAATTGTGAAAACGGCACGCTTAGCACTTTTCGCATCTTACAGTAAGTTTTCCCGTTTTACCCTATGGTTTCGTCTTTGTGGCATTTAAATTTTTGGTAAATATGTTTTTTGCAAATGCGGATAGGTACTTTGTTTGCAACTATGTAAGATGTATTTATGTATTTAGTGTGCTTGTTTCTGCATAATTAGAAAATTTTTGACAAATTTTTGAAATGGATTCTTACTGCCAAAACTATTGGAAAGCTTGGGAATGAAATCCCGCGTTTACAAAAATGGATTAAACCAAATATTGCAATTCAAATATAAAAGCGAAACATTTTGATTTGGTACGCCATTCAGATACTCAAAAACATAAAAAATTTATGGCTCCATTTAACGATATTGTGCTATCCTAGCCAGACATCATTTTCACCAGACGTTCCAATACAAACGCAAATTGCGCACGCAAATCTTGCATTATATGCTGCAGTACATACACCGTTTTTAGCAATGGATATTTTATTTATTCTCACTATTATTGCTATTAATGTTAAAAAATCTTGAAGTACAAATTGAATAATAAATACATTCATAAATTTAAAACGGACAAATCTCAAATTTTTAAATTTAGCTCTTTTTGACTACTCTATTGGCTCGTTTTGCCTCTGAAATGTTGGCTCACTGCTTGCATGACAGGCTGGCACACTCCCCACTCGACCACAGGGCCACTCATATTTCAAAAGTATAAATACCAGTTAAGCTTAGGTTAATATTTAAGTATAGTTACGGGACTGGTTCCAGAGTCACATTGAAGGGAGCAATTAACATTACATTTACACTATTTGGTAGGTCCTGTATTCGACCACATCGAACATGCAGGGAAGTTATTGCGAATTTTCGTTATTTTTGTGATTTTTATTGAATTTTTTGCATTCCTTAAGGTACGGTCACACTTGACAAACATTTGCCCAAAAAAGCGTAACCAGCAAATATTAATGAGAAATCTGTTGATTCAGATTAAGTTCAATAGTTTCCAATAATATTGTATTCTTTAACTTTGCCTATTTGTTAAATACGAAACTAATTAACTTAATAAACATGTTTTTGAAGCAAAAGATTTCTCATTAGTATTTGCTGGTTACGCTTTTTTGGGCAAATGTTTGTCAAGTGTGACCGTACCTTTACAATTTTGTCGATCTTTAATCAATATTATTGCTGGTTTCAAATTATGCAACTTTTCGCGATTTTTTTTTTTAAAGTTCGCAATAAAAGCGACTTTTTACATGTCTTCAGCTTCTTGGCAGTTTTGCCGATTTTAAAAAAGTATTAAAATTTGTTATCATCCCGCTGTCAATAAATATTTGCAAATTTACATAATTTTCACGATTTTTTCCGAATTTTTTGCATTCCTTACACTTTTAGCGATTTTTAATCCATATTATGGCTTGTTTAAAATTTTGCCCATTTTCGAGATTGTTTGCAAAGTTCGCAATTAAAGCGACTTTTTGCGTGGTTTTTAGCAGTTTTGAAGAGTTTAAAACGTTGTTAGACTTTCTCATCCTGCTGTTGTAGCTTTTTGCCAATTTCCGTCATATTGCGAATTTCTTTTTATTTATATACATAGATGTATATTTACATACATACATGTATAATTTCCATCTAGAAATTATACACCAAAAATATAAATTTTTTCCACTAAAAGCTATAATTAATATAAATAAATTAATAATAAAGAAAGAGAAAATTGTCAAATTTATTTTATATTTAAGCAAATGTTCACATGACTCAACATATACATACATATATCAGAATACGAAATTCAACATATCATGTAGACACAAAAATTGTATGCTAACTCATATGTTGTATTATCATGTGTTGACATATGTTGACTTTAAAAAATGTGGTACTCTTAGCATATTGTGTCGACGCCTAACATATACACTAGTGGCAAAAACTAAAGCAACTGAGCTAGTATTATTACAATTCCATACCAGTATTATAAAAAAATATTTAAATATGTTTAGCAGTTCCTATTACAAACTTTTAGCGCTATATTAACCTTTTACCACCAAATTTTTTTAATTTAATTGGAAAAAAATAATACGAAAATAAAAATATATGCATGGCAGAAACTAAAGCAACTCACATTAACTTATTAAAATTTTTAAATCTGCTTTAATAATTATTAGCATATCCATTAGACAGTTCTCGTTGTACCTTCATAGTGAACAGACGTATTAGCGGAATTTTTTTTTACATACAAACAAAACAAAACCCTACAAAAAATATTTGTAGTACATAGTATTCGTTGTACATTAACTTTGATAAACAAGCTTTTTTGCTTTGCTAATATTTTTTACATAGACAGTAATAACTAAAACAACAAAAAAACAAAACAACCGTAAACAAAATAACTCAAAATGCCCTTGAGGAATACACTAACAAAGTGCCCTTGAGGAATACTCTATATGAGTACCTCAAAAACAAATAATTGTGAAGTGAGTTATAACGGTAGAAATGCGTATCTTACTGTGAGCTCTGATGATCTTAATGATAACAATAAAAATAAAAAATCTGATAATAGACTTACTGTGAGTTCTGATGATCTTAATTTAAATAAAATAAATAAAAAACCTAATGATAGACTTTTTTTAACGGCTAAGCCAATTTTTCGTCAGCGATCAACTTCGCTTTGTCCAATGCCAACTAGTGATTCGTTAACGTTACAGTTGCCTACTACTTCGTCATTTAAATCAGCGATATCATCCGATTCATCACTTACCCAATTAGTCACTGTAAATAAGAGTAGCCCAAAACCCAAGGTCAAAGTCGGAATGGACCGATATATTATTGTGGGAGAGCGCGGGCGAAGCCCAAATTCTACTAAAATTGCATCTGCTTCAAAGGTATCTAGGGATAACAGCGCATCCTCCACTAATCGTTTTCAAATATTGCAAGATGACAACGACACACCTGATATATCCGCGAACAAAACCTCCAAGCCGCCACCAATCTATTTGAGAGAAAAAAATTCAAACGCTCTTATTAAGAAATTAATTTCGGTCATTGGTGAGAATACATTTCACATTGTTCCAATAAAGCGTGGCAATATCGATGAAACGAAAATTCAAATTTATGACGAAACAGATTTCCGCAAAATGGTTTCTGAATTTGAAAAAAATAAAACAAGTTTCTACACATACCAGCTTAAGAGTGCTAAAGGCCTGCAGATCGTATTGAAGGGCATAGATTCTTATGTTGTTCCCGAAGAAATAAAAGACGCACTCGTCCTCCAGGGATTCAAGGTAAAAAATGTTTCAAATATAATAAATAGGGAGAAGATCCCCCAGCCTCTATTTCGCGTTGAACTTGAGCCGAATGATATAAAATTGAGAAAAAATGAGACGCACCCAATTTATAATTTAAAATATCTTTTATACCGAAAAATAACAGTTGAAGAACCACACAAGCGTTCTGGACCCGTACAGTGCAATAATTGTCAAGAATATGGCCACACAAAAACTTACTGCAAATTACCTACAGTTTGTGTTATTTGCGGTGAATTGCACGGTACTGCTAGTTGTACTAAACCAAAAGATCAAGCAGAAAAAAAATGCAGTAATTGTGGAGGTAATCACACCGCTAACTATAGAGGATGTCCTGTATATTCTTTCGTTAAAAAGACTATGGGGCAAAAACCTAAAGTAGCTCCAGCACAAACAGCAAACACTTACTCCGCCACTCTTGCCCAAGTGAGCCAACCAGTTAATTCACGTGTATCGTATGCCGATGCTGCAAAGACAAGCTCTATTCCCACACAAAATGTTTCACGGCCAAATACTTCAACAAATACAAACTCAGGCTTTAATTTTAATCGCCTTGAAGCTACTATTGAAAATCTGGTGCAAACTATAAACAATTTTACAACAAATATGACAAGCATGATGCAAGAAATGCTGCGAAAGCAGAATACATTGCTTCAAGCTTTAGTTAACAAACCATGAACACGTTAAAAATATGTTTCTGGAATGCAAACGGCATTCGCCAACATAAAAATGAACTTGAGCACTTCCTCACGGAAAAAAATATTGATATAATGTTGGTCTCTGAGTCTCATTTGACTTCGAGAAGCCTTTTTAAAATTTATGGCTACACCTTATATGATTCAAAGGACCCGAGAGGAAGAGCATGCGGTGGATCAGCAATTTTAATAAAGTCAAGACTCAAGCATTATATTATTGACAACATTTGCGAAGAACATTTACAAGCAACGAATATTTGTGTCGAAAATTTTTGCACTAATTTTGTCATATCATCAATTTACTCCCCTCCTAGATTCGCAATTACTGAGGACCAATACGAGGATTTCTACAAATCCCTTGGCCCTTGCTTCGTAGCAGCTGGCGACTACAATGCAAGACATACGTTCTGGGGTTCGCGTCTTATTACACCTAGAGGTCGGGCATTGTTCAACACAATTTCAAAAATGGGCTTGGACGTCATTTCGAGTGGGGAGCCCACTTACTGGCCTACGGACATACAAAAAATTCCGGATGTTATAGATTTTGGAGTCATGAAAAATATTTCTAGGGAATTAGTTCATGTTGAAGCGTCTCAAGATCTTTCCTCCGATCACTCTCCCACGATCGTTACAATTTGTAGCCCAATAAGTAGTGACTTACCTCACCCGTATGTGAAGACGATCAACCGTGTTAATTGGCTGGGGTTCAGAAAATATCTCAGTACTCATTGTACGGAAAACATTACGCTAAGAACATCCGAAGATATTGAATTTAACATTGGCAATCTTATCAAAAATATGAAACAGGCTGCTGAACATGCGACTACCTCCTACCCGCAGACTGGATTTAATAGAATTTATTCTACGGATATTGAACGTCTCGTAAGTGAAAAAAGAAGAGCTAGACGGGAATGGCAACAGCACAGATCGCCCCAACATAAAATCAGATTTAAAGACTGCACTAAACGACTCCAAGACTTGCTTGCATTTGAAAAAACTGCATCTTTTAAAAACTATCTGGAAGGTCTTGATGCCACACCAGCATCTAATTACTCTTTGTGGCGCGCTGCTAGAAAGCTGAAAACACCCGTTGAGTTTAAAGCACCTCTGCGTACATCTACAGGGGGTTGGGCAAGAAGCGATACTGAAAAAGGTAAAATATTTGCTGAGCATTTAAAATCAGTATTTACCCCTAACTCATGTACTGGTGTTATTGATTTGCCAAATGTAGTGGCGCTACCCCCTCGACCCATAAAATTTAGAACGTGTGACGTACAAAAACTAATTGCTGAACTTAACCCGAAGAAAGCTCCGGGTATTGATGGAATTAGTAACCAGATGCTAATAAAGTTGCCTCGTATTGCAATTAGAATCCTGTTATTTATTTTTAACGCCATTTTCCGACTGGAGTATTATCCAAATAGCTGGAAGCTTGCCAAAGTTAAAATGATTCCAAAGCCGGGCAAAGACCTTACCAAGGCTGAGTCATACAGGCCAATAAGTCTGCTATCAACAATGTCAAAACTTTTCGAAAAACTGCTCATGACAAAATTGTCCTCAATTCTAGTTAGTAGTGGGTGCATACCGGACCATCAATTTGGTTTTAGAAGTCAGCATAGCACCATTGAACAAACTCATAGATTGGTCCAATTTATCAGAAGAACATTTGAAGAAAAGAAGTATTGTTCTGCGCTGTTTATCGACGTTTCTCAGGCATTTGATAAAGTGTGGCATGAAGGCCTAATTTTAAAATTAAAAACATACCTGCCAATTAACGTTGTAAGTCTTTTGGAAAGTTACATTACTGCCCGGAAGTTCACTGTTGTGGAAGGAGACTTTATGAACATTCCTGAAACTATCTCATCCGGTGTGCCACAGGGGGAGTATACTGGGGCCAGTTTTGTATTTGATTTATACTTGTGATATGCCTTTGAGCAGCAATATCCATACATCTACGTTTGCCGATGATACAGCCTGCCTTAGTATGCACGAAAACCCTCACGAAGTTTCCCGATATCTACAAGAACATATTACACAACTGGAACTATGGTTAAATTTATGGAGAATCAAAGTAAACGAGCAAAAGTGTGTCCAGGTAACATTTGCCCTGCGAAGAGACACTTGTTCGCCAATTCGAATCAACAATCAAGTTGTTCTTCAACATTCACACGTAAAATACCTAGGTATACACCTTGATCGACGGCTTACATGGAAGCCCCATATTGACTCAAAGCTAACACAAATGAAACTGAAATTAACTCAGATACATTGGCTGATTGGAAGAAATTCAACACTCAGTCTAGATTGTAAACTTTTAATATACAAGTCGATTTTGAAACCAATATGGTGCTACGGAATACAGTTATGGGGCACTGCTTCAGCTTCTAATGTCGAGAGAATCCAACGAAGGCAAAACAAAATTTTACGCTTAATAACATTGTCTCCATGGTATATAAAAAAATTCAAATATACATCGTGATTTAAATATGCCACTAGTGACTGAAGAAATTGCAAAATACGCTGGCAAATATTTAACAAAACTCGAGTCACATCCTAATCCGCTTGCCCGTAATATTTTGAACTTTACTGGACACATCTGCCTAAAAAAGAGGGACACAAGGGCTCTTATTCATAGCACTCCAGATGGGACTTCTTGAAAATACTTTTATTTTTTTCCTTTTGACTATCACTACTTATGTATTATATATAACTTTTACTAAGCTTATGTCCGACACTGGTCGGACATATTTTTAGATTTAAGATTTGAATACTTATTGTTAGTTTATATATGAAGATACAATAAATGAAAATCATGCATTAAAAAAAATAAAATATCAAAAAAATTTTAATTTTATATGTTTTTGAGAAATATAAAAGCTTTTTAAATTGTATTTTTTAATTTTGGTAATAATGCTATACATTTTGAAACAAAAAAGCTTTAATATTAAAACAGAAATTCTAGAATAGCTATTTCAAATACCTATGACAAGCAAACATGTCAATTATTGCTATCATGAATTCGAGAATAGCACCGTTAGTACACCGAAAGAATTTTGCTTCATAAGTCTAATGAAACAATTTCATTAAAATTTTTTCACAAATCTAATGATAATTTCACAAATCGAATGAAAATTTCATGAATATTGTGAAAGAATTTCATTGGAATTGCTTCGTTGGTATTCTGGTTTCGTAAGAATATTTTATTGGATTTATGACAGCGATATTTTCTAATTATTAAGAAACCCCTTTATATTTAAGTTATTTCATTCTTTTCATGAAATTATTTTATTGTTTCGATGAAGTTATAGCACTGCATTAATTACACTGTTAAATAAATTTGATGAAGTTTTCAATAAAATAATCTTGACGATACCGGTTTCATTAATCCAACGAAGCGTGACGTTGGTTGAATTTTAATGAATTTTTCATTAGATTAGTGTCGAAATTCATAGAATTTATGCCGAAAATTATTTCAGTGCATAAAATAAATAAGTAAACAATTTGGAAATATATATAATTTATTTAAAATAACTTCATATTTTAGTAATATTTTCACGTCATCTTTTAAAACTAAATAATCACCTGTATTGCGTATGTCGAGTCGAATATTCGTCTACGAGAATTTTGTCATAGAATAAAGAAAATTTGTACAAGCTTTGTTTAATCAAATACAAAATTGTCGTAGACGAATATTCGACTCGACATACGCAATTTTTAATTTTAATTTTTAAATTTTTACGTAATGTGATTTGTAAGCGAGTATTTCAATTTGGCAATCATTTTATGGCAAGTAGTTCGATGGTAATGTCTAATTTTTTTGCAAGGTACATATGTACATAAATACATACATACACTCAAAATATTATGTAGGTAAATTCAAATGAAAAATCATTTAAAACAATAGTATTTTCAGTTAAAAACCGGATTACTAACATTTCATTTGAATCAAACGATTTATTCAGTTATTTTTGAATGTTAATTTTTTAACATACAATTTCAGTACAAACAAATGTTTTTTCTTTTATTTTAAACTACAAAAAAACAACCTACATATCATTTAAAACTACTGTTTTTTCATTTTTTTTAACAGCCTGAAAACAACTTACAAAAACAGTAAAAACGAATGTATTTTTCAATTGTTTTAGCTTACATAAATTTACTACCCAAAACCGTAAAAACAACTGCTTTTTCACTTATTTTGACTGACAAAAAATAACCTACCGAATCAATAGAAACTACTGTTTATTTCATTTAATTTTAATGCAATATATTTAACCCCCAAAAATTCAAGAGTTTTCAATACGTGTCTTTTACAAATAAATTGTATTGCTTATATACATAATTATATGTGAAATTTTTTTATTTTAACAATTAAATCTTAAATTATTACTCCGACTCCGTCACATAATAGGCTTCTAAATGGATCAAATTCTTCCTGCAAGCTCTCGTAGATAGTTACCGATGGAAATATTTTTCTGTAAGAAGAAAAATGCATTGAAATATCAAAATTTTATACTACATATGATTGATATTAATATTGGAAGGTGGCAAATATTTGGGGTATTTAAACGGTAATCTTAAGTGTCATACGTACCTTTTCACAATGTATGGTTAAAAGATAACAGAGACTTTAACTGGAAGTTTTGTATGAAGAACTGTCAGTTAAAGTTCACGTTAGCTCTTAATCATACATTGTGAAAAGGACGATAAAGTCATAATTTCCGAAAATTTTAAACTAGCTTAAAATAATTTTTAATTTCTTCCATATTAATACAATTCTTCACGCTATGTTTATATTACTGTCGTAACTAAATATTTAGCGTTTTACTTTTCTTTTTCGATAAAATGTCCAATAATGTTTAAATACGTAGCAGCTTTCTTTATCAAATTTCTACTAAAACTTTATATATTGCAAAAATGATACAAATTCGCAAGGGATAAAAAAACAAAAATTACAACTGATTTTAAAGAACGAAAAAGGAGCAAAAACTCGTAAATTAGTTTACAGTAAATACTAGTATGTAAACCGTAAAATTTTGCAAAAATGCGAATGTCTTTAAAAAATTTCGAAAACAGCTAAAACTGTAAACGAATAAACTCAGTAGATTTTAAAATTCAAAAACAATCTCATGTGCAAAAAATTGGGAAATTTCGCGAACAATTTTTTAATTGAAAACACCTTAAAATTTATTTAAAAACTGCTAATATTGTAAGGAATGCCAAAACTTTTGCGAAAATTATGAAAATTCTCAAAAATTTGGCAACATCACAAATATATCAATGTGATAGATACTTATTAAAAATCGTTACAAATAAAAAAAAACAAAAAATTGAGAACCATCACTTTCATTGCGAAATTAGGGTAAATTCGCGACAGATTGTAAATAAGCCCTAAAATTGCTTAAAAATAGCTAAAACTTTAAGGAATGCCAAAAAACTTGCTATCAATAAGAAGATAGTAAAGTGTCGGGTTGGTTGTAGCACATTGTTGCATTATATCTTTCTATTTGAAAAATTATTATACTTAATTCAATAACAAAAACTAAAAATTCAAAAAACCCCCGATATATCTGGAGAAGATGTTATATCTCCGAAACGGCTAAACCGATTTTCTTCAAACATAGCTAAGAACCATCTCAATCAAGTCACCTATCAAACAGAAAAAACTAAATCAAAATCGGTCCAGCCGTTTGGTCTGTACGTGGACACGGACAGACACACAAATACACAGACACACACTACAAACTTATCACCCCTTTTTTTGGTCGGGGTTTAAAAAATAATCATCTATATTCTACTTGAATGCCTACGTCAAGAAGGCGGCTAAGTAAACCGATCAAAAAAAAATAATGCAACAATATGGAGGTGTAGTATGAGGAAAAAAGCTAAAGTTATTTGACAGAGTGTCTATCATATACTTATATAATATCTCCTTACCTTTTTTTAGTCTATTGCATCAAAACCGAAGAAAGTACAGCGGGTATAAAAATATGTAATAAACCGGAATGAAATTCAGTTAAAAAATTATGCAATTTCTTATTCAAAAATATACTTACTTATATGTATATGTCCGAATATGCATGTATGAATTAGATCAGTCACTCAGTAATTCAAAAACTCCACCTGAAAATATCATGACACACATATTATATATATATATATATATATATCGCACGATAAATCATAAACAGTCACAACTCAAAAAGTTTAGAGGCTGAGTAATGGCAAAAAACTGTTGATACTGTACAAATGACTCAATTACGTACCATAAAAACAAGCATAACGGTATTCTATATCCTTCAAAAGAAATTATCGCGGTCGTTAGAGATTTGTTCAATTAAATGGTTTATAAAAAAAAATCACTTTGAGCATTTTGAGTCGTGATTGTTTATGATTTAGTGTGCGATATGTGCTGGTATATACATATGAATGTATGCACATACATACATACATATGCCCATACATGCGTACATACTATGTAACACAATGATACATATTAACTGCATGCACTTAACTTACCAATTCAAATTTTCTGTTATTTTTGTGTATTCGCAAAAAAATAGTTTATTTTTTTAATTATTTAATAACTTTTTATTTATTTTATTTTTCAAATATTTTTGAAGTTCGTTTGAAAGAAAATAACATCAGTAAACCTTAAATTAAAAAATGTTCAAGATAATAATATGTAGGTACATATATTTCTAAATAACTGATTATATTGACTGCACAGAAAATCATTATTATATTGTAGTTTGTTTATAAAACAACATACACAAAAAGTTAAAATAGACATGGCTTGGTAAAATAACTATATTTTCCTTAAAATTAAACCACACGCACAACTTCTGAAATAACATATATTCAGTAAATGTAAAACTTTTTTGAGTGTACTTTATGGCAAACAATATTCTGTTACACTATTATGTTGTGAAATTAATATATTTCAAGTTACAATTCGTTAAAAAAAGGTTATCAGATAAATTATGGGTTTCCATTGTCATCAATTGGGGGATGAGATTAAGGAAAAGTTGAAAAAAATGATCATATATGTAGCTAATAATGTCCTGCACAAGACCGTTTATAAGACCTTTCTAGACATGCGACATTTTTCAAACGCTTTACTACAGCGAAATATTCTAAAACAAACGCTAAACAACACTGTTGGCAAGACAAACAACTGAAAAAAAATCTTGCCAATGTCGCATGTCTTGAAAGGTCTTATAAATGCTCTTGTGCAGGACTTTAATAGCTAACACCCTGATGTACATATCGCACACTAAATCATAGAGTCACAACTCAAAAAATTTCAAATGCTGAGTAGTTGCAAACAACTGTTGATACTGTACAAATGACGCAAGTATGTGACATAAAAACAAGCATAACGGTATTTTATATTCTTCAAGAAGACTGTATTGCAAAAGAAATTATTGATGTCGTTACAGATTTCTTTAATTAACTGGTTTATAAAAAAGCAAAAGAACTTTTATAATTTTGAGTTGGGACTCTTTATGATTTAGTGTGCGATATCTAGATGATTTTTCTTCCAATATGTTAATATGTAATATTTTTGTGTTCTTTTTAGAAATGCGTGCATCGATCCCTCCTGGAATAAGGGTGGTACGTGGGCCGAACTGGATATGGCAGAATCAAGGTTTGTAACTTATATTTATATTAACGGCCTGGCTCACGATGTCGACAAGAAAATTTCTTTCGCTTATTTATATTGAAAACAAAAACAAAATAAGAAAATTTGTTTTTGTTTTCAATATAAATAAGCGAAAGAAACTTTTTGTAGACATCGTGAGCCAGGCAGTAAATCTGCTCACATATCGTTACCTTAATATAGAAAGGCTCTAACTTATTATCTTTTTGAAATCGAGTTTTTTGTATATTTCGATAGAAAAATACAAAAATCTGGATTTCAAAAAATAATGAGTTAGGGCTAGTGATGGGACAAGGGTAAATACCCAAATGGTAAATTGGGTATTTAAATCTAAAAACCCAGGTATTTACCCAAGCACCTGGGTATTTACCCAAAATGTTGGTATAAATGAGAATAAAGAAAAATTTAAATAAATTAAAAGAATTAAATTTTTTATTGTGAATTTAACAAATAAAATAATTTTTAAATTTAATCGTAATCGCCATCGCTGTCCGTATCCGATAAAAATTCATATTGAGTAGTGTGCGTGATTCCTGTTGAAGTTGAAGGGATATCGTCTTGAGTATCTTCTAGTGAAGAATTCATGGCATTTTCAAATTGAGTGGAGTGCGTGCTTTCTGCTGAAGGTGGTAAACTATTTTTAAAAAGCAAGTTCCAGTTGCACGATATATGTATATGTGATTTTTCCTGCTTTTTGTGTTGTTAAACGGTTCCTTTTTTTGAGTGAATGAAGTTGTGGGTGCTAAAGGAACTTTCAGTAGCAGCTGAAGTACAGGGAGCTGTTAAAATTCGAAGAGCTAATTTGCTTAATTGCGTGCTTCCACAAATTCCTTTCCACCAAGTTACTAGATAAATTTCATCCAAACAGCTCCAGACAAAAGTTTTTGCCCAGAAATCATTTCTGGCCTTGTAATTGGCAAAATCTGCCATTACATTTATGTTTAGCGCCTGTGACATTGTGTGAATGAATTCCAATGCATCTACCTCATCAAACGGATCAAGATCACTTCCTTGTGCCTTAGGATCTAGCAAATTCGCAGCTAAATGTATCGGTTTTATGGTTTTTTTAAATCGTGTATTGAATATGGTTGATAGCTCAGTTTTTTCGGCATCATTCAGTATCATAGTTGAAGCAAACTCTAATTCAAGCTTACTTTTAATTTCATTAAACGCGAAATATACCTTGTGTATATTAAATTCATTTGATTCGAGCTTACAAATCCATTGGGTAATGCAACCAAATATATTTGAGCTTAAATTTAATTGCTCCCAAAAGATTTCTGTGATTTTATATCAGCTGTAGATTAATTTTCTCATGAACTGCTAAAACGTGAATGGATGCTTTGATTTTACTAGACTCTGCATTGAATAGAAGTAACTTCCCCACCTCGTTTTGGCTGGCAGTTTTAATTGTTCACCGATTTCTTTTTCTTTCACAATTTTAGCTAAAGTTGCTGTTAGAACTTGGTTGTTTTTAATTGTTTTGATTATATTTACAACATATGAGTAGTTCTTCTGTAAGGTATCGCATTTTAAAAAATCCTGACAAATTAAATGAAGACTATGCGCTACACAACCCATAGGCACCACATTCGCGGGTAGGCTTCTTTTACTAATTTGAACGCCTTTTGCATATTTGCAGCATTGTCACCAATTAACACAAAAAACTTTTGTTCACCTGCGATAAATACTGAGCTGTATGACGATTGGCCTGTGTTGACAGACTTTTAACAAATACAGTTTCTGGCTTTGATATGAGAAAGTTTACAACACCTTCATTACGAATGTTACTCCATCCATCACATTGAATATGTAAAAAATTTGCTGCTTTTAGTTGCAGAGTAATGTCCATACTCATCTCGTTATAAATTTTATCCAAATATGTGCTGGAAATCGCTTTTCTAGTTGGAGTCTTAAAATGTGGATTAAGGTCCTTAAAAAAGTCCTTCCACAATGGATGGTCCACCATATCCAAAGGAGCGCCGGTTACAAATATAGCCTTAGCTAAGTTGTATTGTGCTAAATATGAAGGAAGATGCATATGTAAATCAGATAGAGGCGGAGAATCATTTGCTGTCTGTATCTTGCTTATTGTCACATTGGTTGCAATCTGGTCTTGAACTCGTTGCTTTATTAATAATGGACACTTGATGCACGTTATTAAATGTTTTGCCATTTTATTTACATTTGCAAATTTGTACCGCTGTTCGCAATGTGAGCATGAAACTTCATTGCTACTTTCGTTTCTATGAAAATGTTTCCAAATAGTTTCATTTTTCGGTCTTCCCATCATTTAAAATATAACTATCAACACGCTCACTTTATTTCACTTACAATCGCTGGGAACAAATATTTAAGAATGAATGAACCAAATTCTTTTTATGCACCTGAGGCTCAAGCTTGGGTTTCGAAACTTTAAATTTTCTAGTTGCTTCAGCATTGTTGTTGCCATCGCTCCCAATCATTACATTGAATTGTCATAAGCACGCTGATTAGCGGTTCTTATTAAGAATTGTTGTTGTGTTTGATGCAGTCAAAACTGCCTTATCTGAGCAAAACGCATCAAGAAATGTGTAAACAAAATACACTTAAACAAAATATGTTCAAAATAAATTCGAAAATTTTCATATTTCTCTTACTATACCTAACAACGAGTATTTGTTATTCAAATGAGTATTTACCCGAAATTAGATAAATACCCGGGTATGAAAGTGGGTATAAATGGGTAAATACCCAGCGTTGGGTAAATACCCAGGTCTAAACCCATCTCTAGTTAAGGCCTTTCAATATTAAGGTAACGATATGCTCTTTTGTATATCTATTAAAATATAGGGTTTTTTCTGAGTGATGATTCCATTTCAAATTTAGAAATTCTCTTAAGCTAATGCAAATACAGTCATTAAATACATATACCTTAAATAATAGTAGAATTCACTGTTCGTATTAAATTTAAAACCATTTTAAAACAGTGGACGTCCGATAGTACGAAAATAAATATCGACATATATCGCCGATATTTCAAAACCCGATATATCGATACATCGATTCTTATTTACGAGTATCTATCGGGTTTCGATATTTTTAATAGCTCTACAAATTTTAGCCAGTTTTTAACTGTACGATATTGGCATCACTGCTAGTGATACGAAGAAAAAAGAGAAATTTCATAATAACAAGCCGCATCTATAAGGTGACCCCACTAAGGGCGACTTTTTGGGATCGAGATTAAGATTAGTTTATTTCTCTAGATAGCTAATCCGAAAATTAACTTAATTTTAATTAATTGAGTTTGATATTTTTGAGTGGTAGCTTAAACTTCTTATTATGTGTAGTATTACCATACTGAGGAACAAAGTAGTGGCAACATTTTCAGTGCAAAAGTCATACATGTTATCAACACTTGATTTTTTGTGGGAAGAAGAAGAAACTGACATATTTTATTATTTACAAGTTAAATATTGCGCGTGTTAAAGGAAATATATAACTAATATAAAATATATACATATATTTGTTTGTGTTTTTAAATTATTTTATCATATAATTTTTACAAAAAATTATATGTTTCACAAGTGTATGTTGTCAATATTAATGCAAGATTAAACCACCACGACTGGCCGCTTAAACTATCAAGTAAAACCATATAATCGACTACCCAAAAATCACAAATGAAGATTAAGGTTAATTTAATCTCTAATATTGAACTCAAAAAGTCGCCCTAAGTCAGGTGACTTTTATTTGTTAACTAAGCTAAATGCCAAATTTGGTTTGTGTGGGTATAAGCCTGAAGACAGAATTAGTTTTTACTTTCTGTTCTGTTACGAATCAGCTAACTCGTTTTTGTTCATAGAAATCTTATACAAGCCGTTAGTTTTCTATATCTATAAATTACAAATCTAAAAATAAAATACACACAAAACAACAGTAAAATTTGTAAAAGTGCTGTTGTTTTGTGTCTATTTTACTTGTAAATTTGTAACTTGTAGGTTTGAGAAACGGGCCCCTGTTATTTTTCGGTACAACCTCTGAAAATCAGAAAACTGTTAAGTAAGTGGCGACATAAATAAAATAACAACATTTCGAAAAAAAAACTGTAATTACGCTTTAAGAATTTAAAAAAATTTAATTTTTACCAGAAAAACATTTTTTTTTGTCATATACATATACATATATTTATTTATTGTATCTTCAAAAATTAACTAACAATAAGTAATCAAATATTAAATCTAAATATAATTATTAGGCCCGACCAGTATCGGACATAAACTTAGTGATAGTTATAAATAATACATAAGTAGTGATAATCAAAAATGAAAAAAATAAAAGTATTTTCAAGCAGTCCCATCTGGAGTGTTGCGTATAAGAGCCCTTGTGTCCCTCTTTTTTAGGCGGAGGTGTCCAGTAAAGTTCAAAATATTACGATCAAGCGGACTCGAGTTTTGTTAAATATTTTCCTGCGTATTTTGCAATTTCTTCAGTCACTAGTGGCATATTTAAATCGCGATGTATATTTGAATTTTTTATATACCATGGAGCCGATATTATTAACCGTAAAATTTTGTTTTGCCTTCGTTGGATTCTCTCGACATTGGAAGCTGAAGCAGTGCCCCATAGCTGAATTCCATAGCACCATATTGGCTTCAAAAGCGACTTGTATTTCAAAAGTTTGCAGTCTAGGCTGAGTGTTGAATTTCTGCCAATTAACCAATATATTTGAGTTAATTTAAGTTTCATTTGGGTTAACTTAGAGTCAATATGATATTTCCATGTAAGCCTTCGATCAAGGTGTATACCAAGGTATTTCACTTGAGAATGTTGAGGAATACTTTGATTGTTGATTCGAATGGGAGAACAAGTATCTGTTCTTAACGTAAATGTTATATGGACACAATTTTTTTCATTTAATTTAATTCTCCATAAGTTCAACCATATTCCGAGCTGGGTAATGTGTTCTTGGAGATGCAGGGATGCCTCATCAGGGTTTTTGTGCATACTCATTAGAGTGGTCCATGCTTACATAGACAAAAAAAAATTCAGAGAATAAGTTCCGCCAGCACCTAGTTTTGTTACAGCTACCATTAGTATTATATCCTTAAAATATCAGCAACTTATCTTATACACGAGGGAGTGCTCATCGAATTTAAAATATTTAAATCTTATGAAAAACTATTGAGAAAAAACTAGTCAGAATATTAATTAAAAAATGTAAACAATGTACCAAAAATGTTTTTAATCCAGATATAGTACTAAAATATACACAAAATATTATAAATAAAGAAATACTTATATCAGTCGTAAGAATCTCAAGAGTATTTTCTGCAAACTGTTTCGCACTAGTATTGAAGTTAAGACAGTCGTAGTGATCTTTTTGGTAATGTATCCCAAACATTGCTGAATCTTTTGAATAATGGAATCTTTGGAGAGTTTGATGGCCCAAAGCACAGAGTAAATATTTTTGAAAGCATTATTTCAAACACGTGATGACGACAAGCAAGCCATAAAAGACCACGGCCCATCTTAGCTTCGAGGAGAGTGCACCGGTGTTAGAGGCAGTAGTATCAAAACTCATACCTCGCACTTTATTTGTAGCATTCCAATGTTCCATTGTGTCAAAAACAGCATCAGACTGTTTTTCCCCGTTCCTGCAATAAGTTTGGGTACGCCTAACAGTTTTTCACAACCATTACCGGAGACAAGAATGGGAAGGCGTTCTACTTTCTTATTACCTATTATATCAGGCAATATTTTCCCATCCCAATGTATTACAAGTGGATACTTCTGGTCGAATAATTCTTTTATATACGCACTAAATTCTGCCCTTGCTTTTTTTCTTGCACGTCGAATTATGCTTCGAGAGATTGGAAGAGCATCTGGATTACAACCAAGTGCGGCAGACAATGGAATAATCCGTCGCACTGCTTCTCTGTCAGTTATTTTATTACGATCCAGGGCGCTGGTAACATGTTGTGTAAATATACTGCTAGTCGATGGCACAACCACATTTTTACTTGTAGCAACTTATGCCTTTTTTGGTAAAGTAACCACAAAATTATCCTCTTGCTTATCCTTCAAAGTGGTAGTTTCACTCGAAGTGCTGCTAAAGCTTAAATCATGTTCTATTTCTTGACTTGACACTACTGAAATTGAAGCATTATGTTTAAAAGAATTTTTTCTTAGTTCTTCAACTCTTTGTTTTCGTTTGAGAGAACGTTGTTTGGTCTTTTCTAGCTTCTTGTCAATCGATGTCATAATCATCTTACGCTCACTTCTTTTATCCATGAGAAACACTCTGTCTTCCGGAATTTTAATTGAATTCATAGCGTTTGCATGGGCGATATCAAAAAGTTTGTCTAGCTCTTCTGTAAACAAATGTTCTCTATTTTTCTGTGCTTGCGAATCTCTTGTTTTATTTTTCTTTAAAAGAAGCCAGCTCTTATGAATTTTTATAAGTTTTTCAACGCAGTGGTTGGGGTGCCTAGTCGGAATACCAGATTTGTTCCACACTTTATGACTTTTTGAATGAGCATACGCGCAGAATCTTTCACATTCCTGGATTCATTTAATGTCTGGTGATAACGGAGTAGAACTTGCCGAAGAGTTGGAAGTTGGTTAATCCTTACCAATGACTCAAGATCCCGGCATCCTAGTAGAAAAATATTGTCCTTTTTTCGAGTTGATGAACTCATTTTATTGTTCTGATTCACTGAGTCTGACCTGGAATAAAACAAGAATATCAAAATTTTTTGGAAAATATGCTTTTAGGTTAACCGCGAGAAAAAATCAAATAATGTAAAAATTTTTTTAATAATACATTATAATTGTATAATTTGATCACAGTAAGCCGATACAAACATAAAAATAAACAGACAAAAAGATTTTAAAAAATCATTTAGAAATCAAAATTAGGCATTTTTCTCAAAAATTTCAAAATCAGCACTCGATTGAGCACGCTCTTCCGGTAAAGCTATCCAACTGAAATTATACAATGTTATTGCTATAGATTCATGTTACAAATTTACCGGGTGGCTAATCTGAAAAACAAAAAAAAATTTTTTTGGACCACTCTAATACTCATACAGGCTGTATCGTCGGTAAATGTAGAAGTGTGGATGTTATTGCTCACAGGCATATCAAAAGTATATATTAAATACAAAACTGGCCCCAGAATACTACCCTGTGGCACACCAGAAGATATAGATTCGGGCACACTCATGAAGTCTTCCACAACAGTAAACTTCCTATCAACAATATAACTTTCCAAAAGCTTTTGTATGTTTATTGGTAGGTATGTCTTCAATTTTAAAACTAGGCCTTCGTGCCATACTCTATCAAATGACTGAGAAACATCAATAAAAAGGGCAGAACAATATTTTTTTTCTTCAAATGTCCTCCTTACAACTTGAACCAATCTATGCGTTTGCTCAATAGTGCTATGCTGACTTCTAAAGTCAAATTGATGGTCCGGGATGCACCCACTATCAGCTAAAATTGTGGACAATTTAGTCATGAGCAGCTTTTCGAAAAGCTTTGAAATTGTTGAAAGTAAGCTTATAGGCCTATATGACTCAGCCTTGGTAAGATCTTTGCCTGGCTTCGGAATCATTTTAATCTTGGCAAGTTTCCAGTTATGTGGAAAATACTGCATTCGTAAAATGGCATTAAAAATAAATAGCAAGATTCTTATTGCAATATGAGGCAAGTTCATCAGCATCTTGTTACTAATGCCATTAATACCTGGAGCTTTCTTCGGGTCGAGTTCAGCAACTATTTTTTTTGTAGTTCACGCATCTTAAACCTTAAGGGACGAGGGGGTAGAGATACTACACTCGGTAATCTGGCAGCACCCGTACATGAATTGGGAGTGAATACAGATTTTAAATGCTCAGAAAATAAGTTACCTAACTATCGCTTCTTGCCCAGCCTCCGGTCGAAGTACGCAGTGGTGATTTGAGATCAACGGGTCTTTTAAGATTTCTAGTAGCGCGCCATAAAGAGTAATTAGATGTTGACGTTACATCAAGACCTTCTAAATACTTTTCCAGTAATGCAGTCTTTTCAGACGATAGCAGCTCTTTGAGTCGTTTAGTACATTCTTTAAGTCTGATTTTATATAGGGGTTATCTGTGTTTGTTGCCATTCTCTTCTAGCTCTCCTTTTTTCACATACAAGACTTCGATTTCCGTAGAAAAAATTCTATTAAAGCCAGTCTGCGGATAGGAAGTAGTGGCATGTTCAGCAGCCTGTTTAATATATTCGTTAAGATTGGCAATATTAAATTCAATATCATCAGGTGATCTTAGCTGAATGTTTTCTACGCAGTGGCTACTAACATATTTTTTAAATCGTAGCCAGTTGACCCTATTAATCGTTTTCACATATGAGCTAGTTAAATCACTCCTTAGTGGGTTGAAAATTGTAACTATTGTGGGAGAGTGATCGGAGGACAGATCTAGAGAGCCCTCTACGTGAATTAAGTCCCTATGGATATTTTTCGTGACGCCAAAATCTATAACATCTGGAATTTTTCTTACGTCAGTAGGCCAGTAAGTAGGCTCCCCACTCGAAATGACATCTAAGCCCATTTTTGAAATTGTATTACACAACGCCCTACCTCTAGGGTAGGGCCCCAGTACGTATGTTTTGCATTGTAGTCACCAGCTGCCACGAAACAAGATCCAAGCGATTTGTAGAACTTCTCATACTGATCTTCGGTAACTGAAAATCTGGGAGGTGATTAAATTGATGATATCACGAAATTCGCACAAAAATTTTCTACGAAAATATTCGTTGCTTGCATATATTTTTCTTCATATAGAGTGTAACCATTTATTTTAAAGCAGCTTTTCGAAGTCAAATGAGTCTCGGAGACCAACATTATATCAATATTTTTTTCCGTGAGGAAGTGCTCAAGTTTATTTTTATGTTGGCGAATGCCGTTTGCGTTCCAAAAACATAGTTTTAACGTGTTCATGGTTTGTTGACTAATGCTTGAAGCAGAGTATTCTGCATTCTGAGCATTTCTTGCATCATGCTAGTCATATTTGTTGTAAAGTTGTTTATAGTTAGCACCAGATTCTCAATAGTAGCTTCAAGACGACTAAAGTTAAAGCTAGAGTTTGCATTCGTTGAATTACTTGGCGGTGGAACATTTTGTGTGGGAATAGAACTAGTCTTAGCAGCATCGGCGTACGATACCCGTGAAGTAACTAGTTGGCTAGTTTGAGGAAGAGTGGCGGAGTAAGAATTTGCTGATTGAACTGGAGCTAATTTCGATTTTTGACCCATATCCTGTTTAACGAAAGAATATACAGGGCATCCTCTGTAGTTAGCGGTGTGATTACCTCCACAATTACTGCATTTTTTTTCTGCTTGATCTTTTGGTTTAGTACAACTAGCAGTACCGTGCAATTCACCGCAAATAACACAAACTGTAGGTAATTTGCAGTAAGTTTTTGTGTGGCCATATTCTTGGTAATTATGGCACTGTACGGGTCCAGAACGCTTGTGTGGTTCTTCAACTGTTATTTTTCGGTGTAAAAGATATTTTAGACTATAAATTGGGTGCTTCTCGTTTTTTTTAACTGTATATCATTCGGCTCCAGTTCAACACGAAATAGAGGCTGGGAAATCTTCTCTCTATTGATTATATTGGTAACATTTTTTGCCTTAAATCCTTGTTCGATAAGTGCACATTTTACTTCTTCGGGTTGAACATATGAACCTATGCCCTTTAATACTATTTGTAGGCCTTTACCACTCTTAAGTTGGTAAGAGTAAAAATTTGTTTTATTTTTTTCAAACTCACTAACAATTTTTCGGAAATCTTTTTCATCATATATTTGGATTTTAGTTTCATCAATATTACCTCGTTTAATTTGACTGATGTGAAAAGTATTTTCACCAATGGTCGACTATGGCTAGTTCCTATGTTTAATTGTGGATTGACATGACAATCCCAACTGCTAAATGCCATAGGTATAGAAGCACCATTGTTAATAGTTTTAATCATATTCAATATGCTAAAGTCATATAATTGTACATGTGGGATTCTCCATGAAATTAGTGAAATTGTAAGTTTAGCTTTTTTAGTAGAAACACTCGAGCGTACAAGATCTTCATCGTTCTTATTGGGCAAGAGTATGAATTCATAATTTCCATTTAGTATAACTTTGTTGTAATCTTCAGCGAATCCTAGAAGCATTTTTAGAGGTACATAGAAATTGAAAAAGCCATTTACAAGAGTGACATCGTCAATTTTGTTCCATCCAGCATTTTGCATCACGTGGCTTTCTGTTGGTGACATAGAAGCCAAATTTTTTATGGTGCTTGTGGCTCCTAAATATCTTGTATGATCAATTTTAATTCCATTGAGCTCATAGCGAATTTCATCAAATAGATATGCCACAAAGTTGTTTTTTAATATAAAGTTGTCCGAAGATGAAGAAGATTTAGAGTTATTATCATCAGCAACAAAACCTTCTACATAAATGTTGCTCTTACTGGGTAGCACATAAAAATCTTTATTTTGTATTGAAATTCTAATTTCATCATTATTGTTGTAAAGGTACGGTCACACTTGACAAATATTTGCCCAAAAAAGCGTAACCAGCAAATACTAATAAGATATCTTTTGCTTCAAACGCGTGTTTATTAAGTTAATTAGTTTCGTATTTAACAAATAGGCAAAGTTAAAGAATATAATATTATTGGAATCTATTGGAGTTAGTAAACACGCGTCTGAATCAAAAGATTTCTCATTAGTATTTACTGGTTACGCTTTTTTGGGCAAATGTTTGTCAAGTGTGACCGTACCTTAAGATTGTAAGTATGGTACATATGTATGATAGTCCTTTTTGATTATATTCTCATCAGACAAGGGCTTATCTAAGACATCTATTATTGAACTCATTTTGTCTTCAATTTAAAATTCAAGGACTTTAGAAAATTTTTATTTGATGTTGTTACTGCTTTTTGTTGAACTGGTCACATGTTGTTGTTGTTCTTGCTGCTATATTTTTCAATGTATTTGTGTTGTATATTACCATTATGTAGTTGACCTTAAATGTATTCGTATTGTAATTTCCTCTCCTCGGAAATTAATTAAATCACCGTGTTGATCAACTACGCGCAGCGCTAGTGAACTTATTTTTCTGGTGTTCACAAGTAAATAGATGCGATTTCTTGGAACCTCATCTATTTTATAGCCTGGAGGCACATTAGTTGAAAATTCATGATGTGTATGCGATTTGGAGTTTTTCATATATGTGTTAATAGCGATACTACTTTCAACTCGCAAGAGATTTACTTTAAAAATATTAACTGGAAGATATGAATAATAATATTTGTTTTGTGTTAGGATTTTGCTATTGAATCCTAAAAGTTTTCCAATTGTATTGTGTTTATTAAAATATAGAGGATCCTTGGAACTATTAACTTTAACTTGCATTGTATTGTTATTAGCTTCAATAAAAATCTTATTTGCTGGACAGAGTCGTTTGTATTGTTCTTCTATAAAATCAACTATATCATTTAATTCGTAAGATCCAATTGGTGTTTCTATTGTATGTTCTACTATATGAAACATATTGTTGTAGGTGTCTACATTTGGAATACTGTTGTAGGAATGAAAATCAGTTAGAGCACACTCATATGCACCATGTAATTCAATAGGAGGAAAGTAACTAGCAGATAATTCTGATGAGTTAGAGCTCAGAGTAAGTGTTATTGACATTATAACAGACTGATTACAATTAAATAAAGTTTAGTATACAGTATGGTTTATAAGCATAATTTACATATTTATTTCATTTTCTTATTTTAAAATTAACATTAGTTTCTTAATATTAATGCTATTATTGTTTTGCTATGATGTTGTTGTTGATTTAGTTTTTCTTCTGACTATAATATTTCATCTTTATTTATCCAAGATTTGTGTTGATTAGAAAATTCCAGCCATTTAACGTATACCTCCTTCCCTTTAATTTTAAGAACCTTTTCAACTAGATATGTATTTGGAAATCTGGTTTTTGAAAGTTCGTTAGTATAGAATCCACCTTTAATAGGATTACCAAGATAGTCTTCTAATATGTATGTTGCAGGATTTGTATTTTGAACTCTTGTAACTGTGAAAATTTCTGTTGTCCAATTTGGTATATAGCCCTTTTCAAAAGTATGCTTATATTTGCTTATCTTCAAATGACTGTATACTGTATTTAGCAAGTTTTTCTCATTTCTTGAGTTCACTTTAATAGGAGACATTTTAATTGTGCGATGAAATTTTTAATTGTATGCATAAAGTAAATCTTTATATATATCAATCCACTTATATGAACCATTATAGCTAAATTCTTTCCACATCATTCCACATCAACAATTTTTCGGAAATCTTTTTCACCAGAAGAAAAAAAATTATATTTAAATATAACAATGTGGAAAACTGTGACCATTCTGGTCAGAAATAGCTAATTTATTACAGGAAAAGTAACTATTAAAATTTAGAAAAAGAACGGCAAAGCACAGAACAGGAACATAAAGTAAAGACTAAAGAAAGTGACTTATTTCCTTTTTCGATACCAATATCAATTTGAGTTTTCTCCGCTCATGGAGTTCATTAAGTTTTAAGTTAGTTGTTAATGGACGAGCATTATTTATTTTAAGTTCAATAAACCTTAACACACTTGGCCAATACATTTATTTACTTTTACTTTATTCTTGCCTACAATTTAATATGGCACACTTTTCCTAAATTAATACATAATAATGCACAATAATCATTTATTATTTTATTTAAGTTCAATAAACTTTTGCACACTTGGCCTAAATTAATACATTTTTTTTTATTACAATTTATTTTTATTTTACTCTTTCCTACACTGTAATTTAATACCGCACAATTTAATACAAGTTATTATTGCAATTTAATTTGGTTTTTATTGCTGCAAAAATTATGTAAATTAATCATATTTCTTTGATAAAACTGGTATATAAGACTAAGAAAATTCTGAATAAAACAATTCTTAATTTGAAACTGAAAGAAACGGTCTTTTTCAATTAAGGTATGCAACACGGTTCAAGTGCTGTTGTTGCGCCAACTAAATCAATTTACCTCCAAGTTAAAGTGCTTGAAAGGTCATACAATAAACCAAAACTCTTCAGGTTTATGCGCCTGTAAGAAAATCATTATTCTCAAAACATTGAAGTAATCTTCCCATTTCTTTGAGCTACAAGTGCTTGGAAGAAAGCCCAAGGCGAAGATTCTTAACATTTTGGTGACCCCGACGTGATCCTGTTACAAGAGCAGGACGTCTAAATTCATTACTCAACATATCACCAGTTCAGCAACACATTATTCGAGTGGAAATACTAGCAGCAGTGATAGCCAGCTAAATATAATCCACAATGGTATCATTCGAAGAATTAATTCAAAGGCAAAAGGTTCTTGGGGATAACATCGAAACGATCATCATAAACTACAAGAAGGATTCCCAAA
Source organism: Tachina lurida (assembly GCA_944452675.1). Taxonomy (NCBI): domain Eukaryota; kingdom Metazoa; phylum Arthropoda; class Insecta; order Diptera; family Tachinidae; genus Tachina; species Tachina lurida. The sequence continues at coordinate 59,087,656 of OX101753.1, forward strand.
CCAGAAAGGAGTCGGTGAGCTACTTTCAAGAGAGACTACGCAGACTAGACGAAGAATGGATGACATTCGAGACAAATGACAACCAGATTCGGTTACTTGACGACAAACCTAAAGATCACCGCTATTTCACGGAAGATTATAATTCTGCAATACGGAAAGTTGTAGAACAATATAAAACCATATTCGAAAAATCTATGATGAAGGTAAAGTCAACTTCAGACAAAATTCCACCAGAAGAGGGCTGTGATGTGTTAGCAGCTGAGACGAATGAGTTCATAAAGCTCAAACGTCGACAAGCGGTAATGATGTCTTCTCTAGAACGGTTGCTTAATGATGAATATACTCATCAGAACCGAAACATCGCATTAAACATATGGCAAGGCATTGAAGCCATACATTTCCAAATATTTGAGCTCTATGACAACCCATAGCAACTAGGCTACGACTCCGTGCGCTTTATACAAATCGAGACTAAATTGCGAAAGGTAATCAATACAGTAAGCACGATTGAACAATCTCAGCAGAACATCAGTGATCCAGAATCCTTGCCTATGCCAAAGGTCGCACTACCAAAATTCGATGGAAATCAATTCAAGTGGCAAGAATTCTATGATATATTCTTATCTCTGGTGATAAAGCGATCAATGCCTAAAATTCAAAAGATGTGGTATTTAAAAACACAGTTAGTACGAGAAGCAGCAAATTTGATAAAACACTTCGCTGCCACTGAAGAAAATTTTGACGCTGCATGGTCCATGGTGGTGGAGCGGTATAACAACAAAGATTACTGGTCAACAAGCTTGTGCAAGAGCTAGTAAAGGCTATACTGACAACTACAAGTCGCTCCATGATAGAACCAAGGAGTGTCTTTTAGCGCTTCAAAATCTTCAGCTGGATACGAAATCATGGGATCCAATATTATCCCAGTAAAAAAAATTGGAAGTCATTCCAAAGGAACTACATTTTCATTGCATCCAAAAAATCGACATTTTTAATTTGCCAGTAGTTAGCAGAAAACCAAGTAGAAGTTTATTTTAGTCATACAAAACCTTGTAATTTCTCCATAGTTTTAAAAAATACTCACCAGAATTTAAAAAAAAATCGAATTTTTTAAAGAAATTTATGAACTAATTTTAGTCTAAAATTTAATAGTTATTTACTTAAATTTAAATGAAAACACTGTTTCGGGCTTAAATTCGTATAAAAAGAATGGAATTGTTAAAATAGGTAACTATTTACCATTTTTCCTAGATGAAAATATTATCATAGAACACAAAAAAGGAAATTTTTCTTAAAATCGCTTCCAATTCGGTGACCAGGCATCAAAAAAGAGAACTTCTTGCAATGACAACCCTATGTAAAAATCATTAGATCGGATCGAAATTCGCACTACTTCCAGATCGCAAACTCTACATTTTCATGACTTTTTTGGAGTGTCTTTTTTTACTGGGATGCTACCTACTACTAAAGAAATTGGACCAATCAAGGGTGTATACTTCCATCACCACAAATCAAGTCAACAATTCATGTGTTATGTGCAAAAATGGAAATCATCCGTTATTCGCATGTACCAAGTTTCGTTAGTTATCGACATCATCGAGACTACAATTCATTCAAAAGCAAAAATACTATGTGAACTGTTTGAAGCCCGGTCACAATTCTAAAACCTTTATATCAAGGGGTTGCAAGGAATGCAGCAAAAAGCATAATACATTGCTGCACTTGGAGAGCTCAAATCAAGGCAATAACCCAGCAATATCATCAACACCAGCAACAAACATTTATCATCTGGAAATCAAGACGCCATATCACTTACAACGTACAACCAATCCAAAAGTCCCAGCTACGTCCTTCTGATCACAGACATGATAAAAATACGAGCTAATGAGAAGGAGATACAATGCAGAGCACTTCTCGATTCAGGATCCCAACTGAATTTCGTCAGCGAACGTCTCGGAATTTCAACTAAACCAACATCAATCTCCATTAGTGGCATCGCTTCTAGTGACACTAGGGTAACACGCCGAGTAAACGTAGCATTACATTCAAGAATCAATAATTATACCGCACGGCTTGAAGCAGCGGTCCTTCCGCACATAATTTCACCTCAACCATCACAAGTTATCAATATAGATCATTGGCCAATTCAAAAGAATATTATGCTAGCAGACCCACAACTCAATCGTCCTGACAAAATAGATGTTCTACTTGGGGCAGAATTTCATCACCAACTACTGTCAGGTGGGCAGATTCAACTAGGTAACGATTTGCCCGTTTTGAATAACACTTTACTTGGCTGGGTAATTTCTGGGAGAATTAGAGGACATGAATCATCAATTGCAGCATGCGGAATATGTACGAATCCAATGGAGTAGCTTTCAACAGATTTCTATCATTAGAAAGGCGATTATCGAAGACTCCAGAAATCAAAGCTCAATATATAAATTTCATGAAAGAATATGAAGCATTAGGGCACATGGCCCAAATAGACATAAACTCTATGCAAACACCAAATTACTTCATTCCTCACCACTGTGTACTTAGACCTGAAAGTCTAACAACAAAATTACGAGTAGTTTTTGATGCCTCCACTAAAACTACTAACGGAGCTTCATTGAACGACATAATGTATACAGGACTCATAGTACAGAGTGCATTATTTTCTATTCTACTACGCTTTCGGTGTCCACGATTTGTCTTCACAACCGACATCAAAAAAATGTACCGTCAAATAGTAATGCACCCAGATTATAGAAACTTTCAAATAATCATTTGGAGAGAAAATCCCACCAAGCCAATAAGGTATTATAAACTAAATACAGTCACATATGGAAAGAGATCTGCACCTTATTTAGCGACAAAATGCTTAGAACAAATTGCTAAGACAAACATGATACAATACCCACATGGAGCTCAATTTTTACTCGAAAACTTCTATGTAGATGACGGTATTGGCGGAGGGGATGACTTGCACACTGTTCTAGCAATTCAGTCAGAACTGCAACAGATATTGCACCAGCATGGTTTTGAATTACAAAAATGGGCAGCAAATCATTCAAAACTACTTCAAAACACTGCCGAGGAACAACAAGAGGTTAAATTTGACTTCGATAGTGAGAATAACCATATTGTGAAAACTTTGGGCTTAACATGGATGCCACAACATGACAAATTGTGTTTGAAAGTATGCCTAAGGGAGATAACCACATAAAAAACCCACAATTAGCTCAGATTTAGCTAGTTTGTTTGATCCTTTGGGACTACTATCGCCGATTGTAGTTACCGCCAAAATATTCATCCAAGAACTATGGCAGAAAAAGTTAGACTGGGATGGAGCACGGCCAGAAAATCTTCATTCAACTTGGGTTACATTCAGACAAGAGTTAGAGCACATAAAAGATCTAAGAATCACGCGACATATCTTCGAAGGACATGTGACATCCAACATACAAATTCATGCCTTTGCAGACGCATCAGAAAAGGCATACGGCGCAGCAGTCTACATTAGATCAACAACGAAAAATAATCAGATTATTGTGAGACTATTATACTCAAGGTCCCGAGTCGCACCTCTAAAGCGTCAAACTTTACCTCGTCTCGAACTCTGTGCAGCACTATTAAGCGCTCAGCTCATTTCAAGAGTGAAGAAAGACTTAAAATACAAGGATGTTCCTACTTATTTATGGACAGATTCAGAGGTCGTCTTGGCCTGGATCAATTCACAATCATCATCATATCAAACATTTGTGGCTAACAGAATAGCTGCAATACAAGAATTGTCAATAGCAGAACAGTTGCGACATGTCAGCTCAAAAGATAATCCTGCAGATATCTTGTCGCGTGGCATCTCTCCAAGAAAACTCGCATCAAACAATTTGTCGTTCCACGGACCCATATTTCTACATGGACAACAGGAGATATGGCCAAAAGAAGTCTCCAAAGCAAATATCATCGATCAGAATTCTGATATAGAGCGAAAAAGGGTAGCAGCAGCAACCACAGCGAGTGATCCTACAGATAGTGTGATCTACAACATTAAACATAATGGCTCATTCAGAACTCTACAACGAGTACTTGGCCACATTGTGAGATTCATCAACAATACAAGAAGGGGCAATCAGCAATCCAAGCTATTATTATCAGTTCCAGAACTGGAACAACCTCTTACTTTGATTGTACGGGCAATGCAACACTCAGATTTTTACGAAGAACTAAAACACCTAATAAGGTACATGCAAGTAAGCAAGAATAGCCCATATAATAACCTTGCTCCAGTTTTGGACACCAACGGCATCATCAGAGTGGGAGGAAGATTAGAAGCATCAGAGCTTCCGTATGACACCAAACACCCAATGTTTATCCCTTATAATGACCCGATATCAAAATTGCTGATGCAGATGGTGCATGAGGAAAACCGTCATTGTGGTCCTCAGGAACTCTTATCACACACAAGACAAAAATACTGGCCAATCAAGGGAAAGTCAATGGCCCGATCAATTGTCCAACATTGCATAAAATGTGCTAGAGCTAAACCAAAACTTCTTACTCAAACTATGGGAAATCTGCCATCTACAAAAATCAGTCCAGCTCGACACTTCATTAACTCTGGAGTTGACTTTTGTGGTCCATTTTGGGTCCACTATAAGAGCAGAGAAAAGAGGCCTCAGAAGGCTTACATCGCGGTATTTTGCTGTTTTGCTACCAAAGCAGTGCACCTAGAAGTAGTTAGCAGTTTAACAACAGATGCATTCATAGGGGCATTAAAAAGATTCATAAGCTGACGAGGCCATTGCAAAAACGTATACTGTGATAATGTCACCAACTTTGTTGGTGCCAAAAATCAACTGGCAGAGTTGTCAGAAGCAGTTTACGGAGTCAGCTACCGAAAAAATAGATAAAGAATGTACATCTCGAGGCATCATGCTTCATTTTATACCACAAAGAGCACCTCATTTCGGAGGCTTATGGCAGCAGTAAAATCGGCCAAACATCTCCTTTTACGGAGTGTATCAACAGCATCACTAACATATGAGGAACTTGACACAGTGGTCATAGAGATTGAAGGAATTCTTAATTCCCGACCCATAAGTCCGATGTCAGATAATCCGAACGATTTGGCGGCATTAACCCCTGGCCATTTTCTTATAAGAGCACCACTCAACTCCCAAATTGACGTAGCAGCCACGGAAAACCGAAAGAATCTTCTCACCAGATGGAAGTTAGTTACACATTTAAAATCAGAATTTTGGAGGCGTTGGTCAAAAGAGTATCTGTCAGAACTCCAACACAGACACAAATGGAATAAACAACAGGATAACATTAAATCGGGAGACATGGTAATAATAAAGGAGGACAACACAACTCCTTTACAGTGGCCTCTAGGAAGAATTGTAAAAACACATAAGGGCGATGATGGCTTCATTCGAGTAGTTGATGTCAAAACATCAAAAGGAGTTTGCAGAAGACCAATTTCTAGGCTGGCACTATTACCAATTAATAATTCTGAAGATGACGAAATCCCTCAACAAGATGACTCGACTAGCACAAGCATTCATCGGAACGAAAGGCCTCAAGGTGATAAAAAACGGAAAAGAATATCGATAAGCCAAAACATCTTCACTATTATGATGGCGATCATATTAATGCCGCTAGCATTAGGGGCACAAATACATAATAAAAGGTTCGAAAATCGTCTGGGCATACATTTTGAAGGAATTGGATCCGCCACAATTTCAACTACAGCATGGCAATTATTAGTGTACTATGACTTAAAAGAATTTTGGACTGAAGCGGCAATTTTTTAGCAAGGAACACAAACCTTAAACGATCTATGCAAGCAAATGCAGGACAAAACTACATGCACAAGCCTAGTCAAGCATTTTGAACACACAGAAGCTGAATTAAAATTAGACAGCACTCTGTTGTCTGGGCGGATAAAAAAAGAGGGCAGCAATCGATCTAGTTGGAAATATCGCCCATTCACTTTTTGGTGTATTAGACTCCGAATACGCCAAAGATATGGCTGGTACAATTTCTCAAGTTAAAGAAAACGAAGAACATCTTCTCGATCTCTTAAAAATAAAACCTCAATCATTGACGCTACAATAAACATAATGAGATTAGATCAAGAAGCAGTAAAGAAAAAATTCGATAAAATTGATTTCCAAATTCAACAAATACGGAATATGGTAAGCGACGAATGGCAGCAAGAAAAGATTTACCGTATTTTTCTTTCGTTGTGCATCCAATTAACAATTACAGCAGCGAAGCTCCAACAGACACAATTATCAATACTTGGTATTTTAACAAACACTCACCATGGTATTATAAGCCCACTACTCTTGACTCCTCATCATTTACAGCAAGAAGTAAGGAAAATTAAAATGCATCTCAGCGAATCACTGGAACTGCCGGTAAGCCAAGAAAATACGTTACAACTATACAAGCTCATGAAGGTCAAAGGAGGGCTCACTGACAATATAGTAGTTTTCAGTATAACATTACCACTAGTTCAACGTGAACGATATGAAATATTTAATATTATTCCAGTGCCAACGTGGATCAATGACACATTAGTAGCAATACAACCATGTGCACGTCTTTTGATCATCAACACTGCTCTCAATCAATACTTTAGCATTAGCAAATCTGAACTCAGCTTATGTTCACTCATCACAGAAGATATGTATCTGTGTCCTAACGGCCAAATAAGGCATCAAAATGGCTCATCAACATGTGCCTGCGAGCTGAATTTATTTCACAACAACACCCAATCAGACTGCTCAGTACAGCAAATGAAAGATAAAGAAGTCTGGATTCCCCTTCACCAACAAAACAAATGGATATATTCAGTTTCAAGTCCGTCTCAGGCAACAGCACTATGCAAAACGGAAATCACACAATTCACACTTGAAGGATCTGGCTTGCTTGCACTTTTATGGGGGCTCCCATACAAAGGCGGAATTTGTACAAAATTTACTAGCAGGGCTTTAATTGCCCCTGGCGCGTTCCTATCGAAGTCAACTGTATGACCGACCTCCAATATTTTTTCAATACAAAAATATTTTTTCTTCTTCGTCGCGGCATAACGCACTGCTATAATCTTCTATTAATTTTACGCCTCTTTCGGCAGCGTCGTTGCCAACATGTAGTTTTTTCAATATCTTGGAGGTCAATATATTGGAGGTCGGTCATAGATTTGACTTCGATAGGAACGCGCTAGGGGCAATTAGAGCCCTGCGAGTAAATTTTGTACAAATTCCGCCTTTGTATGGGAGTCCCCTTAATGAGTCGAGATAGGGCATAGGTATATTTGGAGGAAATGTTGAAGATGAAAAATTAATGTGGGTCGGTCTTACATTTTACCCCCTTAGGAGGCAACATAAAAGCGGATTTCTTAAAAAAAAATATTCAAAAAACAATTTTTTTGTATGGGGACCACCTTAATGGTTGAAGATAAACGATAAGTTTGTTCAGAAAAAATCTTCGTAATGAAAAAATATTGGAGGGCAGTCATACATTTGACTTCGATAGGTACGCCCTAGGGGCAGTTAGAGCCCTGCGAGTAAATTTTATAAAAAATTCCCCTTGTATGGGAGCCCCCTTGAGGACAAGAGTTAGGCGGTCGGTGTGTTTAAAAAAGATGTTGGGCGGAGAAAATTAATGGGTGCTCGTCATACATTTGACCCTTGTAGCGGTGACCCCGGGAAAGCTATATGATTTTTTGTATTTTTTTTTTTTGCTTTTACCCTCAACTTTGAGCACAAAGCGGAGACCTTTGCCCCCATCTGACCGCCACCATTTTTTGGCTCGAATATTTTTTTCCGAACCTCACAAAATGAGGGGTTCTTGCAAGTCGAAATCTCGTTACTAAGAATTCCCATATAAAACTATGCCATAGCTAATATACATATACAGTTGTGTTCAAAAAAAATAGGAGTGCTAATCTACAAAAAAGTTTAAGTTTGTAAGAAAAAGTTATATGTAGTTTTGTTTAGATTTAATAACCTATTTAGAAGTTTATTTTAAGAAAATTCAAAAAGTAATTTATGGTGAAGAAATAGAAAAAAAAAATTTGTCAAAAATTCACTGTTCAAAATAATAGGAGTATTAGTGTACGGCGAACATTTTTTTATAAAAAGTGAAGTAAAGTTTGCAGTTATATAAACACAAGGGCGCAAAGTCATAGTCAAAACACAGTATACTTAAAGAGTTTAGAACAAGTATTTTGTGTGGTAATACTGGTTTTAATTTCTTAAAGTTTACTTTGTTTTGACTATGACTCCGCGCCAAGATCTTTATTTTCAACATTTTGTTGAATAACCTTAAATTTTTCTGATTGTCGCACATCTTCGAGGCATGGAGTCAATAAGATCCTCACATCCCTTTAACGGGAGGTTCTTCCACGCATCTTCGACTATGCTCCATAAAACGTTGCCGGTTTTCTTCAATATATTTTTTGATATTAGGGTTGAGGTCCAGAGAATGAGCAGTCCACGACATATCGTCCACCCTATCATCTGAACACCACTCCTTTGCAAGTTCACTGGTGCGTTTGGGTCGTTATCTTGTTGTAGTACTCATTTCAGTGGCATATTCCATTGTGAATATGGAAGCATCACTTCGTTCATTATTACCACATAAACATTTTTATCCATTATTCCTTTTGTCTGATCTATAGGACCAACTCCACTGTATGAAAAAGGTCCCCAAATCATTACTTACGCGCCACCATGCTTAAATGATTTTTTTGTATACTGTACCTTTCATTCTGTGTTAGGTGGACGTCGGAAATACTGTCGACACCCAGTCCCACCAAAAAGAACAATTTTGCTTTCGTTTGTCAATAATATATTTCTCAATTGTTCCTATTCCCATTTGACATAGTCTTTAGGGAAATTTAAGCGTGCGGCAGATTGCTTTTTTGTTAAAAAAGAAACCTTCCTTGGACTTCTTGCAATTAGTTGGTTCTGTAATGAGCGTCTGCGGATAGTTACGATACTAGCATCAATGTCAAGAAGGATTGTTTTTCCTATACCTTACTATAAGTCGGTCGTCCGCAAAGATGTTTTGCGTTTGCGTCCGCGAGTTTCTGCTTTAATTTCATAAGATAAGGCATTTTCTATCATTTGATCAGACCACTCAAGGATTTCCTTAATTTCTCTCTATGGTTTTCCTTTCTTTCGAAGATCATTAATCAATGCTCTTTATTCTTCAGAATAATGTTTTCATCCTCCCTATTGATGTATAATTATAGTTTTAAATTACAAAACACGATATTCCGTAGCATTTTCCAATTTACTTTTCACTTTTTTTAAATTAAAAGGTAATATGAATTTTCATATAAAAGAAATCCCACATACTCCTATTTTTTTGTTCAACTAATCTACGTGGAATATACAAAAATTAATTAATTATATTATACACAAAAGACTTTGTAAAATTCTTTTATGACTTGTGCTTCTTAGATTCCATTAAAAAATCCGTTATAATTTTTCACAGTATTTGGCTGCAGCACTCCTATTATATTGAACACGGCTGTGCATTTGCTTCAAGAACGGCATAACTCAAAATTTTAGATTTTGAGATAAATACGTTTTAAATGTTCAATTGACTATAGCTCTGAAGAAAAATGACTAAATGTAAATATTTTGATATCATCTTGTAAATCATCTTATATTTAATATATCCGTATAGAAAAAAGTAGAGTAAAAAATTTTTAATAATTGTTTTTAGATGGAAAATTGTTTATACTTTGAGTTATGACGTTATTGCTGCTAAAGTTCATTGATATTAGTGTAGTAAACTAAAATGTGTCGTTCTTATTGTGTTATAGCTAGTAATAATTAGATGATTTTTTTTTTCAACAAAACAGTCAGAACACAAAATATGGCAGTATATAAGAATTTTTACTACATAAAACACATTTTACCTTTTCAGTTATAAAGACACAACGCAAATTATGTCGCTCTTTCCGAAAACAAAACGATGTTCACACCTTAACGACTGTGGCGTAACTAAAGCCGAAGGTCCATACCATCCGTTCAATGCGTAGTTGCGTTTTATGCATGTGTCAAAAAGTAGAATCAAGGTAATTGTATGTTTCAATTTACAGAACAAAACGCAAAGTTGGTTTACTTTCTACTTTTGTATCCATCGCATGCATCATGCTCTCTTTTATAGCCAAATGTTCGTGTGGTGAATTTAAATTTTTTCTCTTTTTGCATTAAAACAACAAAAATACTTGCGCATAACACGTATTGCATGTAACTTGAATTTAGAATCGGAGAGAACGTTCAGAAACGCATACAACGCATATGCAAAGCACGGATGGTATGGGCCTTCAGCTTAACGATGTGTCGTTATTGTGAGTAAAAGAAGAGCCAAACATAGGAATAGAAATAACGGCATATACTCGTCTCACACGTTCTGTATACAAGATATCAAAATGAGTATTTTACACAAGATAGAACATGATATTGCCAATATTTCTGTATTATTAACTAAAAAATCACGATTTTTGAGTTATGCCGTTCTTGCGGGAAATGAGCTATATAATTGATCCACTTTTTTATTCAAAACAAAACAAAAATAAACTTAAAAATATTTTCAAACGATATTTGCTTCTTTTTTACTTATCTTACTTTAAACATTTTGTATTCAAATGTAAAACACGCGACATGGTAGTTGTAGTAGTTGCCCGCAGAAAAACAAGCAGGGCTATCATGAACAAAATTCCGCGTGAACTTTCTTTTCCAATTAGAATATTTTGTTTTCCCTATTATTTGCTATTAGTTGGAATTTTTCCCTGGGAAAAATGGGACGTGGAATTTTTTTCATGATAGCCCTGAAGAAAAAAATTCGAAAAAATGTAAATCAAGCATATTCCTTCAAAAAAAAAGTACCGTTGTTCGTATTATCGTGTAGTAAAAAAAACTTTGTATTTGTAGTACAGAGCTGCCATTTCAAAACAATTGCTTTTCGTACTATTGGAAATTCATGGAAACGAAAGTGCGTACTATTGGACGTGCACTGTACTACTATTTTAAACATTCAAGCGTGAGCGACCTTTTCTTCTGTATTGTAAACAGTGTTGCCAAAAATTTTTAGGCATTTCCTGCCATATAGCCCCTGAAAACCCTCTAAAAACCGATACCTGAGTAAAAATAAAAGCTAATAAAACCGCTGAATTTTTTATAAGCGACTTATTTCTTTTTCATGCTTTATTGGTAAATATTTTCAATATTTTCTGCGGTAGACTCTAATTATTCTAAACGTATGGAATACTATCTTGTCGTTTTGCTTAATATATGAAGCTATTTATATTTCTTAAAATTTCCTGATTTCCTGACTATCTGAAATTAAAAAATAGTGTTTATAAAATAAACTCTATGGCTCAATTCACATTTGCTTGAAGTTGTATTTGAAACGAAAATTTCAATCAAAAAGTTTCTAATCAGAAACAAATTATTCAGAAAAAGTTATTGTTTGGAGAGATTTTGTTTGAAATTATATTTTCCTCACACAAAGATGCAATTACACAGTTTTCGATTTGTTTATTATTTTTTTTTAATACGAAAAGAAAGATTAATGACATATTTTCTAAAAAATTTCGTTTCTAAACGTTTCAAAATTGTATAAAAAATAACGAAAATTCGATAAAAACGTTTGTATTTACAAAATCCAGCCTTAAATTGGTTTGTAATATAATTTTAATCTTGAATTAAATTTTATTCACTAAAACTGAGATTTGTATACTGTAGCGTGTTCTAACTATCACTACGACCAACATTGTGTAGTAAACATTTAAAGTCAACCTGACCGCAACATACATAACATCCAATTGCATTGAAAGTAGTTTTGTGTACTGGACATTTGACACTCATGCAATCGGGCAAATACCGCTTCATGAAGTGTTAGAGATAAATGCATTTACAGACTGCAACGTAAATATGTACAACGGCTATTTGACACTCACAAGTCTTATCAAAGGCCGCAGCATAAAGTACTTGAATAAATCATATTTAATAACCACATGTGTTCATATATATAAATATAAACATACAAAATCTATGTTTTTCTAAATTTCTTATGGGACACACGCCGCACGTCTACCGTGGGAAACTAAAAGGAACATTTTAGCTAGTAAGCATATATCTTTTCTTTTCGCTCTTATGTTAAGATAGGTTAAGCATTAAGCAAGCCACAGACCTTGCGACTGTTGGTACAACATGAGCAAGTTGTGTATAAGATTGTAAAGTGTGTGGGGTCGTCGTATGAAGTTGTGTATCGGTTGTACGAAAGATTAAAAAGATTTGATTTTTTGTCTAGTTGTATGGACAGGTTGTAAAATTTGGGAGTTTGTTGTACAACTTCATTTCATTTTGTTCTTATTTTCGTTGTGGTCATATGAAAAACATCGCGCTCGAATTCAAATTTGCGTATAAAATGGAGAATTGAACAGAAAGAAGTGATTTTATATAATTGTATAAGAGTTTGCGCGGAAGAATTGCTTTTTTATATGCATCGGCACTTTTGACAAAAGGTCATTGAATACTTCGTTTGACACCCACGTGTAATTTTTATAGTCCGTTAGCTCACTTTCTTTTATTATTTCCAAAAGTTTGTTATTAGAATACGTTTTTTTATATAAATCACTCCTTTAACCAAATTCTTTTTTTCTGTCCTTTTTTACGTTCTTCTTCTTATTTTGTCACCAAAAAAAAACCGTCCATTACAATACGCGACATAACACCCGATGTCATGTTTACTCCAAAAAAAAATTAAAAGGCAAATTTTGTAAATAGAAACGTTTTTTTCGTTTTGAAATTTGTATGGAAAAAATATTTTTTGAAACGAATTTTCGTTATTTTTCATACAAATTTGAAACGTTTAGAAACGAAATTTTTTACAAAATCTGCCTATAAGAAATGAAGTTGTGCTCTAATGTTGTGCACGTTGTTGTAAAGTTTGTGGGCAAAACACACAACTTGTTAATCCAACGTGTTGTACCAACAGTCGCAAGGTGTATGGCTTGCATTATTCTCATAGTTAGTATATAAGCAGATGTAATTTAGTTTTAAAAAACAATTATTAAACAACATTCCTATGAGCTCCCAGTTGAGCTCTGGAAAATAAAATAATTAAAAACCAACATTCCAATGAGCTCCTAGGTGAGCTCTGGAAAATAAACTATATCAAAACTACAAAATCCTTCTTTGGATTTAATATAAAAGCCTTAACATTTTACAATACTTTTATATATACATATGATTTTATCTTTAACTTGTTAAAGTTTCACTTTATACTAACCACTAAAAAATTTCAGTTTTTTATTTGCAAAAAATTGACGTTAGTTTCTCTGCGATATTTTAAAACTATCGATAGTAAAATATATCGAAATCGATATTATATAAAATGCAGTTTTGAAATGGTGTAACCGCAGATATAATCACAGTTTCTTGATGCAAGTTTACTTGATATTAATTAATTCGCGCTAAATTACAGTAAGACAAACTTTTATTTTGAATATAAACAAATTCATATTTATTCACATACTAAATATAAATTTTGTTTGAAATTATTTTTTCCTCACACGTTGATCCAATCACACAGTTTTCGGCTTGTTTTCCACTTGTCTAAAGATTTGTTTAATAATTTTTTGGAATATGAAAAGAAAGATTAAATTGGTTTGTAATATAATTTTAATCTTGAATTAAAACTAAAAGTTAGATTTGTATACTTTTATATTTTTGATTTGTTAAAGTTTCACTTTATACTAACGCCCAAAACTTTCAGTGTTTTATTTGCAAAAAAAGTGATGCTAGTTTCTCTGATGCATTGCTGGGATAATATGGATATTTTCGATATTTTTAGAACTATTGATAGTGAAATATGTCGAAATCGATATTATGTATATATTCCGCTAACATTATTTTCTTGCTAACTACCAATTTTTATTACGTTCAGAATTACAATATGAATAATATTTTTGTTTAACCGTTTACTTCAGTTCTATTTATTAACTTATTCTTTTTTGAATAAAATGTTATGTTTATGGTTTTATTTTCAAATTAATTTTTAGGCATTTTTATTTGAACCTACCCAGGCAGAAATTGTGACATTGCGCTAAAAATATGTACTAGCACAACACTGTAAATACAAAATTTCAACTCTTCCAAAATTTGTGTACCAACACAGTAGGGATGGGCAAAAAATATTGATATATCGAAATATCGATATTTGAGAAAATAAATATCGATATATATCGCCCATATATCATCGATTCTTATTTACGAGTATCGGGTTTCGATATTTTTAAGATCTCTATATATTTTAGCCGTTTTTTTAACTCTAGGATATTGGCATCACTTCTAGTGATGCGGAGAAAAATATAGAAATTTCATAATAACAGAAAAGGTGCATCTATGAGATGACCCCAGATGTTTTTTTATTTATTAACTAAGCTAAATGTCAAATTTGGTTTGTGTGGATATAAGCCCAAAGGCAGAATTAGTTTTTGCTTTCTGTTATGTTACGAATCAGCTGAATCTTTTTTGTTTATAGAAATCTTATACAAGCCGTTAATTTTTCTCTTTCTTTGTGTTCTGTTTCGGTTCAACCTATGAAAATCAAAAAACTGTTAAGTAATTGTAAATGACAGTATAAATCGAATAAAAACATTTCGCAATGAGCTGTGATTGTGCTTTAAGAATTTAAAAAATTTAATTTTTACCAGAAAAACATAAAGCTATATTTAAACATATCAATGGAAGATGCAAAACTCATCACTTGATGATTACAGAAAAAGTAACTACAGTATTTTTCGGTTAATTGCACATCAAAATTTGCACAACTTTTTGTTCAATTAGCCGGGGAACCAATTAGCCGATACCCGCTTAATTGAACAATTCGTTCAATTACAAGAATCCCGTTTAATTGAACAGTTTGTTCAATTACAGAAATCACGCATAATTGGAACTACTAATGAATTAAAAGAAATCGCATATGTGCACTTTAAGTTTTTCAAAATAATTTTTTTTTACCTTAAACGAAAAAAATGCAAGTAACAGAAAAAAATTTACATATATGTGTATACGCAGGTATTTATTATTACTTCAATTAGTAGAGATACCACCCAGTGTTTTTCACAAATGATGTCAAATATGTATGTGCAAAAATGCTAGATTATTATTCAATAATAATGCAATTAACCGGGTAAAAGTAAGAGGAAATTTATTTTTGATGACATGAATTTTGAACCAATTAAACGGGAAAATCAATTAACCGGGTTCAATTATCCGAGGAAATTTACATGTGCTTTCGTATGCAATATTTTTTTGCCCGATCATATGGTTCAATTAAGCGTGGAAACCAATTAACCGTAGGGTCAATTAACCGAAAAATACTGTATTAAAACTTAGAAACAGGACGGTAACATAAAGTAAAGACTAATGCAGCCTTAAGGAGCTGCAATAGGTTACGTATGACTTAACATATGTAGTTCTTTTGTATTAAATTTCTTAAAGTGACTACTTGTTAGTCCGCAACGATGAACTTTGAAGTTTTCAACACTGGGCATTCATAAAACAATGATTAACAGCCTTATTTATAAAAATTATTAAGGCTTCCTAAAAGCTTAATAAGGAAAATTTTGTATGGATATCTTTTTTAAAAACCCTTTATAAAGCCGCAATAATTTATAATTAAAATAATCACTAACAAAAAATTAAGTTCGAAAATGATGTCACATAAACTTTTTGGCGGTATGGCACGATATTTTAGTATGTGTATTTATTTTAAATTTGAAATATTTTTGCAACATTTGTAGGCAAAAAATATCGACGTTTTAAAAAAATATGTATCGATAAATTTTTTTCATTTGCACATCTCTACACCACAGTACCGCAAACACAAAAATATTACTACGTTTACAAATATCGCGTTCTTACTAATCCAATACCACTATAACATTGCTTATACAAAACTTCGACGTTAATTTTCCAATACCACGTTTATAATAATTCTATACCGCTACAATACTGTGAACGGGCTATTTGGGAAACTGAAGTCAAGTTTTTGGAATTACGGTGTTGTAGTGGTATACTCGTAGAATTATTGTAAACGGAGAAGCTAACGTCTACTAGGTTCCCAGTAGACCACACAATAATCAAACTTCAATACAACTTGACAATAAGCTTATACAAATAGTGCATTTTAAGCTTTTCGTAATATCGTTTATAAAAAAGTTTATAAAATGTGAATTCACAAGCAGTTTTTAACAATGCTTGAACAATTTTTTCTAAAGTATGCTTATAAACGACATACATATATATGTATATCATTGATCATCAAAAGGCCGCCCGTACTTTGTTATGTTTTTTACGTACATTCGTACAAGCATGCAATTTTCTCTCTTTTACATTACATACATACGTATGTATGTGTTTGCTTATCATTGATGCATATTGAACAACTCAATAACAATGATGGTTGAAAAAGACTTCGCAAATTTATTAAGAATTTCGCTTGTACAATTGGTTTTAAACTTCAAAGTGAGTGGGCGTGCAATTTTAAGTATTTATGTATCAAACTGGGAAAAAATCTACACATACATAAATCGTAGCATGAAAAACATAAATTGTTATAATTGAAATTTAATTAAATTGGAGTAAATAATTAAAATTTTTATTTTTCAAAAGTCAAAAAAAGTTTAAAACATTTTTCAATACATATACATACATATATGTAATACTTTTTCAACCTTGAGGCTTAAGCGCCCATACACTACAACAGCATGCACGCGCAATCAAGCTATTGAGCAATCATGTTCGAACCACATAACATACCAGCAAGCTGGTACAATAATCACTTTTTAAAAAAATTCAAGAAGGGAGGTTATAAATAGTGACACAGCTTTTGCTGCAATTTTTATTGATATTTTGTTAATATTAGCAGCTATGCATAGCTAAAGTGCTCAAATTCCATTTTCCATTGAAACAAATTATTTTTCAACAAATTACGATTTTTAAATGCATATTTACTTCTAGATAACTTTACTCAACTGAGATAATTTCACCATACACAATACCAGCAAGCTAGTACCATCAGCAAAATATCAAACTGTTTGACATCACTACAGCAAAACGTACAATCACACAAAATGCCCATCAACCGCTGGCACAAACACTTGATTGCGCATGCATGCTGTTGTAGTGTATGGGCCCCTTTACGTTAGTAAGCTTATTATAATATATTTCTCAAGACATTTGGTATACGGGGTTCGGTTAGGAAGAGTGGTGATTAGGGATGCCAAACGCGAAAACCCGAATCCAAAGATTTTCAGAATTTGGGATTTGTTATCAATTTTTATAGAAAAAACTATATAAATTAAAATTTTCGTTGATTTTATGGTATTTTTTTATAATATTTAAAGGTCCCATAAAATTTTATACGTGAAGTTTTAACAATTTAGTGACTATTCGTGACATATTTCTTATAAATTAACAACAAGAGCAAAATAAATTAACTACTTACGGTTATTTTCATCAAAGGTGCTATAATATACAACTAAGATAAAAAACTAGCAATTCTATAAAACTATAAAAAAAATTTGCAATTCGGGTATGTTCTGTATTCCACGTGAAATTAAAAGGTGTGGAATACAGAACATACCCGATTATATACATTTTGGTAACAATTGGATTATTGACAGCTTCTTACAATTGAAGTAGAATACAATACAAGCACGGTTGCCAGAAATGCAGATTTATCTGGATTTTGCAGATTTTTACCCTCCAAAAACACGAAATCGAGATTTGAAGATTTTTGGGCTAAAAACGCAGATTTTTCAACTCCAATTATAGTGCAATTTTTTTTTTAAATTTTCCTTATACTACTTCTTGTTTCTTTTATGTGTGACTGAATCATAGTTTAGAGAAATAAAATTTTTGAACTTAGGAAACATCGTAGAGAATATATTATTTTATCTTCAAGACCTTGCAAAGTAAACTTTGCGTGTGGAAAATTGGCGGCTTTTTCTCATCAGTAGACTTCAACCAGTGCGGCAGCTAATTGTAAAAAGGTAATGAGAAATTAAAAATTTTTTCAAAATCGAAGATGTTAGCTTGTAAAGATTTTTGCTTGAGGCTTTTAATCTTATTCTGCCGTATTCATAAAAAATAGTTTTAGTTTACGAAAGCTTTACAAAACAAATTTTTCTTTGTTAAACGTTTTGTAACCCAAAATAATATCTATTACGAATATTTAAAAATAAAATGCAGATTTTGCAGATTTTTTCGTGAGTATGGCGCAATATTATTTTCTGTGAGAGTATATGGTATATGTAATCTTTTCATTTGTTTAAGATTTTTAAATATGAAATTACATACAGTCATTCATAGATAATTCTAACTGCATTTTCCGCAGCCAAATTTGATAAAAGTACATAATTTTAAAAGTTGAAAAACTTTATGCTAAGGGAAATAATGTATGAAAATACCACACTGAATTGCTATCATCAAGTAATGCTTTTGATTTAAGTTCCCATGAAATAAGTTCATCATTTGAGCCTATTATCTTGGAAAAACCAGTAAAAAAATTCAATAAGAAAGTATTACAATGATTAGGAGAGATGGCATGCATAAGTGGGTTCAGATGGATGCAGATACCAAAAACCCCATTTGTATTTTCTGCAATTAGTTGCTTATCTGCCGAATGAATCATTGAATGTCATGTTAAAACAGCCACACACGTGGCCAATTCCAAAAAACAAACAAATGATGTAAAAATATCCGAGCTTTTACCACAAAAAATACCAATTTTCGGAGGAAAGTTGATATTGCTGAAATGAAGCTTGTTTTAAGAATGATAAGATGAACCCGTTTAAGCAGATGGACAAATTGGCCAAATTAAATGCAAAAATATATCCAGATTCGCCAGTTGCAAAGTCTGCGAGTTACACCTTATTTCTTTATCTATATAAAGTAAAATAAAAAAAAAACACAAACATAAACTAGTACTCGTATTACGAAAAAATTATCAAATAGACTAAAAGTAGACACTTGTCAGTCCATGAAGTCTGCTTAAAATTTATTTCAAAACGATTTGGAAAAATGGATTCCAAGTAAAAAACTTATTAATTAATAAATACAAATGTACAATTACAAAAGAAAGAGAATTTAAGGTATTTAATAACTATGCATAATGCCTAAAAAGAATATTATCTTCTTCAGAATCGAATTTTCAAATTTTTATCAAAACTTTGTGAGGTTAAATACATTTTTTGAATTATGCTGGTGTTAAAGTAAAAAAATAAAAAAATGTATTAATGTATTCTTTAATTTGTTGTATATATTAAGAACTGGGGCCAATTATTGCATTCGATTCGAACGAAATTTCCATTTATTTTCTGTTAGAATTTCTATGGATATCAAATGCAGCAATTTGACTACTGTTTTATTATTAACATAGATTTTATGATTTTTTTCATATAAAAGCTATCCATACTACGTTTATACTGGTCTTATTAGCGAATAGAAGTATATATGAATACTGTGAGTCAAATAAGCAATTATAAAACTAAAAATTTCTTTTTCTGTATACATACATCTCATTCCCAGCAATAAGTAATTGTTCTCGTGAATTAGTTAGTTAGAATTTTTACTTGCAAATAACACGTGCGTATAAACGTAGTACATGAGTTCTCATAAAATTAATGTTTTTGAAATTCTTATACATGAAAAATTTGTTTATATTGTTTGTTTTATATAAAAATAACTTAGTAAATATGCTTGTTTCTTTAATTTTTCTTGATTTTGAAGTTGCCTCTTTTTTTCTTTGAAATCCCCTTTTTGTGCCACTTGTTTTTTGAAAATCCCCTTTTTGTGCCCCTTTTCGAAATTTTCAACGGTAACGCTGTCTGTGCACCTTCGTCACCACAGATTATAATTGTAAAATTTGTTTGCATAAATGTATAAATACATTGGTGTGTAGTCATAGTCAAAACAAAGTACACTTTAAGAAATTAAAACCAGTATTTTGTATGGTAATACTGGTTTTAACTTCTTAAAGTGTACTTTGTTTTGACTATGACTACGTGCCATAAATTTTATGTCTACTGCTAGAGATGCTAAACGGGAAATCCCGAGCCCGGAAATCCCGGGATTTTCGGGACTATTCAAATCCCGGAGCCCGGGATTTTTTAATTTTAAAGCCTGGGATTTTCGGGATTATCTGAATCCCGGTTTTTAGCATAAATAATGTTTTTTTGGCGGTCATCTTCTATATTAAAAATTATAAGAAACTCCTTAAAATAAAAAATTTGTTTTGAATAAATATTTTCGTAGATAATATTAATTATTATTATTTCGTAGATATCAGTGGCAATAAATAATAATGGATTGAGTTGACATAAGTGCTTTTTCATTTTATTACATATTCTTATTCTCTTCTTCAAGATCTATCACTCAGCTAAATTTCAATTTTAAAATAGCATTAATATTAAAACTATACGCATTTATATTTTAGCTTAAGTCTTCATGGAAAATAATAAATAAGCCATAACATCTTAACTCAACTTAATCTTTTTTTAAGGTAGCATTATTAATATTAAAATGTTTGAGCATTAAAACTTGTATACATTTAAGTTCAATAACTTACAGCCTATTCAAAGTATTCCTCATAAGAAAAAAACTTATATTTAACATTAATTTAATTTAAAAACTTATTTAAAAAATATATATTATCTCAGGTTTTCTGCAATTTTCAATTTAATCTAAAACGACTTACTATCAAAAAAAAATTATTTTGCATTTCAATATAATAGCTTAAGTGCACTTTAGTTTTTATTTTTCTGCCAATGGATTTTTTCATAGCATCTTAACTAAAAACAAAGAATATAAATAAACTAATAAAACGTTTTCTTTTTTTTATAAAATTAACAGTTTTGATCCAAGTAAATGTGCATTTTTTCCGGTGGCTAAAAATTTTATATAAAAACTAAACACAATTTAGACAAAACCCTTAATATCTCGAAACAAGACATTTCGGCTTAAGCCATTATTATTTATTGCCCCAGATATATGGCGTTTTCTTTTCTAGGAAAAATGTTTACATAGATTGCACTTTTCAATTAAAATTTGCAATTAAATGTCTGAATTATATAAGTACCTTTAAAATATGCAAAAAAAATTAATTGTTAAATTTAAATATAATTACTATAAAGGCGGGATTTTGTAAGTCCCGAAAATCCCGGGATCCCGGTTCGGGATTTCGAGACTCCATCACTAAATCCCGAAGCCCGGGATTTCAAAAAACCTGTCCCGATTAGCATCTCTATCTACTGCACACAATAAAATAACGGGCTGCGCAGCGTTGCCATTGGTCAATATTTATTTTTAAATATTTAAATGTAAATGAAATTGACATATAAAAAATTGTGATTTTAACTAGGGATGTAACGAATGTTCGCATTCGCTTTCGCATTCGCAAATTATTCGCTTACTTTTGTTATTTGCATTCGCTTTTGCATTCGCTAAAATGTATGCGAATATTTCAAGCGAATACTAGTAACAAAAAAATTTTATTTCTTTTATGAAAATAGTTTGCGATTAACAAAAGTCAAAAAACCAGAACTACTTTTGCAAGATTCCAAAGTAGGAATGGGTTGATTGCATAACATTTTGTAAACTAATTATTAATTATTATCCATACTTACTCGTATATAAATTTATTTGCATGTGATATTTTAACGAATTGTAATATTTGCATTCGCTTTCGCATTCGCATTTGCTTTCGCAAAAATTAAAATGTATTATTCGCTTTCGCATTCGCTAAACTGGTATTCGTTGCATTCCTAATTTTAACGCTACATAAAAATCTGCTCCTTTTACTGCCAGTTTATAGAAGCCACGTAAAAATTCTCGTGTGTCTATTTATATTGAAAACAAAAACAAAGCACTCAAATTTGTTTTTGTTTTCATTATATATAGACAGACGAGCATTTTTTTACATGGTTTCTATAAACTGGCAGTTAATATCATAAACCGGTCGCATTCTTAATATATTTTAATTAAAATGTTCTATAAAAATTTTTTTTATAATTCGTTTTAAATACATTTTATTTCATTATGAACTTAGCCCTACATATTTACCTAAATATACAATAATAGATTTTTTCACAAATCTTCTGGCAACGTTGCTTTAAGTATTAATACGATTGACGAATGCAGAGAGCAAATACTTATGAATTCTGAGAAATATAACTCTAGTTAACATAGATGCCAACTTTTTTTGCTCTGAAAGCACATCAAATTAAAAAAAAAGTACTAAAAGGCGTAATTTTGAGATCTAAAAGGCGTAAAAAGTACTAACGTGAAAAACAAATGAAAATCCAAACGAGTAAAGTTTAATAATGTTAAATATTTTCTAAGCTATCCTCTATTTCGGCAATAGTATCATCATAATGAAATTTATCAGATGAAAAAGGTATGCCTTAAGGCTGTGATACACTATCATATACAGTCGCTCGATCGTCAAAAAAAATCGTGTGTGCTCAAAAAGTATGATAGTGTGGATTAAAATTTGATATGTGTGACAGATTTTTTGACAAGTCTGTCCGATTCCCAAAAGCTTATGAAAATTTTCATAAAATGATCATTTCTATTAGATCAGAGATGCAGCTTGTAAGGCAATTGATAAGAAAATCGCAAAATCTGATTCATTTATTTAAAGATAGAGAGATACATTTTGAAAATTACATTTTGCGTTATTATTTCTCTAGAAATGAAAAATAATTAAACATAAAAATTATTTTAAATGTTTTTGCATATTTTTTGTGTAATAGTGTGGCACCTATAAAAGATTTTGTTGCGATTTATTTGGAGTGTGACAGAATTCAATCCGATTTTCCAGTGAATGAATCGTACGACTGTGTATGATAGTGTATCACGGCCTTTAGACTGAAAAAAGTAAATACAACAAGTTTTTATTAAAGTAATTTTAAGAAATACACAAATTTTTTAAAAGCACTACTTAGTGCTTTTTCTTAGTTTGGCACTAACGCGCAAAACTTGGCGTTTTGAGTCTTCAAAAAGCACTAAAAATAGTGCCAAAAGCACCAAGTTGGCATCGCTGCTAGTTAATAATGTAAGTGAGTGTGTTCAAAATTCCTACACAAACATTTCTTGTGTTGTTTATCAGATGTACAAATACCATTGCCGAATGTTGAAAAAAAATAATTAGTCAGAAATAATTTCTTAATCAGGCTTGAGTTCAGTAATTTCAATTCTTATTGAATGAAATATTTTTTATTAATTAATGTGAGTATCTAAAGAAGAGAAGAAAAATTAAACTAGACTTTATTAGCTGGGGGAAATACCGATATTTTTCTGTGCAGCCACGCACAGAAATTATTTCTGATTAAAATTCACTACAGTTCAATTAAATCTAAAAATGTCTCATTTAATTCATCATGGGCACGTGACAAAAATATGTTCACTTAGCGATCACTGTTCACTTGGCTATCACTGCTTCAGAATGCTGGAAAGCGGAGTTAACTGTAGAAAGCAAAAACAAAGTAACATAAAGCCACTACAATAATACTTATATGTATGTACCGATGGTGCATCGAATAAGTAAAAATAATTAATGTGATGATCGTAAAAGATAAGTAAGAATAGTTAAACATACATATGTAGGTAGAGTGATATAACTTCGTGCTAACCTAAATAGAATATGGAAAAAACAGAAAATGAATAGTGATACTTACAAATGTGTTTGCCAAAGGTAAATCAATAATTGTATACACCATCAATTCTCATATTCCATTTCATAGAAATTTAAGTTAAATAGCTGATATTAATAATAATCTCTACCCCAGTAGATAGACATGGGTGCTGATGAGGTGCGTGGCTGCACAGAAAAATATCGGTATTTCCCCCAGCTAATAAAGTCTAGTTTAATTTTTCTTCTCTTCTTTGGATACTCACATTAATTAATAAAAATATTTCATTCAATAAGAATTGAAATTACTGAACTCAAGCCTGATTAAGAAATTATTTCTGATTAAAATTCACTACAGTTCAATTAAATCTAAAAATGTCTCAAAAAATAATTAGGAAACAATACTAAACAGACAAAGTGTATAAAGTTTATAAACTGTATATAAAATTGCCAAAATGAAAAAAAAATCGCAAAAACGAGAAAAAAGCGACAAAACTGAAAATATCGTTTAAACTGAAAAAAGCAAAAAAGCCACATTAAAAAATTCTTAAAACCGAATGTACTGAATTTTTTTTAACAGTATGGCAAAAATTTTCGCCATCACCCTTTCAAAAAAATTTTATCGCCAACTCTGACAACACTGGTTATAGAGAAGGGGATCAAAAAATGCTTCCTTATAGGTATTGATTCGTTGCACATTGTATGTATTAGTAAAACTTTGATATATCAAAATGTGAACAAATACAAAAACAAATTCATTATAACTTTTAAAAACCCATATTCTAAATTTTTTACAGGAAAATGTACAGAATGTAATATTAACAGTATTGGGGGTCGCGTTGGGTGGAGTAGTTAGCACGTTGAGTACAAGCACAAAGGTCCTGCGTCCGATCCCGGTCTCCGATTGTCATTAAAATAACAACACCACATATTTTTCTAATGTGCATTCGTATTCTTTAGTTGTTGTAGGCAAAGTTCTATAGATGCAGGCATAAGGCACTGGTCACTAAAATACACCAGCTTCAGCTGATGCTAATCCTAATGTAACATCAGTGCGCCCTCCTTCGTCGGTATTGTGTAGCAGAATCATCGTCGAATTAAAATAACCAATAAAATGGCTACAGTTTGAAAATTTAATACGCCTCATGGACACCAGAGGCGCAGATTTGTAAAAAAAATATTGAAGCGTTCCTCTATCTCTTCCTTCAGCACCTGTCTTCTCTGTCACTATCCATTCCCTATCACCCTTTCCCAGTATTTTCTCTTCAACTCACAGGTAGCACAAAGGGTTGTATTGTATTGGACCCAAGTAAGCTGGACTCTAAACTTCTCCCTTCCTTACCAGCAGCCTGCTAACCTAACCTAAACTAATGTTAACAGTAATTAAAATAGATAGCCTTTCCTTACCATGAATTTCACCGTTGCATTTCTTGGAATTTGAAAATAATCCTGTTTCGCCTGTATTAAAAATATATTGCCAACACGATTGGTAACAGTATATTCTAATTCAAACAAACTTGATCACTTATACCTGCACTTTTCGAAACCGTCACTAGGTTTAAAATTGTTGTGTTTCAAACGTGCGGCAAAGTATTCAGCTTTGCTGTTTAGCATTGCTCCTCCCAAACGCGTGTTTTGAATTCGACATGGCGTAAACTATTTGGATAAACCGTGCTCAAGGTCTTCATATTCAGCACGACTTTCCAGCACGATTATCAATTATAGAAATTTTTTCTCAGGTAGAAATTTTGGCATGAATTAAAACAGAACTGATTGACTATTATTTTTCGAACTGTATTTGTTTCTATATTCTTATGAATTGAATAGGCTAAAGTTCGTAACGCTTTTTAAGCCAAATTACATGTGATAATTATTAATGAACAAATAACATCAAAGTTAGTTGTAAATATTCTGACAACAACACATAGTTGAACGGAACAGCCAGCCGTTTTCGAAGGCCACTAAACCTTCCTCATCAGCGTTCTTCTGTGTTTTGGTCCACAGTGTGTGGTGTCAGTTGGTGTAGATGTCTGCCCTATATACATAACTTTATTGCAAATGGAATATGTGAATTGGTTTGATTCATTGCATTTTTCAATTTGCTCATATATATGTTAGGTAATGAAGGCTGAAAATTTACCATCTTCCATATATATTACAACAGTCTTACCATTGTCGTTTGTTCCTTACTAACTATGCACATGTTTGTTAATTTGCTTATTTTTGTTCTACTTAAGACAAACTTTTTTGGTTTGTTACTATTAAGTATATTTTTATTTTTGATTTTTGCCACAAGCCAATGACTACTAATTTTAGTTAATTATTATTTTTCGAACTGTATTTGTTTCTATATTCTTATGAATTGAATAGGCTAAAGTTCGTAACGCTTTTTAAGCCAAATTACATGTGATAATTATTAATGAACAAATAACATCAAAGTTAGTTGTAAATATTCTGACAACAACACATAGTTGAACGGAACAGCCAGCCGTTTTCGAAGGCCACTAAACCTTCCTCATCAGCGTTCTTCTGTGTTTTGGTCCACTGTGTGTGGTGTCAGTTGATGTAGATGTCTGCCTTATATACGTAACTTTATTGCAAATGGAATATGTGAATTGGTTTGATTCATTGCATTTCAATTTGCTAATGTGTTTCGTAATGTATACGCAAGTTACCATCTATATATATATACCATCTTCTATATATATTACCATCTTCTATATATATTACAACAGTCTTACCATTGTCGTTTTGTTCCTTACTAACTATACACATGTTTGTTAATTTGCTTATTTTTGTTCTACTTAAGACAAACTTTTTTGGTTTGTTACTATTAAGTATATTTTTATTTTTAATTTTTGCCACAAGCCAATGACTATTAATTAGTTAATTTAATTATTATTTTTCGAACTGTATTTGTTTCTATATTCTTATGAATTGAATAGGCTAAAGTTCGTAACGCTTTTTAAGCCAAATTACATGTGATAATTATTAATGAACAAATAACATCAAAGTTAGTTGTAAATATTCTGACAACAACACATAGTTGAACGGAACAGCCAGCCGTTTTCGAAGGCCACTAAACCTTCCTCATCAGCGTTCTTCTGTGTTTTGGTCCACTGTGTGTGGTGTCAGTTGATGTAGATGTCTGCCTTATATACGTAACTTTATTGCAAATGGAATATGTGAATTGGTTTGATTCATTGCATTTCAATTTGCTAATGTGTTTCGTAATGTATACGCAAGTTACCATCTATATATATATACCATCTTCTATATATATTACCATCTTCTATATATATTACAACAGTCTTACCATTGTCGTTTTGTTCCTTACTAACTATACACATGTTTGTTAATTTGCTTATTTTTGTTCTACTTAAGACAAACTTTTTTGGTTTGTTACTATTAAGTATATTTTTATTTTTAATTTTTGCCACAAGCCAATGACTATTAATTAGTTAATTTAATTATTATTTTTCGAACTGTATTTGTTTCTATATTCTTATGAATTGAATAGGCTAAAGTTCGTAACGCTTTTTAAGCCAAATTACATGTGATAATTATTAATGAACAAATAACATCAAAGTTAGTTGTAAATATTCTGACAACAACACATAGTTGAACGGAACAGCCAGCCGTTTTCGAAGGCCACTAAACCTTCCTCATCAGCGTTCTTCTGTGTTTTGGTCCACTGTGTGTGGTGTCAGTTGATGTAGATGTCTGCCTTATATACGTAACTTTATTGCAAATGGAATATGTGAATTGGTTTGATTCATTGCATTTCAATTTGCTAATGTGTTTCGTAATGTATACGCAAGTTACCATCTATATATATATACCATCTTCTATATATATTACCATCTTCTATATATATTACAACAGTCTTACCATTGTCGTTTTGTTCCTTACTAACTTTACACATGTTTGTTAATTTGCTTATTTTTGTTCTACTTAAGACAAACTTTTTTGGTTTGTTACTATTAAGTATATTTTTATTTTTAACTATGTGTTGTTGTCAGAATATTTACAACTAACTTTGATGTTATTTGTTCATTAATAATTATCACATGTAATTTGGCTTAAAAAGCGTTACGAACTTTAGCCTATTCAATTCATAAGAATATAGAAACAAATACAGTTCGAAAAATAATAATTAAATTAACTAATTAATAGTCATTGGCTTGTGGCAAAAATTAAAAATAAAAATATACTTAATAGTAACAAACCAAAAAAGTTTGTCTTAAGTAGAACAAAAATAAGCAAATTAACAAACATGTGTATAGTTAGTAAGGAACAAAACGACAATGGTAAGACTGTTGTAATATATATAGAAGATGGTAATATATATAGAAGATGGTATATATATATAGATGGTAACTTGCGTATACATTACGAAACACATTAGCAAATTGAAATGCAATGAATCAAACCAATTCACATATTCCATTTGCAATAAAGTTACGTATATAAGGCAGACATCTACATCAACTGACACCACACACAGTGGACCAAAACACAGAAGAACGCTGATGAGGAAGGTTTAGTGGCCTTCGAAAACGGCTGGCTGTTCCGTTCAACTATGTGTTGTTGTCAGAATATTTACAACTAACTTTGATGTTATTTGTTCATTAATAATTATCACATGTAATTTGGCTTAAAAAGCGTTACGAACTTTAGCCTATTCAATTCATAAGAATATAGAAACAAATACAGTTCGAAAAATAATAATTAAATTAACTAATTAATAGTCATTGGCTTGTGGCAAAAATTAAAAATAAAAATATACTTAATAGTAACAAACCAAAAAAGTTTGTCTTAAGTAGAACAAAAATAAGCAAATTAACAAACATGTGTATAGTTAGTAAGGAACAAAACGACAATGGTAAGACTGTTGTAATATATATAGAAGATGGTAATATATATAGAAGATGGTATATATATATAGATGGTAACTTGCGTATACATTACGAAACACATTAGCAAATTGAAATGCAATGAATCAAACCAATTCACATATTCCATTTGCAATAAAGTTACGTATATAAGGCAGACATCTACATCAACTGACACCACACACAGTGGACCAAAACACAGAAGAACGCTGATGAGGAAGGTTTAGTGGCCTTCGAAAACGGCTGGCTGTTCCGTTCAACTATGTGTTGTTGTCAGAATATTTACAACTAACTTTGATGTTATTTGTTCATTAATAATTATCACATGTAATTTGGCTTAAAAAGCGTTACGAACTTTAGCCTATTCAATTCATAAGAATATAGAAACAAATACAGTTCGAAAAATAATAATTAAATTAACTAATTAATAGTCATTGGCTTGTGGCAAAAATTAAAAATAAAAATATACTTAATAGTAACAAACCAAAAAAGTTTGTCTTAAGTAGAACAAAAATAAGCAAATTAACAAACATGTGTATAGTTAGTAAGGAACAAAACGACAATGGTAAGACTGTTGTAATATATATAGAAGATGGTAATATATATAGAAGATGGTATATATATATAGATGGTAACTTGCGTATACATTACGAAACACATTAGCAAATTGAAATGCAATGAATCAAACCAATTCACATATTCCATTTGCAATAAAGTTACGTATATAAGGCAGACATCTACATCAACTGACACCACACACAGTGGACCAAAACACAGAAGAACGCTGATGAGGAAGGTTTAGTGGCCTTCGAAAACGGCTGGCTGTTCCGTTCAACTATGTGTTGTTGTCAGAATATTTACAACTAACTTTGATGTTATTTGTTCATTAATAATTATCACATGTAATTTGGCTTAAAAAGCGTTACGAACTTTAGCCTATTCAATTCATAAGAATATAGAAACAAATACAGTTCGAAAAATAATAATTAAATTAACTAATTAATAGTCATTGGCTTGTGGCAAAAATTAAAAATAAAAATATACTTAATAGTAACAAACCAAAAAAGTTTGTCTTAAGTAGAACAAAAATAAGCAAATTAACAAACATGTGTATAGTTAGTAAGGAACAAAACGACAATGGTAAGACTGTTGTAATATATATAGAAGATGGTAATATATATAGAAGATGGTATATATATATAGATGGTAACTTGCGTATACATTACGAAACACATTAGCAAATTGAAATGCAATGAATCAAACCAATTCACATATTCCATTTGCAATAAAGTTACGTATATAAGGCAGACATCTACATCAACTGACACCACACACAGTGGACCAAAACACAGAAGAACGCTGATGAGGAAGGTTTAGTGGCCTTCGAAAACGGCTGGCTGTTCCGTTCAACTATGTGTTGTTGTCAGAATATTTACAACTAACTTTGATGTTATTTGTTCATTAATAATTATCACATGTAATTTGGCTTAAAAAGCGTTACGAACTTTAGCCTATTCAATTCATAAGAATATAGAAACAAATACAGTTCGAAAAATAATAATTAAATTAACTAATTAATAGTCATTGGCTTGTGGCAAAAATTAAAAATAAAAATATACTTAATAGTAACAAACCAAAAAAGTTTGTCTTAAGTAGAACAAAAATAAGCAAATTAACAAACATGTGTATAGTTAGTAAGGAACAAAACGACAATGGTAAGACTGTTGTAATATATATAGAAGATGGTAATATATATAGAAGATGGTATATATATATAGATGGTAACTTGCGTATACATTACGAAACACATTAGCAAATTGAAATGCAATGAATCAAACCAATTCACATATTCCATTTGCAATAAAGTTACGTATATAAGGCAGACATCTACATCAACTGACACCACACACAGTGGACCAAAACACAGAAGAACGCTGATGAGGAAGGTTTAGTGGCCTTCGAAAACGGCTGGCTGTTCCGTTCAACTATGTGTTGTTGTCAGAATATTTACAACTAACTTTGATGTTATTTGTTCATTAATAATTATCACATGTAATTTGGCTTAAAAAGCGTTACGAACTTTAGCCTATTCAATTCATAAGAATATAGAAACAAATACAGTTCGAAAAATAATAATTAAATTAACTAATTAATAGTCATTGGCTTGTGGCAAAAATTAAAAATAAAAATATACTTAATAGTAACAAACCAAAAAAGTTTGTCTTAAGTAGAACAAAAATAAGCAAATTAACAAACATGTGCATAGTTAGTAAGGAACAAACGACAATGGTAAGACTGTTGTAATATATATGGAAGATGGTAAATTTTCAGCCTTCATTACCTAACATATATATGAGCAAATTGAAAAATGCAATGAATCAAACCAATTCACATATTCCATTTGCAATAAAGTTATGTATATAGGGCAGACATCTACACCAACTGACACCACACACTGTGGACCAAAACACAGAAGAACGCTGATGAGGAAGGTTTAGTGGCCTTCGAAAACGGCTGGCTGTTCCGTTCAACTATGTGTTGTTGTCAGAATATTTACAACTAACTTTGATGTTATTTGTTCATTAATAATTATCACATGTAATTTGGCTTAAAAAGCGTTACGAACTTTAGCCTATTCAATTCATAAGAATATAGAAACAAATACAGTTCGAAAAATAATAATTAACTAAAATTAGTAGTCATTGGCTTGTGGCAAAAATCAAAAATAAAAATATACTTAATAGTAACAAACCAAAAAAGTTTGTCTTAAGTAGAACAAAAATAAGCAAATTAACAAACATGTGCATAGTTAGTAAGGAACAAACGACAATGGTAAGACTGTTGTAATATATATGGAAGATGGTAAATTTTCAGCCTTCATTACCTAACATATATATGAGCAAATTGAAAAATGCAATGAATCAAACCAATTCACATATTCCATTTGCAATAAAGTTATGTATATAGGGCAGACATCTACACCAACTGACACCACACACTGTGGACCAAAACACAGAAGAACGCTGATGAGGAAGGTTTAGTGGC
The DNA here is from genome assembly GCA_944452675.1 of Tachina lurida. NCBI lineage: Eukaryota > Metazoa > Arthropoda > Insecta > Diptera > Tachinidae > Tachina > Tachina lurida. Next base: position 59,119,317 of record OX101753.1, read on the forward strand.
CTTCGAAAACGGCTGGCTGTTCCGTTCAACTATGTGTTGTTGTCAGAATATTTACAACTAACTTTGATGTTATTTGTTCATTAATAATTATCACATGTAATTTGGCTTAAAAAGCGTTACGAACTTTAGCCTATTCAATTCATAAGAATATAGAACTGATTGACGTTTGTGACGCATTACATATCCACCTGCAGATAAATTAAGATAAATTAAAATTTCGTTGTTTTGATATCGCGACTTTGATGGAGGCTTTGTGTCTCAAAATTTTTTCGTTATAACTATAGATCGTTTTTAGAGTATTTTTATATAAAAAACTTTGCAATAAAGAGGTTTTTTTCAGCGAACCGAGAAAAATAATCGTTGTATTGAGTTTCATATATAATCACTAAGATTTTGTAACCTAAATATTTGGAATGGTGTTTAAAGTATACTAATGAGTTGTTTAAGCAGCAACAAAGTCCATTTAGACGTGCTTAACTACCCTGCAGGAAATGCGAATAGTGAAATAGTAGTGAATTACTAGTGACATTGTCAGTAGTACTACTGACCAGGTGTACCCCAGCTAATGCAATCATCTATTGACATTTAACATTAGATTGTCATTGAAAATCCGCCACTAGACTGTAGCAATACTGACTAAGTAGTTCTTTTGGGACCACATGGAGACATTGGCACCAACGATTCACTAGTAAATTTTAGGGACTCTAGTCTACAATATCGATATTTCCTCGCTTGATGTCAATAGTAAAATTGTAGTGATTTACTTGTGACATTGTCAATAGTATAACTGAATAGGTGTACCGCAGCCAATGTAATCGCCTATTGACATATAACATAGAGTTGTCATTGAAAATCTACCAGTAGACTTTATCACTATTCTTTTACGACCATATGGAGACATTTCAACTAAAGATTCACTAGTACATTTTAGTGACCCTCATCTACAATTTTATAAGTGTTGGGACAACAAACTTAAATACATACATATTTTATTTTTTTTTATTACATGATTTTTATTTATTGTATCTTCATATATGAACTTACAGTAAGTATTCAAATCTTAAATCTAAAAATATAATTAGGCCCGACCAGTGTCGGACATAAGCTTAGTAATAGTTATATATAATACATAGGTTAGGTTAGGTTAGGTTAGGAAGGGTGGTGCCTACCGCACCTCCACTCGGAGACCCAACTGGGTCCATTGTGATTCCCTTCTATTGCCCATTACTGGTATTTACCCCTCCCATTTTTAGCCAGAAGAAACTCTATTATCCGTCATTAAGCCACCGAATCCCCATGATGAAGCCCCTGATGTCCTCTAGTTTACACTTCCCGACATCAGTGATGCTTTCATGGAAACGTCTGCTCAGCCATCTAAGCCTATGACGTTGCAGCTTCGGGCAGTGACAGATAATATGTTCAATGGTTTCTGGTTCCTCTTCATCCCCGCACATCCTACAAAAATCCGGAGTACCAATTTCCCACATGCTGGTTCTTGCTCTAACCGAGCAGTGACCTGTCAACGCGCCTATCATGGTTCGCATCGCCTTCCTATTCATGTCCAGTAGTAGTTTAGATCTTCCTGAGTCTAGTTTTGGCCAAAAACCCCTCGAGACCCTACAATCCTCCCTACTACGCCATGAACTGTTGGTCCTGCTTTCCACCCAATTACTGAGTTCCTTATAGTAATGACCTATCGGTAATTTCACCGATCTGTCAGACATTCCCTCGTCTAACGCTGATCCTATTCTTGCCAGCTCATCGGCAATTTCATTTCCCTCAACACTGCTGTGACCAGGAACCCAACATAGTCTGACACTATAGTTATCCATAAGCAAGTTGAGGGCTTTCCTACAGTCACTAACAAGCTTCGATTTGACATTGTGTCCTTTCAAAGCTTTTAGCGCTGCCTGGCTGTCGACGTAGAAGGTTACCTTTTCACCTTCAGCCACATTTCCGGCCACCAGCTCCGTGGCCCTGAGGATCGCCAAGATCTCAGCCTGGAAAACACTGCATTCATTCGGCAGTCTAAAAGAACTACGAATGTTCGTTCCCAGGATATAGACACCAGCGCCTGTGCCTTCCCCCATTTTTGACCCGTCTGTAAAGACTGCCCTACCCTCATACAGCCTATCGGAATTGACCCAATGGTCCCTATCCGGAATTACCATTAAGGGTGTCTTACCAAAATCGATCTCAGCGACCTTATAGTCCGTAAACCCTGGGGTTACGGATTCCTGATCACCAAAACCTATCTTATTTAAGATCGATGTGTGACCTGATATTCCTGTCCTCACCAAACCTGTTTCTACAAGTCTAAGGAGACTTCTAGTCGCCGTCCCCACCACAAAGTCCTCTATAGGAAGTAGATGAAGAATGACGTCCAAGGCAGCCTGAGGTGTGCTCCTCTGAGCACCTGTGATGCCCATCGAGGCATATCTCTGAACCTTAGCTAACAATCTCCTGTGACTTTCCTTCTTCAATGCCTCCCACCATACCACACAACCATAAGAGATAACCGGCCTGACAACCGATGTGTAAATCCAATTTACCACCTTCGGTTGTAGATCCCAGTTCCTTCCTATGGAGTTCCTGCATGCGTAGTAGGCATTGAGTCCTTTCCTTAGCCTTTCCTGCGTGTTCATTTTCCAAGAAAGCTTGCTATCTAGGTAAACACCCAGGTATTTAGCCCCCTCTGCTAGTCTCAGCTCCACCCCTCCCATCCTGGGTAATACAAAACTTTCTATTTTGTATCTCCTGGTAAAGAGGACTAGCTCAGTTTTCTCTGGGTTGACTCCTAGTCCTTTACTGCTAGCCCAGGAGGACAGATCGCCCAACGCCGACTGCATGATTTCACTGATAACGGGCAGAAACTTTCCCGTTACCAGTAAAACCACGTCATCCGCATATGCAACTATCTTCCGTCCGCTCCTATCAAAACGTATAAGAATTGCGTTCATCGCCAACAACCACAATAGAGGTGACAAAACTCCTCCCTGTGGTGTACCTCTTGTCACTAATCTCCTCATGCGTTCTCTTCCCATACCTGAGTTGATAATTCTGCTTTTAAGCATGATAATTATCCACTCCACTAGAAATCCGTGAACCCTAAGAGTTTCCAGTGACTCCCTAATAGCCTCTATACTTATGTTGTTAAAGGCTCCCTCAATATCTAAGAATGCAGCCAGTGTGTATTCCTTGTACTGCAGTCCTTTCTCTATAACACCAACCACGTCATGAAGCGCACTCTCAACAGATCTGCCTTTACGATAGGCATGTTGAGCGCCACTTATAACGTGGGTGTCAATTGTGCTCCTTAGATGCAGATCAATCAGTCTTTCTAATATTTTCAAAAGAAACGACGAAAGACTGATTGGCCTGAAATCCTTCGGCTTTGAGTGGCTTGCCTTACCCGCTTTGGGTATGAAGATGACCCTAACCTCTCTCCAGCCTTTCGGTATAAACCTCCTGCTTAAGCAGATCTTAAAGATATGCACCTGAAACAGTTGTACGCGCTCTGGGACGTTCTGCAACATGGCCGGAAAAATACCATCTGGGCCCGGTGATCTATACGGTTCAAATGTATTTATTGCCCATATTGCCTTTTCCAACGTCACTATTTCGTCCACTGCTCCTTCTAATCCCGGTTCCGACCAGTAGTTAAAGTTAACCTCCGTCATCGCCTCTTCCCCTACTTCCCTACAGCCAGGAAAGTGAGTGTCCATCAAAACAGAAAGTGTCTCAGAGCTGGATTCCGTCCATGTGCCATCCAATCTTTGAATATTCCCAGGAGCCCTAGGGTCCTTTGACAATACTCGCCGAAACCTCGATAACTCATTAACGGAATCAATCTCCTCACAGTATTTCCTCCATGAGGCCCTCTTCGCCCTTTTGAGATCACCCTTGTACTTATTATACAATACCTTATGATTGTCCCAGTCCTCACTCCTTCCTGTGAGCTTCGCCCTATTAAACAATCTTCTAACCGAGGACCTCAGATCTTTTAGATCCTTGGTCCACCACGAAGGCTGGTGGATACATAAGTAGTGATAATCAAAAGGGGAAAAATAAAAGTATTTTCAAGAAGTCCCATCTGGAGTGCTGTGAATAAGAGCCCTTGTGTCCCTCTTTTTTAGGCGGATGTGTCCAGTAAAGTTCAAAATATTACGGGCAAGCGGATTAGGATGTGACTCGAGTTTTGTTAAATATTTGCCTGCGTATTTTGCAATTTCTTCAGTCACTAGTGGCATATTTAAATCACGATGTATATTTGAATTTTTGATGTACCATGAAGCCGATGTTATTAACCGTAAAATTTTATTTTGCCGTCGTTGGAATCTATCCACATTTGAAGCTAAAGCAGTGCCCCTTAGCTGAATTCCGTAGCACCATATTGGCTTCAAAAGCGACTTGTATATCAAAAGATTGCAGTCTAGACTGAGTGTTGAATTTCTGCCAATCAAACAATGTATTTGAGTTAACTTAAGTTTCATTTGAATTAGTTTAGCGTCAAATATGATGTTTCCATGTAAGCCTTCGATCAAGGTGTATGCCAAGGTATTTCACTTAAGAATGTTGAGGAATATTTTGATTATTGATTCGAATGGGGGAACAAGTATCTTTTCTTAGGGTTAACGTTATATGAACACACTTTTGTTCATTTACTTTAATTCTCCATAAGTTCAACCATCTTTCAAGCTGGATAATGTGTGCTTGGAGATTGCGGGATGCCTCATCAGGGTTTTTGTGCATACTCATACAGGCTGTATCATCGGCAAATGTAGAAGTGTGGATGTTATTGCTCACAGGCATATCAAAAGTATATATTAAATACAAAACTGGCCCCAGAATACTACCCTGTGGCACACCAGAAGATATAGATTCGGGCACACTCATGAAGTCTTCCACAACAGTAAACTTCCTATCAACAATATAACTTTCCAAAAGCTTTTGTATGTTTATTGGTAGGTATGTCTTCAATTTTAAAACTAGGCCTTCGTGCCATACTCTATCAAATGACTGAGAAACATCAATAAAAAGGGCAGAACAATATTTTTTTTCTTCAAATGTCCTCCTTACAACTTGAACCAATCTATGCGTTTGCTCAATAGTGCTATGCTGACTTCTAAAGTCAAATTGATGGTCCGGGATGCACCCACTATCAGCTAAAATTGTGGACAATTTAGTCATGAGCAGCTTTTCGAAAAGCTTTGAAATTGTTGAAAGTAAGCTTATAGGCCTATATGACTCAGCCTTGGTAAGATCTTTGCCCGGCTTCGGAATCATTTTAATCTTGGCAAGTTTCCAGTTATGTGGAAAATACTGCATTCGTAAAATGGCATTAAAAAAAAATAGCAGGATTCTTATTGCAATATGAGGCAAGTTCATCAGCATCTTGTTACTAATTCCATCAATACCTGGAGCTTTTTTCGGATTAAGTTCAGCAATTAGTTTTTGTACATCGCGCATATTAAACTTTATGGGTCGCGGGGGTAGCGCAACTACATTTGGCAAATCAACAGCACCAGAACATATGTTTGAGGTAAATACGGATTTTAAATGTTCACCAAATATTTTACCTTTTTCAGTATCGCTTCTTGCCCAACCTCCTGTAGATGTGCGCAGAGGTGGTTTAAACTCAACTGGTGTTTTAAGCTTTCTAAAAGCGCGCCACAAAGAGTAATTAGATGCTGGTGTGACATCAAGACCTTCCAAATAATTCTTAAGAGATGCAGTTTTTTCAAATGCAAGCAACTCTTGGAGTCGTTTAGTACACTCTTTAAATCTGATTTTAAGTTTGGGGTGATCTGTGTTGTTTCCATTCTCTTCTAGCTCTTCTTTTTTCACTTACGAGACGTTCAATATCCGTAGAATAAATTCTATTTAACCTAGTCTGCGGATGGGCGGTAGTGGCATGTTCAGCAGCCTGTTTAATATTTTCATTAAGGTTGGCAATGTTAGATTCAATATCATCATGAGTTCTTAGCGTAATATTTTCCGTGCAATGACTACTAAGATATTTTTTAAATCGCAGCCAATTAACACGATTTATCAAATTCGCATATGGGTGAGGTAAATCACTTCTTAATGGGCTACAAATTGTAACGATCGTGGGAGAGTGATCGGACGAGAGATCTAGAGAAGCTTCAATTTAAATTAAATTCCTAGAGATATTTTTCATAACACCAAAAGCTATTACATCCGGAATTTTATGTATGTCAGTAGGCCAATAAGTGGGCTCCCCACTCGAAATGACATCCAAGCCCATTTTGGAAATTGTATTGAACAACGCTCGACCTCTGGGTGTAATAAGACGCGAACCCCAGAACGTGTGTTTAGCATTATAGTCGCCAGCTGCTCCGAAACAAGGGCCCAGAGTTTTGTAAAAATCCTCATATTGATCCTCAGTAATTGCGAATCGAGGAGGGGAGTAAATTGATGATATGACAAAATTAGTGCAAAAATTTTCGACACAAATATTCTTTGCTTGTAAATGTTCTTCACAAATGTTGTCAATAATATAATGCTTGAGTCTTGACTTTATTAAAATTGCTGATCCACCGCATGCTCTTCCTCTCGGGTCCTTTGAATCATATAAGGTGTAGCCATAAATTTTAAAAAGGCTTCTCGAAGTCAAATGAGTCTCAGAGACCAACATTATATCAATATTTTTTTCCGTGAGGAAGTGCTCAAGTTCATTTTTATGTTGGCGAATGCCGTTTGCGTTCCAGAAACATATTTTTAACGTGTTCATGGTTTGTAACTAAAGCTTGAAGCAATGTATTCTGCATTCGCAGCATTTCTTGCATCATGCTTGTCATATTTGTTGTAAAATTGTTTATAGTTTGCACCAGATTTTCAATAGTAGCTTCAAGGCGATTATAATTAAAGCCTGAGTTTGTATTTGTTGAAGTTTTTGGCCGTGAAACATTTTGTGTGGGAATAGAGCTTGTCTTTGCAGCATCGGCATACGATACACGTGAATTAACTGGTTGGCTCACTTGGGCAAGAGTGGCGGAGTAAGTGTTTGATGTTTGTGCTGGAGCTACTTTAGGTTTTTGCCCCATAGTCTTTTTAACGAAGGAATATACAGGACATCCTCTATAGTTAGCGGTGTGATTACCTCCACAATTACTGCATTTTTTTTCTGCTTGATCTTTTAGTTTAGTACAACTAGCAGTACCGTGCAATTCACCGCAAATAACACAAACTGTAGGTAATTTGCAGTAAGTTTTTGTGTGGCCATATTCTTGTCAACTATGGCACTGTACGGGTCCAGAACGCTTGTGTGGTCCTTCAACTGTTATTTTTCGGTATAAAAGATATTTTAAATTATAAATTGGGTGCGTCTCATTTTTTCTCAATTTTATATCATTCGGCTCAAGTTCAACGCGAAATAGAGGCTGGGGGATCTTCTCCCTATTTATTATATTGGAAACATTTTTTACCTTGAATCCCTGGAGGACGAGTGCATCTTTTATTTCTTCGGGATCAACATAAGAATATATGCCCTTCAATACGATCTGCAAGCCTTTAGCACTCTTAAGCTGGTATGTGTAGAAACTTGTTTTATTTTTTTTCAAATTCAGAAAACATTTTGCGGAAATCTGTTTCGTCATAAATTTTAATTTTCGTTTCATCGATATTGCCACGCTTTATTGGAACAATGTGAAATTTATTCTCACCAATGACCGAAATTAATTTCTTAATAAGAGCGTTTGAATTTTTTCTCTCAAATAGATTGGTGGCGGCTTGGAGGTTTTGTTCGCGGATATATCAGGTGTGTCGTTGTCATCTTGCAATATTTGAAAACGATTAGTGGTGGATGCGCTGTTATCCCTAGATACCTTTGAAGCAGATGCAATTTGAGTAGAATTTGGGCTTCGCCCGCGCTCTCCCACAATAATATATCGGTCCATTCCGACTTGGACCTTGGGTTTTGGGCTACTCTTATTTACAGTGACTAATTGGGTAAGTGATGAATCGGATGATATCACTGATTTAAATGACGAAGTAGGAGGCAACTGTAATGTTAACGAATCACTAGTTGGCATTGGACAAAGCGAAGTTGATCGCTGACAAAAAATTGGCTTAGCCGTTAAAAAAAGTCTATCATTAGGTTTTTTATTTATTTTGTTTAAATTAAGATCATCAGAACTCACAGTAAGTCTATCATCAGATTTTTTATTTTTATTGTTATCATTAAGATTATCAGGGGGTCTACTCTGTAATTCGAAAAGAAAGGAAATGCTTTCGAATTTGCATGTAATTAACATACAAATTCGAAAGTATTTTCTTTCGTTTCGAATTACAGAGTAGACACCCAGAGCTCACAGTAAGATAGGCATTTCTACCGTTATAACTAACCTGACCAGACATCCCGCTTTAGGCGGGATTATCCCGCTTTTCTGAGGTTGATCCCGCCTTGAATTTTTATCCCGCTTTATCCCGCTTTTTAGAGTTTTGAAATTTCTTATCTCTTAATATATTTTTATTAATATGTAACTGATAAAAATTTATTCCAAATATTTTTTAGTGTAGTTATTGTTTATTTTTTTTGGATCTGGCAGCTCCTCAAATGAAAAAAATAAAAATACAAACGTACACATTCAAAGATCCTTTTGTTACAGTGCTTTATATGTGCAGACATTCTGCTGCTTTAGGAATTTATTACCAAGAGGGCTTATTAGGAGAATTACAACTGACATTCACCAAACTGTCAATAATAAAATAAAAAGTTCTTGCTTATTTTTTTATAAAGAGTTTGACACATTGGTGTAGTCAGTTGATTATAATATGGACTAACAAGGCCACTTGCTATCATTCGCCTTAAGTTTTTGTACATTGTTTTGTATAAAAATCGTATTTTGTTTTTTAAATGAAGTCAAAAAATCTTTAATTTTATTTATTTTACGCTACTAAATAAAAATTTTTGTTAATGAAAACTTTTGTTTATTTAAAATCGATTCTTTTGAGTTAAAAACTGTGTTTCCTAAGTACATACGAAACTTTTTATGTGCGTATTACACATCCCGCTTTCAAATAGTTGTTTATTTAAAAATCCCGCTTTTTGGCCGTATTTTCGTCAAAATCCCGCTTTTTGAACGATCGTGTCCCGCTTTTTGTAAAAAGCTTCTGGTCACGTTAGTTATAACTCACTTCACAATTATTTGTTTTTGAGGTACTCATATAGAGTATTCCTCAAGGGCACTTTGTTAGTGTATTCCTCAAGGGCACTTTGAGTTATTTTGTTTACGGTTGTTTTTGTTTTTTTTTTTGTGTTAGTAATTACTTTCTATGTATGTAAAAAATATTCGCAAAGCAAAAAAAGCTTGTTTATCAAAGTTAATGTACAACGAATATTATGTACTACAAATATTTTTTTGTATGGTTTTTTTTTTGTTTAGCATGTATGTAAAAAAATTTCCGCTAATACGTCTGTTCACTATGAAGGTACAACGAGAACTCGAGTCAAATACATACATATGTACGTAAGTTTTTAATATTATTTAATAGCATTATAAAAAAGAATAACAAACTATTGACGCGTTCATTGACAATGTCACCAGAAATACACTAGAACTGTTGTCTCTAACGTATCTCTACTCGCGCATAAAAGGAAAGTTGTCGACATTTCAACTAGTGTAATTGTCGCTAGAAAAAAGAGTGTTGACATAGAGACATATGGTTCTAGGCTGACTAGAGGGCAACAACAAACAACCTTTTATAATTTGCAGAATTAAATTGCTAAGTTTTTGTTTGTTTTATTAAAATAATAATAAAATTATGTAAAAATTTTTTGATTTTAAAATTTTCATACTTGTTGGTTTTATTCAATTCTTCTCAATTAAGTTTTTAAATATGAGACTAGGGGAAAACTTGTTGCAGTAACACATGTTGTAAACTTCATGGCAAACAATTTTTTCTGATACTATTTTATTACTAAAATTAATATATTTCAAGTTGCAATACCTTAAAGTCAGATTTTCAGAGAAATTATGTTTTCCCAGAATTTCAGTCGGCTTGAAGCAGATCTTAATCTTCACCAACTGACTTAAAATTTTGATCATATTTTTTTGCCTATTGCCATCAATTGGGTGGATGAGAGTAAAGAAAAGTTGAAGAAACAAAAATTTCCCATAAAGCTAAGGGGCACCCTAATGTACATATATACATATATTTGTATCTATCTATCTATATACATATGTTTGTATACAAAATGGAATGTGTGTTTGTTTGTTTGTACCTTATAGGAGACCAGACCTCTGGACGGATCTTCCTGATATTTTCACATTATTTAACTAGGACTCTGGAACCAATTTTTTTTAATGTTGGGAGGGTGAGGAGTGGCCGAAGTGTGCCCATCAAAAAAATTAATTATCAAATTACTTTGTCGTTTTTGGACAAATTTTTAAAATTCTACTTCCATATCGCACACTAAATCATAAACAGTCACAACTCAAAATGATCAGAGTGATTTTGTTTTTTTATAAATGAGTTAATTTAACAAATCTCAAAGGACCGCAAAATTTTTTTTGCAATGCAGTCTTCTTGCAGAATATAAAATACCGTTATTTTTGTTTTTATGTTACATACTTACGTCATTTGTACAGTATCAACAGTTACTTGCCACTACTCAGCATCTGAAATTTTTGGAGTTGGGGAAGCAAAGTGCCAACCACAAAAATTTGTTATCAAATATCATTTCTCGTCCAAATTTTAAAAATTTTAAAGTCATATGGAAAAGGTTCGGTTATTTTCTGGTGTTGGGGGGGGGGGGTGGTTGTGCAAAATGTTCGCCCCAAAAATTTATTATCAAATATTTTTGAAATTTGTGGACAAATTTTCAAAACTCATGGATCATATGGAAACAGTATAAAATTTTTTTTTTGGAAATTGAGGGGTGGAGGGAGAAGCAAATTGCCCGCATGTACTGAGTGAATATCAAGTACCTTCATCATATGTGGACCAATTTCCAAAAAAAAAAAATCGTATGAAAGATGCACTAAATTTTTTGTTTTTGAAACTAAAGAGGGGTGGGTGTCGCAAATTTCCCGCCCCAATAATTGATTATCAAATAACTTCGTCATTTGTCGACCAATTTTCAAAATGCTTTTTGCATATAGAGGTCCACTAAATTTATTTTTAAAGGGGGCGGGATGGTGAAATGTACCCGCCCAAAAAAATTGATTTTCAAAGAACTTTGTCGTTTGTGGACTAATTTTCAAATTCTTTTGCATATGGAATAGGTTCACTAAATTTTTTTTTTAAATTGAGAGGTTGGGCTTACAAATTTTTTTTATTGAAATTTTTGGGGGAGGGGGAGCGAAGTGCCATTCTTTAAAAAGTGAATATCAAATATGTGGACCTATTTTCAAAATTCTTTTTTGGGAAATTGTGAAGGTTACTTATGGAAAAAGTTTACTAGAATTGTGTTTTTTTTTGGCTGGGGAGGGAAGGGGAGGGGTAGCAAAGAACACTGAGTTAGTATACCATAAAGTAAAACCATGTATAATTTCATATTAAAAATAATTTTAATTATTCAGCATAAAAATGACAACAGCAATGCAGTTTGATCATTTCCACAGGAAATCCGCAGTTCGGGAGCAGCAAAGCTTCTATGGCATGTACATGGGAGACGGTGGCAAGGAAAATAAATTCTTACTGTCCTCCATCAAAAATCATTGAAAAATCATAAATTTCCACTGGGTTAAGAAACAGTTCAAAATATATAGCATTCACATATTTCCAGGAGGCAGCAGGGGGTTACTCTCTATTGCGATGCGAAAGCTAAATGCGTTGATATGCAAATTTGGTACTCTCTATTACTTGCCCAAACCCTTTCGCAAAATTTTTTGAAAAGTGGCAACACGGACATTGCAAAAGAAAATGTGGCAAAGGTTGGCAGTACTGAAATGTCAAAATATGTATAAAAAACGACATTTAAAAGGAAAATTTAAGAAAAAGTGAAGTGTAACAGCTTTTAATTGAAACAGAAGTGATGGATTCTGTATCTTTATGGTTTTATGAAGAAAACGTCCATGTATAACGAGTTGCAAGACTAGTCTTAAAGGTTCAATTAGACGTGACATAGCCATAGAAAACAACCTTAACGCCATAACTCTCTCCATAGAAACCAATTGAATTTTGGTTTGGTTATGGCTATGGATTATGGCTATGTCACGTCTAATTTAAGCTTAAGAGATAGATCCGGTATACTTTCCTTAAATGACCGCAGGTAAGAAAAAATCTGTAGCAGAATATGTTATTAAATACATATTGTTTTATTTTAACTTTGTACAAAATTTGCGTTTCTGTATGTTCTAAACGCTGTTCAACACTAGCTAAAAGTGTATAAAACTAGCCGCTGCCTTAAAATTACTTGGCCAAGGTGGATACCAACATCAAATTGGCCAGGACCATACCTTAGGAATATAAAAAGAGCTCTACGTAGCTATTGAGAAAATACAAAACTGAGAGGGACCATCACCTGTGCTGGAAATGCTTAATTTATTTTTACGCATTTTCACTTGGTGTGATTTTTTAAATCAAATATGAATACATACATACAAACATACATGTGTAATATTATAAGTACTATAAGTCACATTTCGTTATAAACAACCAGCTATATCCCTTACAGGAGGTCCATTAGAATTTAGGTCGTCTGTCAATTTTGTCTACAAATTATTTGCGGCTTATTTGCCATTTGCTCACATGCAATCCACTAAAATTTCAAACTACCGTTGTTTTGTTTGTAATTTTTTGGCTTTTTCCCTAGAAACTATGATTTAGATATAAATATTTTGGTTTTATAAAAGGTTTATTAATCGAATTTCCATAGGAAATTTCCATAGGAATAAGACAGTCAATATATAAATATTTTTTTCAACGTACTTGCATGTTTTTCTCACTTTGCGTTTGGTATTTAGCTAATGCAAGATATTTGCGCTTATCGAGCGATTTGACAGGCGCTTTCGCATTGTAGAGTACGGTGATACCATACTTGCGAAACGGAAAATAAAAGATGCGAAAGGTAAATGCTCAAACGCATTAGAGAGTACCAATCGTTCGATTTCGTACCATTTTGCGGCAACATGACAGTTTCTAAAATGTTTTTGAAGAGGTAGCGGTCCATGATTTCTTTAATTTCATGCAGAGACCCGATTAAATTGAGTAAAAAACACCTCCACACTACAGGGAGACAGGGATTTGAAGGTAAGACCGTGATCCAGAAAAACTGCAAAAATCATTTATTCCCCCAAAGTACCGCCAGGTAAGAAAAGAGTTTGCGAAGGAAAATTTTCATTGGAGTTTTAAAGAATGGCGAAAAATATTATTTTCTGATTAACTAAATTTAACATTAAAGGATCCGTCTCAAAAAAATAAAGCCATTCGACGACCTCGAAGTATTATACTTATTGTATTGTACGAACTGTTAAGCATGGTGTTGGAAATGTTATAGTGCGGAGGGTGTTTCACTCAATGGTATCGTGTCTCGGCATGAAATTAGTGAAACCATGGACCGCTACCTCTACAAAAACATTTCAGAAACTGTCATGTTTCTCTTTTGCAAAAAATAAAATGCCTGTCCAATCAGCTGATTTAAACCCTATAGAGAACTTGAGGGATATGGTATACAGAAAGATAAAGCGGGACCATGGGTCGAAGAAACGAAGGGCCTACTTTTGTAAAACACAACGCCAAAAGTTGAAAAATTTTGTATGGAAAAAATTAAAATTACAAAAACAAAATATATACAAAATTTGTCAACGCTAAGAGTTGTGTTTTACAAAATTAGGCCCGAAATTTTTTCCTAAAAAGAAAAGAAGCCCAAGAAAGCATTCTTAAAAGCGAAATTGATCAATTAATCACCTCAATGCTCAGAAGATGCGCTGCTGCTTTGAAAAATAATGAATATGCCATTAATTATTAAAATAGATTTAAAAATGTTAATAAGTTGATGTGAGTTGCTTTAGTTTCTGCCATGCACATATGAATTATTTTTATTTTCGTGTTAATTTTTTTTCTAACTAAATTAAATTTAAAAAAAAATTGGTGGTAAAAGGTTAATATAGCGCTAAAAGTTTGTAATATGAACTGCTAAACCTATTTAAATACTTTTTTTTTATAATACTGGTACGGAATTGTAATAATACTAGCTCAGTTGCTTTAGTTTTTGAAACTAGTGTATGTACATCAATAAGAAAGTAATACTTATTGGTAAACATTTAAGAAATTTATTATTCGACATATTGTCATAAGTTTATTTTAACTTGAATTAATTAATTAATTTGTGATTTTCAAAAATATTATTATATGTGAATTCTCAAATAGTTTTTGAAAGTCTGTACATAAGATAAGAGGTTTGTGACTGTTCAAAATGTGTGGTTGAAGTCTACATACACGTATGTATGTAGATAAGTACTACATACATATCGACACCTTACATGCAAACGGACGTAACTACACTTTTATATTTTTTTACAGGAGAAACAAAAAACGTTTCAAAATTTTCTTCGAAATTTACTTGTAGTATAGATACTTATATGTTTTTAACCATTTATTTCCTTTTTATGTATATTTAAGATTTTATGTTAGTTACGTTCCTTGCATTAAAAAATAGAAGCATTCATAATTACGTGTGTTTGCATTTCTTTAATAAAGTCGTCATTTTTGATCGCAGAGGTCTAAGTATTTGCGTGAACATGTAGTTTGATAAAAGAAACCATAATCAACCAAAAACTCGATTTCGAATATTTGTGTAGTTACGTCCGTTTGCATTTAAGGTGACGATATATTGGTTGTTTGCGCTAAATATAGAGACCGGATGCTCTCGAACAAATCTATTAAAGTAAGCTTCCGAAGAAATATACACAAAAATACTTATGTAGCTAGTATGTAGTAGATGCATACATACATATGTACATATTAAAGTCTATGCAAATGGAGTAGGGATGCCGATCGGGGCTAATTTTTACAATCCCAGAATTCGGGATCTTTCGGGATCCCGAAATTTTTTGAGATTCACGAATTTTTCGAGACTCTGGAGGTTTTTGAAGATATATGCATTTTATAGGAAAATTACTAAAAAAAACGTCTTTCAAGGTTCACAACCAAAAGTTTTATAATTAATTTCATATTAAATAGTTAAATAAAATTATCTTATGTATGTAAGATGGGGATAATTCACAAGTTAATTTGCATTTGTCTTAATTCAAATTAACTTGTGAATTATCCCCATCCCAATGTGTATTTGATTTGAAGTAAATTCACTAAATGAAAGTGAATTAATACTGAATTTACCTATTTCAATATAGCAACACCGTCAACAATCAATCAAATGTTGGTTGATGAGGGAATTAGATACGGACTGCTTAAAAAGGTGTGCGAATTGGCTACGAGTACATTCAGTTAATGGGGTTTGTTTTGGATAAAAACAATCCTGATAAATTGTCGGTTGGTTATTGGTTTGCTGCAGCCATAATATATTTTGAATACACTGTGCCACAAACCAAAATTAAATTTTAATAAAGGTCGATGTATGTATATAATTTTTTAAATACTTAAATCGGCTTAATAGCCGATTCCAAAATAAATGAGCATTTATCTACTTTGTGTATGCAAAAAACGAAACTATGCTACAACTACAAATAAAAAGACTATCTCATACTTTCATTCTGAATATTTTCACACACAGAATAATAATATTTATTCATTAAAAAAAATAATACAGTCATACTCGGAATATTTATTGCTCATTCGTCATTGTATACAATCATTTGTGTACATAAAATGTACTGGAAAATGTATGGCTGTATCTGTGACTGTTTGAAAACATGCTTTATGTATCTGTAAATAAAATAAGTGTATTTATCATGTGTCTTCGATTTAATATTCAGAATATTTTAGTATTCATAATATTTTTATATTCACACAGTCTATATATTTTAGTTGTTTTCGTTTGAGCCGGGTAATTTAAAAAATGTGTATACACATAGTTGTTGGATGTTTATAGTTACACGCATTCGGTTTAAAATTAATCCGTGTGTTTGTATTTTGCGTGTTTTTTATTTTTAGCTGCACGTATTCGTAGTTGTTTGACGGCCAACACTCAAAAAGTATTTAAAACGATACTTTTGTCATTCTCTAGTGTGTACTAGAGCTAGCTGTTATCAGCTGTTGTTAATATTTCGCAGTGAGCAATTTTAAAATTCATGTTCGACACATTTGGAAAATCATATAGCAGTTTCGCACAAAATCTACTACTTTGTCTATGTGAGAGGATTTCCCAAAAGAAAAAATATGGCCCTAAATACACTATTTTTATATTTACATAATGGCTGTATTGCGAATATAAAAAAAATTCTAAAAGTCTACTACTAAAGACTGCTATGCAGCTCTACGAGAGACTGTTTTTTATTGTAGAAAATTAAACAATTGAAAGTGAATTAATTATACTCTGAAGATTTTGAAATTTTATCAATTCCGAAAGTTTAGAGGAACAGCTTAACAACAGACTTAAGTTATTAATGCAAGCGTGTTAATCTCAATAAAAATAAATAAATATGCTATATAATGCTACGAGTATATCATGACATCATCTGTCAGTAAAAGAATCTTCTCGGTATGATAATAATCTTTAATAAAGACTAATTGAAAAACAGAATGTCTCCTAAACATTTGGATTGTGATTTGTTATTGAAATATACTTAAAAAAAACTTCATAAAATTCACATTTGTTCTTTATAAATTCTTTTAGTCACTATTTTTGTTTTTTTTTTTACCACAAATTACAAATTTTGTGTAACAAATGCTATTTTTTAAGTAATTTTTGTTGCTTTTTTAAATTAAAATTAATTCTTTTTTACATTTTTATTTTATTATTTAATGGTCGGTTAACCGATTAACCGGTTTTTTTGAGTTCGGGTAAACGAAAAACCGTGTTTTCAAAAAGTCGGTTTTCAAAAAGTCGGTGTTCAAAAAGTCGGTTTTTTGAAAACACTAATATGAAGTAATTTTCAATCGCAATTTTAGGATAGCAATCACGTTCTTTTATTATTTGCAAAAAACGTGGCTCAAATATGTTATTAGAAAGTGCAATTATGCATTTTAACAAGTTGCAAAGAGTTAACGTGAACACCTTTATTGTTTAATATATAATTATTAAAGCTATTAAAAAATTGCTTATTATCTTCAAACAGATTTGCAATTAATAAAGGAAAGCAGATAAAACATGGTTTGGAAACACATCACTATCTTCACATGGGGAAAGTCATGATGAATTTATTTTTATAAAACAAACAAAACTTAGTAAACAATTTCGGGATTGACTGAATCCCGAAAATCCCGGGATTAAAAAATTGAATTCGGGATCAGGATTGGCATCCCTAATATGGAGATACGATACATAAGTAGTATATGCATTCACATGAATGCAAATGAGTATATACAAACAAATTTCAGCAAAAAGGAATAAACGTTCATCTGCATGATATACAGACTTAATTATGAAAGTGGTCTAAGTCATATTAATTTTTTACATCGAAATATTAAATAAATCTGAATAAACTTCAATAAATAGTTAATAAGTATTAAATAAATTTATTTTAATCGAGACTGGTACAGCTATAAATTAAAATTATGCATAATATAAAATATTTTTTGATTTGTTCAAATATAATCTACTAAATATCTCGACCAAAGAAATATATGACTTAGACCACTTTCATAGTTAAGGGTACATATTATACATACATATTTGCATTTGCTGTGTAAAAAATTTTATATGCAGATGTTTCCTTCCCAATCATGTATTTTTTTCATATAAATTAGAGGTCTCCAAACTTTTGGACTACCACCTTCTTTTTTTTCGGTTCTAGACAGGTGGGATCTTTAGTAACTGGTTTTTAGTTTCATGATAACGTGACCAAAAGAGTAACAATAAATGGGAAAACTCGCTCAAAAAGTATGGAACACATCAGAAATTTTAAATATTGAAAATTTAATTTTATTAACCCCCGACCAAAAACGGTGTTAAAATTTTTTAGTGTATGTCTATATAGCTGTATATATGTATGAGTCCACGTATAGACTAGGGATGGGGAAAAAATATCAATATTTGAGAAAAAAAAATATCGATATATATCGCCGATATTTCAAAAACCGATATATCGATACATCGATTCTTATTTACGAGTATCGGGTTTCGATACTCTTAAGAGCTATAGCCGTTTTTTAACTGTACGGTATTGGCATCACTACGAGTGATACGAAGAAAAAAAGAGAAATTTCATAATAACAGCCCAGGCGCATTTATAAGGTGACGCAACTAAGCCACCTGACTTTTTGCATTGTGTGGATATAAGCCTAAAAGCACAATTTGTTCTGTTACGAATCAGCTGACAATTTTTGGTTTATAGAAATCATATACAAGCCGTTAGTTTTTCTCTTTTATTCTGTTCTGTTTCGGTTCAACCTGTGAAAATAAAAAAAACTTTTAATTAATTGTAAGTGGCAGCATAAATAAAATAAAAACGTTTCGAAATAAACTGTGATTGTGCTTTAAGAATTAAAAAAAATTTAATTGTTACCAGAAAAATATAAAACTATATTGAAACATAACAACGGACGATGCAAAACTCATCACTTTAGTGGAAAACTGTGATCATTCTAGTCAGAAACAGCTGATAATTTATTTCTGAAAAAGTAACTATTAAAATTTAGAAAGTGAACGGCACAGCACAGAGCAGCAACAGAAAATAAAGACTAATGACTAATTTTTAATATTGTAATTTTTAGTTAAAGTAAACTTGTATATTTTATATTTTAATGTTTCAATAACAATACAACTCGATTGCTAACACATCCCCAGAGAAGTAAACACAAAAATCACGAAACGACGGGAAAAATATGTAACAAAATTTTAGTTTTTATTGACATAAAACAAGATAGGCCTCACCACACAAAACATACTGAAGTGTCACGAGACGGAAGATACGGGAATTTTTCTGTTTGTCTCGTTTTCCCTGGAATTTTGTCGGCGTTTTTGTTTTGATTCTTCTTTCTGGTGCAATAAAATTACAACGCTTTTTATTAGCTGTGTTAATTGGTAAGTAGTAATACACTACAGTATCAAATACACTATACTTTTCTCTTTTTTCTACGAATTTTAAAAAACCTGATTGGGGCTTTTTTTACCTGTCACTTTCTTCACTTCTGTGTATTCTGTGCTCACCAGCTAAATAATAAGAAATCAATTCTCAAAGACTAATGAAGTCTTAAATTTCTTAAAGTGACTAATTGTGCCTTGGAAATGAATGCAATTTTTCAGAAATTATCTTATAATACAAATTAAACATACAGATGTATGGATAAATTTATTTCCTTCTTCGATATCAATATTAATTTGGTTGTACACGTTTTCTTTAAATATTATTGTTTAATGGATGCCTAGTGGATATTTCTTATTCCGAAACGATGAACTTTGAAGTGTTCAACACTGGGCATTCATTAAACAATGATTAACATCCTTATTTATAAAAAATATTAAAGCTTTCTAAAGGTTTAATAAGCAAAATTTCTTATGGAAATCTGTTTTACAAACCCTTTATAAAGTCTCAATAACTGTTAATAATTTATGTCGCTTAAACTTTTTTTTGGCGGTTATGGCACGATACGGTAGTATGCGTATATCTTTTAGAGTTGGAATATTTTGGCAACATTTTTAGGCAAAAATATCGATATATCGAAAAATCGATGTTTTCAAAAAATATATATCGATACTGTTCAAAAATATCGATACGATATATATCGATACATTTTTTTCATTTGCCCATCCCTAGTACAAGCCAAACTGCTGGACTGATTTTAATTTAGTGTTTTTTTTTAAGGTGAGTTGATGAAAGTGTTCTTAGCTTTGTTTGAAAAAAATCGGTCCAGCCATTTAGAAGATATCACATCTTTTCTAGATTATTCTATTTATTTTGGGAGCCGTAGCTCCCAAACTTATAGAACGATTTTAATTTGTTTTTTTCATGATCTAATATCATCTCGTCTATACTTGAAGAAAATCGGTCCAGAAGTTTGGTCTGCACGTCGCATTTGTTTCTATATTTATGATTTGATTAGGCTAAATTTCGTATATCTTTGTAAGCCAAATTGCATGTGATAGTTATTAATGAACAAATAACACCAAAGTTAATTGTAAATATTCTGACAAGCACTTAGTAGAACGGAACAACTAGCTGTTTTCGATGGTCACTACTCGTTCATCATCAGCGTTCTTTTGTGTTTGGTCCACTGCGTGTGGTGTCAGTTGATGTAGATTTCTGCTTTATATAGTCAGCCTTAATTGCAAATGGAATATGTGAATTGTTTTGATTCATCGTATTACAACTTGCTATTTATTGATTTAAACAGTTTCCAATCATGTTGGATTCTATAAAATTGTCTATTAGTTATGTATGAAACTGTTTAACTTAATAGATACGTGTCTGAATCAAACAGTTTTTCATTAGTAATTAGTTGTTACTAGAGTTTTTCTTTTCCCGGACTTTTTCATTTCCCGGGAAAGCGGGAAAGATTTTTCGGTTTCCCGAGAAATCCCGGGAATTACCGCCCAGTACAAAACAATACAAAATATTTTTAAATTTAATTTATTTCAACAAAAACAAATTATAATTCATGAGATCGATTAAATAATAACGTTTTATACACACATTAGTCAAAAAATAATACCGTTTCCGTTCTTTATATAATAGTGATACATAGATACCAATATTATAAAAAAGAAGTTATACGAGTATTATTAAAAAAATATATATTATATATATATATATTTTTTTTAATACATATATTTATTTATTGTATCTTCAAATATGAACTAACAATAAGTATTCAAATCTTAAATCTAAATATAATTAATTAGGCTCGACCAGTGTCGGATATAAACTTAGTGATAGTTATTAATAATACATAAGTCGTGATAAGCAAAAACAAAAGTATTTTCAAGCATTTTTTCTGGAGTGATGTGAATAAGAGCCCTTGTGTCCCTCTTTTTTAGGCGGATGTGTCCAGTAATGTTCAAAATATTACGAGCAAGCGGATTAGGTTATGACTCGAGTTTTGTTATATATTTGCCTGCGTATTTTGCAATTTCTTCAGTCACTACTGGCATATTTAAATCGCGATGTATATTTGAATTTTCTATGGAGCCGATGTTATTAACCGTACAATTTTGTTTTGCCTTCGTTGGATTCTCTCGACATTGGAAGCTAAAGCAGTGCCCCATAGTTGAATGTCATACCACCATATAGGTTTCAAAAGCGACTTGTATATCAAAAGTTGCAATCTAGATTGAGGGATGAATTTCTACCAATCAGCCAATGTACCTGAGTTTATTTTAGTTTCATTTGTGTTAGCTTAAAGTCAATGTGGTGTTTCCATGTAAGCCTTCGATCAAGGTGTATGCCAAGGTATTTCACATGTGAACGTTGAGGAACAATTTGATTATTGATTCTAATGTGGGAACAAGTATCTTTTCGTAGGGTACATGTTACCTGAGCACACTTCTGTTTGTTTACCTTTATTCGCCATAGATGTAACCATAGTTCTAGCTGGGTAATATGTTGCTGAAGGTATTGGGAAGCCTTTTGAGGGTTTTCGTGCATATTAAGGCAGGCTGTATCATCGGCAAATGTAGATGTGTGAATATTACTGCTCAATGGCATATCACAAGTATAAATCAAATACTAAACTGGCCCCAGTATACTCCCCTTTGGCACATCGGATGAGAATATTTCAGGCTTACTCATAAAATCTCCTTCCACAACAGTGAACTTCCGCAATAACGTAACTTTCCAAAATATTTGGAATGTTTATTGGTAGGTGAGTCTTTAATTTTAAAATTAGGCCTTCATGCCACACTTTATCAAATGCCTGAGAAACGTCAATAAACAGCGCAGAGCAATACTTCTTTTCTTGAAAAGTATTTCTTATAAATTGAACCAATCCATGAGTTTGTTCAATGGTGCTATGCTGACTTCTAAATCCAAATTGATGATCCGGTATGCACTCATTGTCAGTTAGAATTGGGGACATTTTTATTATGAGTAACTTTAAAAAAAATATTACAAAATATCTCCTTATGAAAAAATCATTGATAAACTTAAAGTTGGTTTAACAGACGAATTTTGTATGGCAAAACCAGTTTTAACTCATGCTTTAACTTTAACAATCGTTTTTGCATAAGAGCATATTTCTTTGGAGATAGGACTTTAGAACAGAATAAGCTGATAATGCTGTTAAACGTACTATTTACCTAATAGTAGGGATGTAACGAATGTTCGCATTCGCAAATAATTCGCTTACTTTTGCTATTTGCATTCGCATTTGCATTCGCTAAAATGTATGCGAATATTTAAAGCGAAATATTTTCCAGTTTTTGAAAAAGAAAAGGCAGTGTTTGATTTGCGCGAAAATATTTTCTACTTAGACTATTCTTTTAAAAATGGTAAGCACCATTCATTACTTCGTACAAAAAATTTGAAATGCAAAAATATTAACTAATCCTTCTTTGTTGTAAATTTTTTGCGAAACAAGTGCCACTCACATTATTTCGCATGAAAACTTAAAATGTTGAAGATATATGTATTTCATATGTTTCTCCCAAGATGAACAGAGTACTACTTCTGGAAAAAATTTTCATGAACATTACAATTTTTTTTAATATGTATTTTGGAAGCATTTTACAGGAAATTTTGAACTTAGTACAAGGTCTTAAGGCCAAAGTAAGAATGGGTTGATTGCCTAACATTTTATAAATTTATTTTTAATTATTATCTATACTTATTTTAATATGATTTCATATATCTTTCAGTTTAACAATTTTGAATAAATATTTGCTGAATTCAAGACTTAAGTGGGTCTATCTATACAACACAACTTCACGTTCTTAGACAAATTAATGTTCATGTGATTTTTTTAACGTATTGTAATATTTGCACTCGCTTTCGCAAAAATTAAAATGTATTATTCGTTTTCGCATTCGCATTCGCTAAACTGGTATTCGTTACATCCCTACCTAATAGAATCTGTAATTATTTGTATTTTTTTTTATTTCCTTGCTCATTTCTGTTTTTACTTTTATGAATTGATGTAGAATTAAATTTTGAACGTCGCGCTGTACTTTTTCCAAATAAAGGCATCTAAATCTCAGAACGCATGCGTGCCATATGTAAACTCGGCCTTAGTTATTGTAAAGCTTTAGCTATTGTGATATTGCCATCACCTTATTATTGCACCATCGCATACATAAAGTGAATAACGACACTCATCAAGGAATGTGTAAATACAAATTAAGTTGCCATAACAAAATCAAAAAAATCCCGGGGAATCCCGCACAAGTTTCCCGGGATTTCTTTCCTGGAAAATGTGCGGGATCCCGGGAAAATTTTCCCAGGAATTCCCGTATGAAGAACACTAGTGATTATTTTTTTTTTGGCACATGGCACACATGAAATGCCAGATGTAAATTCAGCCATAGTGTTGTTTTTTTATCTATAAAATGTGTTTTAAAGTGTAACTATCAGCGCAAAATATGGGATATTTTTTATCCTGTTCGAAACCGGTTTTTTATATTTGTTACGGTTTTTTTTTTCGAATAACACATTTTTGGGCAGCTTAGGCTACTTTCCGGTTCGAGTTCGATTGTTTAACCAGTTTTGATACCGGCTTTATGTATTTTTTTAAACATATCAACGCTAGCGGAGCCACGTAAAATCTAGTATATTATAATCGAAAATAGTCAATATTACTAAAACAATCAAAACGAATAATAATAGCAATAACAAAAATTAAAAATTTTAAAAACCCCCCAATATCTCTAGAAAAGATGTAACATCTTCTAAACGGCTGGACCGATTTTCTTCAAACATGGTTAAGAACCATCTCGATCAAGTCACCTTTCAAACAGATAAAACTAAATCAAAATCGGTCCAGCCCTTTTGGGCTGTACGTGGACACGGACAGACACACAGATACACAGACACTCACTACAAACTTATAACACCCCTTTTTTGGTCGGGGGTTAAAAAATAAAAAATAGCTAATGCTATTACTTTCGGAGATACTTTTGATTCTTTTTAAAGTATACGGCTTTCACACGCACGACTACAAATGGTATTGACTGCTATCGTCGCCGTGTATACAGCTAGTTACTTTATTATATTTTCAACGACTGCAATATCATAAGCACCTGATATTAAAGTAGATATAAATACATATGTAAATTAGAGATATAAATGTTTTAAAATTTTTTAAAATATCAAAATTGGTATAGCACAGTCCGATAGAGCATAAAAAAATATAAGGGAAAGTATATTTATTTTTTTGCTAAGGTCAAAAAAGTTCACACACCAACCGCGATGGAGTTTTGAAAATTTTTAATTTTCTATTTGGTTAAAAAAATTGAAAATATAGTTATTTAAAACAAAAAATTAATAAAAAACACCGTATAAAATTATTAATATTCAATATTGCATTAAGAATGCCTCGAAATAATTTTAGATTATGTAAAATAATATTTTTGTTAGTTCAAGTCCGTGCTTTAAGTGTTCCAAATTTTGTATACACCTGTTTAGAAAATCCAATTGGTGTATGAACTTTTTTGAGAAAAATTAGAAAAGATTATGATTTTCGTGGTTACTAGGACATGGTTAACCTGATGGTACTATACCAAAAAATTGCTTATACCCCTAATGTACATGTATGTGTACATAATATGTACATGTTATGCATATGTCATAGCCGTAATAAGTGAAAAGAATGAAAAATAAAAATATTTTTATTTCAGTTATAGTTTTTATTTTAAATTAGAAATAATGAAAATTCAAACAATTATTTTTTATGTGAAAATTCAATACAATTTATTTATTTTAAAACGATTGAAATTTTTTCAAATTCATACATTGCTCAAATCAATTTTTTATTCCCGTAATTTCTACACACAGGTAATTTACCTAAGGTTTTTTACCCAAGAGTTTGCCTTATAAAATTCAACTTACACGATAGATATCTAGGCACAAATAGATATCTACTTGTAGAAATTACGGACATTAGACTATTAAATCAATTTACAATATTCGAAATATAATTT
Source organism: Tachina lurida (assembly GCA_944452675.1). NCBI lineage: Eukaryota > Metazoa > Arthropoda > Insecta > Diptera > Tachinidae > Tachina > Tachina lurida. Next base: position 59,144,473 of record OX101753.1, read on the forward strand.
TGTTCGTATTTTTAAAACAAAAGAAAATTTAAAGAAATTGAGTATTAAAAATTTGAATAAAATTCATTTCAATATTATTTAACTACAAAAAAAGTCAAATAGTTTTCTTAGAATTTAATTTGAAAAAAAAAACAATAAAATATAATTCAATCGGGCTGTTATTTCTTGAATAGAAACTATTTCTGAAAAATAAAAAGAAATAATTATTAAACTTAAAAGTATATAACAACTGTTAATACCAGACTCGTTTGCCTGGCTTAACTGAGATGTAAGTGGTGGGGCTTATCCAAGTGGTACACAAGGATAAGCAATTTAAAGAATGTTGATGTTTTTTACCCAAGTGATACACAAGGATAACTCAAGTTGTGGAGGAATCAATTAGTTATTCAGGTAGTACACCAGGATAATCTAATTGACTCAAAGAAGTGAAGTGTGTGACGATTTAAGTAGCAATCATAAATTTTATTCAATAATTTTAATATTTATACAAAAGGTAAAAATTAACTTAAAACTAAGACAATAACAAAAAATAAAATAATAAAAAAAATCAATAAGAGTACAAACATAATTTAAAACGGCCAGAAACTGTTCATTATTATCTTGCCAAATTCATTCCCATCGTAAGCTAAGCAAAACAGATATTCAATTTCACTACTGTCTGGCTGGTAATTTGAAACACACGTGGAAAATAAAAAAGATGTTTTATTTATTTCGTCAATTATGCTGACATGATGGTTCTCATACCTGGCTTGACAAATGTGTGAGAAATAAATTAATTTTATTTTAATTAAATTGATGGAAAGAATTTAAGTGTACTTGAGACGTGGCAAAAATATGAATAAAAAAAGTTAAAAAAAAAAAGGAAGCGTTTTGCTTAAATTTTAATTCAACTAGAGATTCTTTTTATTTTGATACCAAATAAAAAGAATCACAAGAATTAACATATTGCGCCCCCAGGGGGATTGTTAATAACAATAGGCAGTTTAACTGAACACTTTCCGGCAATTTATGCTGCAGTAAATTAAGCGCCAGGGTCCAACGAAATGTTCCACCTTGACCTGGGTGATGGCTGTGGTGCTATTGGACGCGTATTGAGTCTTCTTTTTTCTAATATTTTGATTAACAGGATGGTTAGCAATGTTAAAATCAGAGCCAGTCCCACATAGCTGACTGCCAAGCTATGCATGCCATGATTCATGGTTGGGGTGGGTATATTCCGCATCTGTTCTCTTACCATGATTCTTAGGTCTTGTAAAGTTTCGGTTATATTGAAGACCTTTTGTTGTAAAGGGGGCAATGAAACTCCAGAGCTTGTATAGGAGGGATACAAAGTCGAGGTAATTGTTTGGTGCCCATATACGGTAGTCAACTCATTTTTCATTGAACATCCTGCTGGCAAGGTAAGCAATCCAGTTCCTTGTAAGACCTGAGAACCACTGATGCCGTTGCACACCATACTTAATTTGAGTGGATGTTGAGTTGCGATTAGCCATTGATTTCTTTTATGAAGTTGGTACCACACATTACTATGGGCTAGTACGTCGGTATTGTAACTTATGTCTGACTCGTTGTTAAATAAATGTATCTCACAACGACACATTGGTGAATTTTTGAAATACGTAGCTTGGATATTTGGGCATAAGAAAGTATCGTGATCAACGATGTGGCAATCACGGAGTTTGGTATCATCAACCGGGAAATATTCGTCTCGGTGAGCGTTGAGAGCCATCATTTTGGTTGTTGGAATGATCGCAACCAACGAGTCATTTACTAGTTGTGGAACTGGTGTAAGATAAAAGAGGTCGAATTCCTCTTTATGGGCTAGTGGAATTTCCAATGTGCAAATAATGTGTTGGTTTGAAATGGCTGTATTAGATGTCACTAAACCATACAGATGAATGATATCCGTGACTGGTAGTATTAAATCCGATGGCATATTTGCCTTTACTCGTATATTGTCCACTTCCAAAGAAAATTGTTGCGGTGTTAGTAGAGAGGGACTTATTCTGCCATGATATGTATCGGTTAGCAGATCTATTATGGCCTTTAACATTGTTTGCACATTGTCTGATATGATGATCAACTGAATGCTAAGCGAGAAAATAAGTTGAGACTGCTGGGTTTCATTGACAGTAAAGTTCTCGAGTCTTTTTAGCCTAAAGTTTAATTTATCGAGACTATTCTGAGTATGAGCCTCCGTTTGTTTCATAATATTAAGGGTGGAGTCGAGGAATGATGTTTGATTCCGTAGAAGGTGTGCCAAGTGATCCTCGTTATTCTTTATGCTGTTGATGGTGTCTGTCATTTTTTCGGCATACTGTGAATCGAGAACTCCAAATAATGAATTTGCTACATTTCCAACGAAATCAATTGCCCCTCGTTTCTTCTTAAGAGGCTTTCGAGACTGGTAGCCACTTTAAGTGTAACGTTGTTAAAATGCGCAACGAGCGCGATACATTGATGATTGAGATCTGAACTGTTGCAACATTTCATCAACGTATTAGTTCCGTTTGCTAGAAGTTGTACTTCATTGAGAAATGGTGATAGTTCAAAGTAGATAAAAAGCTTCCATTCTGAGATAATTGGTTTAACTTGACCAATATGTTCAAAGTGTAAGCCAGGAGAGCTAGTGATCTTTGTGTAGGTACCTAGCTGGCATACCACTAACGGAAGGAATAAGGCAAGAAGCATTAGTAGGCTGGTTGGAGATAATGTGCAGCGTTTTGGGGGTGGTGAGCCTTTGTATTTGTCAGTAGGTGGTTCGTTTCTCTTGAGTTCCGAGCTATTTCCTTTAGTTTTGTTCGGAGATTTGTAGTTTTCCTTGGGAAGGGAACTGCTTTTTACACCTTCACTGCCCAAAGACGTTGAGGGTGTGTTCTGCAGATCAGGCATACTTTCATTGCCAGTAGTGGTGTAGGATGTATCGAGAGGAAGCGGAGCAAGTAAGTGAATTGCCCGTTTAATGATACCTGTAGACGTTTTTACTGTTGCCGTCCTCACGATACCGTCAGGCCCGGGGAATGTTTCGATCACCTTTCCGATTCGCCACGTCATGACAGGAGTGTTGTCTTTCACTATAACTATAGTACCCACTGGCAGATTTTGAGACTTTGATTACCATTTGTTACGCTGCTGGAGTTCAGTGAGGTACTCGTGGGACCATCGTTGCCAGAAATGATGTTTTATTTTTTATACTAATTCCCATCGTTTAACGAGTGATGGCGACATCGAATGAGCAGTTGCATCGACTTGTGCCGTGAGAGGTTCCCCAATCAGGAAATGACCAGGAGTCAAGGCAGCTGCATCATTAGGATCATTTGATAATGCTGTTATAGGTCTGGAATTCAGTATTGCCTCTACCTCTATGACTACAGTTTCCATTTCTTCATAAGTTAGGGATGCGTTTGTCATTTCTTTGAGTAATAGCATTTTGGCTGACTTGACTGCGGCCTCCCACAATCCCCCAAAATGAGGTGCTCAAGGATGAATGAAATGAAAAGAAATGTTATTTGCACATTCTCGCTGAATGGCTTCTTGAGCTGTGGGGGTAAAAAGGGCTGATGATAATTCCGCTAGTTGATTTCGTGCTCCGACAAAGTTTGTTGCATTGTCGCAGTAAAGTTTTTGGCAGTGACCTCTGCGACTGGTAAATCGTTTTAGTGCTCCCAGGAACGCTGTTGTTGTTAGGTTTGTAACTAATTCGAGATGCACTGCTTTTGTGGCGAAGCAACAGAATACTGCAATGTACGCCTTTTGAGGTCGTTTTCCTCGAGTTTTAAAGTGAACCCAAATTGGAGAAGTTTTGGTTTTGATTTTGCGCAACTTACGCACTTATGGATGGTTTCTCGTGCTAAGTATTTTCCCTTGGTGGACCAAAATCGTTGTCGGACATTTGCAAGGAGAGCCTGAGCTCCACAATGCTTATTTTCTTTGTGTATTGACTCAAATATTAGTTTGCTGATTATCTCATTATAAGGGAGGAGCATTGGATGTCTTGTATTGAATGGCAAAGTAGACTCTTCTAGTCTGCCTCCGACTCTTAAAATGCAATTTTCATCTAAAAATGGTGATAAACTTTTGATCGGACTTGACACCCTTTGTTCTTTGCGTTTTTGCAACTGCTTGATGTCTTCTGAGAATGCAAATTTTTGAGTTTCTCTAATAATTATAAGAAGTGAATCGTGGAGCTCGAAAGGTGTCAGAGCTCTTTGAGTTTGTCGATCTGCCTTGGGGAGCCTAGCATTTTTTATGAATCTGAAGATGTATTCTATAATACGTTGCAGGGTTTTAAAAGAATTTCTATGGTTGATAGAATGCAAAAAATTTTCAGTCGTTACCGAAACCAGCATGTTATAGGAAATTTTCTTCTGTTCAGGTAAAGGTGTGTCAGGAGTTGGAGAGAACATCGGAGGCCAATGTTTCTCATCACCATGAAGAAAGAATGGCCCATACATCCACTGGGGTGTATGCTGCAACTGCTGTGGATCCAATCCTCTAGATATTATGTCTGCTGGGTTGTCCTGGGAACTCACATGACGCCATTGATCAGGTGTCGAGCTTTCTTGAATTGAAGCTATTCGATTTGCTACGAATGTATGCAACGAAGATGATCGTGAATTTATCCATGCTAATACTATTTTTTAATCAGACCAGTAGAATGTTGGCGTTGTATTCATATCCAGATCGTGCTTAACTTTTGCAGCCAAGTTGGCACCCAACTGGGCAGCACATAATTCCAGCCTGGGCAGCGTTTGTTGCTTGAGAGGGGCTATACGGGACTTCGCACAAAGCAAGTATACAATAACTGTTTTATTTGGCAAGAATGTCCTAATATATACTGCGGCACCATACGCCTTTTCTGAGGCATCTGTAAAAACATGTAGTTGCGTATTGCTTGGAATCGATCCTTTATATATATGTCGATGAGCTTGAAAGGTTTTGAGTTCACTCAGATTACTTCTAAAGCTTCGCCAGCGTGATTCAAATTCTGAAGGCACTGCCTCATCCCATGAAAGATTCAAATTCCATAATTTCTGGATGGATATTTTTGCCTTGACGACTACTGGAGACAGTAGTCCGAGTGGGTCAAATATACGCGCTAAATCTGATGTGACTGTCCTTTTCGTCACAGCCTTGGTTGGTTGTATGTTGACCTTAATTTTCAGTAGATCATCCTTGGGTAGCCATACTAATCCCATCGTTTTTATATAGTCGGTTTCGTCTGTGGAAAAATCAAGACTAACTTCTTGATCATCATTGGGGATATTGCGTAGCAATTGGGTATGATTTGCACACCATTTTCTTAAATGAAATCCGTACTTTGACATGACGTGTTGTTGTTGGACCATCGTCCACATAAAAGTTCTTTTCCAAGAAATTGGCTGCTAACGGAAACTGCAGGTTGTTATCATGGCTTATTTCCTTTAGACATTTGATTGCCAAGTATGGTGCAGGTCTGGTTCCATATGTCACTGTATTCAACTTGAAGTAACTGATGGGTTCAGAAACATTACTTCTCCATAGAATTATCTGGTACTGTTGGTCTTTTGGATGGACCAATATTTGTCGGTACATTTTTTCTATGTCTGTTGTGAACACGAAACGTGGAATCCGAAATCGCAGAAGCACCGTAAACAGCTCATTTTGTAGTGGTGGCCCGATGTGTAAAATGTCATTCAAAGATTTTCCTGACGAGGTTTTTGCTGACGCATCAAATACCACCCGAAGTTTAGTGGTGCTACTATCAGGTCGTAAAATGCAGTGGTGAGGAATAAAGTATTTAGACCGTTCCACTTCATCTATGTTGATTTTCGACATACATATGTCCCATTGTTTCGTAATCCTTCATAAACTGCATATATTGAGTTTTTAGGGAAGCATCTTTTGATAATCGACGTTCCAAGCTGAGGAAGCGGTTAAAGGCAATATTATGTGAGGCGCCTAAAGAAGATGTTTCAGTACAGAATGGAAGTCGTACTACGAACCGTCCTTCTTTGTTACGAATAGTGTGTTGATTGAAATGTGCCTCACATTGGGCGTCATAGGGAGATAATTGATGCCCAGTGCTCTCGATCTCTTCCAGTTTCCAAAATCGTTCAATAGTCGTATTCATTTTATCCTCTTCAGTTAAAGTACCACATATTGCTGATGAGAGTTGTTCTTCAGATACCTTTCCAGATACTATCCAGCTAAAGGTGGTATTTTGTAATATTGGGAGGTCATCACCGAGTTTAATTTGTCCTATGGCAAGGATTTGATGGTAATATTCTGCGCCTAACAAAATGTAAATTTTTTCTAGTCAGTTAAAAGTTGGGTCCGCCAGTGTGACATTGTTGGGAATCGCCCACTTATCGCTGGTAAGTTGTTGAGCAGGTTTAGGAGAAATGATTTGTGGCAACATAAATGCCTCAAGACGTGTTGAAAAGTTGTTGAGTCTGGATTGAAGTGATATGTTGATACGGTGTTGAACTTTGGTGCGGTTTTTTCCAATTCCATTGATTGAAATTGAGGTGGTTCTTGCTGGGAGCCCTAGAGTTGTGACTAATCTCTCTGTAATGAGGTTGACTTGTGAGCCCGAGTCGAGAATTGCCTTACATTCAGTTTCTAGTCCATTTGCCTTGACCTTTACCAACGCTGTTCCTAGTAGGACATATGGTCTTCTGCAGACGGAACTTGTCGTCATGCTTTCAGCTTCGTCCTGTGGTGTGCTAATGAGAGATGTCACGTTTGTTGTGGAGGGGTTGTTAAGTGTAGCTGCCTTTCTGTCTTGAGTCAATTTCTTTCTTAGGAGGAGTAATTTTTCTTGATGACGAATAACCTTGTGGGGTTGGTTCCAGATGTACCAAGATATGGTGCTTTTTTCCACATTTCTGGCAGCGGCCTGAAATTGCACATTGTTTGGTACTATGGGTACTACTAAAGCAATTGACACATAATTTATGTTTCTGTATCATGTTTAGTCTGTTTGTTGAGCTTTCATCGATAAATTTCTTACATCGATACAATGGGTGGGAATCTCGCTTGCAAACTATGCACAACCGGTTTTCGTGTCGAGGTTGTGCTGTAAGCGCGCATATTTTGTTATTGCTTCCAGAGTGTGAAAATAGTTCTCAAGGAATGTCAGAAATTGGTTGATTGTTTGTAGTTCCTTTGGGTGAGAAATTGATTGCTCATATTGAGCATGCACTGTTTTATCTAACTTTTTAACCAGGATGTGGATAAGGATTGGATCCCACGATAATATTTGAAGCCCCATGTTGGAGAGAGCTGCCAAACATTCCTTTGTTGTATCGTGCAATCGCTTAATAGCACCTAATATGGATGCCCCAGATGGTTGGTCAAGTAGTCTCTGAACTGCTGTTGCTACCATTACCCTTTTATTGTTGTATCGATCTTGCAGCAATTGCCACGCCACCTGATAATTGTCTGCAGTAACCGCAAGATGATTAATGAGGTTCGCTGCTTCACCAATGACGTTGGTTTTTAAATACCACATTTTATGAGCATCAGACATCTGTTGCTCATGTACGATTCTTGTAAATAAATCGGAGAATGATGTCCATTTCATGTAGTCACCTTCAAATTTTGTAAAGGTAAGGTTGATGGTCTGGCCGTAGTTTCTGTGGTTGAGTGGTGGAGGCTTCTATTGGCCGTGGTGAGCTCTATGATTGCTGATTGTGCAGCTTGTTCGAGGCGAACATATCTGCTTGTATCGTAACCAGCAATGTCTGGGTCGGGATATTTGTCCAGTAATTCATCATTAAGCCTTTCTAATTGAAGCCACAGCTGAGAGATAGTGGCCTTTTTTACATCGTAGTAAGATTGATCTTGACCTGGTTGCAACTGAAGGCCTTCTAGCTGTCGAGTAAGCGCCGCCATTTTTCCAAGTGACTGGCTGATTAATCCATCGTGTCCCCCAGTTGCGCCGGCTTGCGATTGACCTGAGTTTTCCGATGTGGGATGGGGATCATGTCCCCCAGTTGCCCCGGCTTGGGTTTGACCTGTATTTGCCGATTTGGGATTGGGATCATGTCCCCCAGTTGCCCCGGCTTGCGTTTGACCTGTATTTGCAGGTTTGGGATTAGGAAGTTCTTTTTTCCCGGATTCTTTACCTTGATTATCGAGTTCACGTTCCATTATAGCTATATATTTCGTCGCCATGGCCTCAATTCGAATATAGTAGTCGGATGTGAAGCATTCATCAGATGTGTCTATGTCCTTCAACTCTCGTAATTCATTGTCAGCCGTGTCGAACTCTGTCCAAGCTGTCTTTAGACGAGATAGTCGTTCCTGGTAATAGGTTGCGGTTTTCCGGCTGGCTGAATCCTTGGTGAAATTTCGAATAATGGTTGCAATATGTTCTCCCGTTTCCTTTAGTTGGCGGAGCAGTTTTGTTGAGGTTGTTTCCATGGTGGATTAGTTGTTGTGGAAAGCAGGGAAGTGATGGCACTATTAGTTAATTCGAGGATTGCGTGTCCTGTCACGGTCGCCAAAAATGTTAATACCAGACTCGTTTGCCTGGCTTAACTGAGATGTAAATGGTGGGGCTTATCCAAGTGGTACACAAGGATAAGCAATTTAAAGAATGTTGATGTTTTTTACCCAAGTGATACACAAGGATAACTCAAGTTGTGGAGGAATCAATTAGTTATTCAGGTAGTACACCAGGATAATCTAATTGACTCAAAGAAGTGAAGTGTGTGACGATTTAAGTAGCAATCATAAATTTTATTCAATAATTTTAATATTTATACAAAAGGTAAAAATTAACTTAAAACTAAGACAGTAACAAAAAATAAAATAATAAAAAAAATCAATAAGAGTACAAACATAATTTAAAACGGCCAGAAACTGTTCATTATTATCTTGCCAAATTCATTCCCATCGTAAGCTAAGCAAAACAGATATTCAATTTCACTACTGTCTGGCTGGTAATTTGAAACACACGTGGAAAATAAAAAAGATGTTTTATTTATTTCGTCAATTATGCTGACATGATGGTTCTCATACCTGGCTTGACAAATGTGTGAGAAATAAATTAATTTTATTTTAATTAAATTGATGGAAAGAATTTAAGTGTACTTGAGACTTGGCAAAAATATGAATAAAAAAAGTTAAACAAAAAAAAGGAAGCGTTTTGCTTAAATTTTAATTCAACTAGAGATTCTTTTTATTTTGATACCAAATAAAAAGAATCAAAAGAATTAACAACAACAATTTATGATATATTTAGGTCAGAGAGATCTATAGAGGAACTTTTTTTAAAAACGGACTCATGGTATCAGCAATGAAAAAGATCACTTTTTGTGCGAACGGGTTGTCTTACATATTTTCTTACTACTGAGCCTCTGGTATTCATTACATTTTTGTACTATAAAATTTCCTTAGGTGTACAATGAAATTTTAATTTGATTTGGACCTAGAACGTAATGGTTTCGCGCAAGTTTTGCAAAACCCCAATACCTTGTTATTTTCATTGAGCTAAATATTTTGTTACTGTATTTTTCAATTATCAAAGGTGACAGATAATTGAGCAAAAGGTGGATTCCTCTCGAGGTCGTTGCAGGAAAAATCTTCATTACTAGAAATATTCATATAAGGACTACATATTTTCAATAATAAAAGAAAAAATTTTTATTTGTATATTTTTTCACAATTTAAATCTATTTGAAACTATTTTTATGAATTTGAAATAATCAATAAAGGTTTTTTTGAATAATATAAATTTGACTTATTAACAAAAAATTATTTGAATTTTAAAAACTCAAATGAAATAAAGTAAAATTTTATTCAAACTATAGAAATAGAATTTAAAAAAATTTCAATCGCTGTATTCAAATAAAGCATTAATTTGCTATGTTATTATTTGAATTTCTGAAAGCATAATTTTTTTTAAATTTTCTGACAAAAAAATAAATTTAAAATTTAAATTTTTTAGAGAAATAAAAATTTTTGTCCTTGAAACTTAAAACACTGCTTTTATTAAATGTATGTATAAACATTATAAATTTAGTTTTTCAATGATTGCCATTTTAAAAGCCATTTAGCACAGCCGCACAGTGCTATAATTAGTTTTATAAATTTCATAAAATTTTTGATTTTGTGCTTTACGTTTTGTATTATATTGGCTGAACTGTATTTGCTCATTGTCGCCAAAAAAAAATAGAAACTTGTCTAAATTGGCTACAGCTACAACGGTGGTCGTGTAGCTATGTAGCCGTGTTGCTGTGGTAAATGTGTTTAATGCTAGGAACACAACTGGGACGAACGACGAATTTTTCGGTGCGAACTTTCGTCATAAAAAATAAAACACGTGCGTGCCTATGAAAATGAACACAACACCGCCGTACAACGAAATTCGTCGTGCGTGACGAATTCTGAGATAGGTTTATTTCTAATTTGTACGCCGACGAACGACGAAAAAACTATTTTCTCTCTCTCACTCTCTGTCTTTGTACACAAAACAACCAACTTTATCAAATATAAGAGAGGAATTCGCTGCGTAAATTCGTCGTTGTTGTGCTTCACACGACGAATTTACGCAGCGAACTCTTATCGACGAATTCGTCCACGTGGACGAAATTCGTCGTTCGTCCCAATTGTGTTCCTAGCATAAGATGCAATTTTTTTTTCTCAATTTAGCACTTTTACTTTTTAATCTTATGGCATCACTGGCGCACACATCCAGTAATATAATTACGCAAAGGTTCGAAATCAACGTGTATACATGTTTGATTAGTCTACTGCGTAATAAAAGAATACATAAAGAGTTTTAAAATTAAACCGTTTTATTGTAATGGAACATAATAAAGATGTTGATAATGAAGTAGAAGCTAAGTCCCGATTCACACGTTTCAACCTTTGTTGCTCAACTCGTAATTCAGCTGTAAGAAAGACGGAGACGGAAATACAATTATCTCTTTTTTTCTTACAGCTGAATTACGAGTTTTTTTTATACACACATATATTTATTTATTGTATCTTCAAATATGAACTAACAATAAGTATTCAAATCTTAAATCTAAATATAATTATTAGGCCCGACCAGTATCGGACATAAACTTAGTGATAGTAATTAATAATACATGAATTACGAGTTGAGCAACAAAAGTTGAAACGTGTGAATCGGGACTAACAAAAGCAAGATTAACTAATTTGACAGAAAAATTTTAAGTTTTATCATAAATTAATACAGCATTGTTTATAACGAAAAATTGACATGAAGTTAGCATAAAGCTATGTTCAGTTATATTCAGCATATGTATGTATTTGTCTTATGGAATGTCACATGGTAAATTTGTACACACATACATATCGCCACCTTAAATGCAAACGGACGTAACTACACTTTTATATTTTTTACATGAGAAACAAAAAACGAACAAAATCAAAAATAATAAAGTGTTCTTGAAAATTTGCTTCGAAATTTTTCTTGTAGTATGGATACTTATATGTTTTTAGCCATTTATTTCCTTTTTATATATATTTAAGCTTTTATGTTAGTTACGTTCTTTGCAATAAAAAATAGATAAATTCGTAATTACGTCCGATTGAATTTCTTTTATAAAATCGTCATTTTTGACCGCAGAGTTCTAAATATTTGCGTGAACATGTAGTTTGATAAAATTAACTATAATCAATCAAAAACTCGATTTCGAATTTTTGTGTAGTTACGTCCGTTAGCATTTTAGGTGACGATATGTATGTATTTATGTTCATATACATACAGGCAAACCTCGGTGTACCGAATCTCGCTTTAACGAAAATCCGATATAACGAACGTACAAATATTTAACATTAACAACCTTATATAGCGAATAATATCCTAATTTTATTCTGGATATAACAAATGATAAAGAAAAAATCGCAATAAAAAAACATATTTCTAACATTTAGTTCTACTTTATAAATCGAACGTTTTGATAAAGGTGTGTTCTGTATAACGAACGCCAAAAAATAATATTGAACAAAATCTACAGTGGCATTTTTGCAAAAAAAATTGTGGTACCGTTTAAGGATGGGCAAAAAATATCGATATATCGAAATAAATAAATATCGATATATATCGCCGATATTTCAAAAAATATATCGATACATCGATTCTAATTTACGAGTATCGTGTTTCGATATTTTTAAGAGCTCTATAAATTTTAACGCTAGGATGTTGGCATGACTGCTAGTGATGTGAACAAAAAAAAAAAAAGAAATTTCATAACAGAAAAGACTCATCTATAAGGTGACCCCACTAATCTAGCTGACGTTTATTTATTAACTAAGCTAAATGTCAAATATGGTGTGGGTATAAGCCTCAAGGCAGAATTAGTTTTTACTTTCTGTTCTGTTACTAATCAGATGACTCTTTTTTGTTTATAGAAATCTTATACAAGCCGTTAGTTTTTCTCTTTCGTTCTATTCAACATGTGAAAATCAAAAAACTATTAAGTAATGTAATGTATGTAGTAAATGTCAGCATAAGTAAAATAAAAACCTTTCGAAAGGTTTAGGAATTTAGGAATTTGAAAAAGTTAAATTTTTACCAGAAAAACATAAAACTATATTGAAACATATCAATGGACGATGCAAAACTCATCACTTTAGTTTCAAATTTATTACAGAAAAAGTAACAATTAAAACTTAGACACAGAACGGCAACAGAAAGTAAAGACTAATGAAGCCTTAAGGAGCTCAATATCAACTTTGGTTTCCTTCACTATTAGAGTTCATTAAAATTTAATTTAGATAGTTTTTCGCGATTTCTCTAAATATTAAATCATTATTTAATGGATGCCCAGTACATATTTCTCGTATTCTGCAACGATGAAGTTTGAAGTGTTCAACACTGCGCATTCATAAAACAATTATTAAGAGCCTTATTTATAAAAATTATTAAGGCTTTCTAAAGGCTTAATAAGGAACATTTTTTATGGAAATCTGTTTTAAAAAGCTTTTAAAAGCCTCAATAATTTTTATAAATAAGCATGTTAATATTTAAAATCGCTAACAAAATATTAAGTTCTCAAAATGATGTCGTTTAAACTTTTTCGGCGGTTATGGCACAATATTTTAGTATGTGTATTTATTTTAAACTTAAAAGATTTTTGCAACATTTGTGGGCAAAAATATCGATATATCGAAATATCGATGTTTTATAAAAATATATATCGATGCTGTTAAATAATAACGATACGATATATATCGATACATTTTTTTCATTTGCCCATCCCTAAAGCCCACTATTAGACTTTATGAGTCACAATAGACCTTGTCCACAATTTTTATGACTGTAAACATTACTGTCGAGCCTATAACAGTAAAAATATTTCAGACGTTTCCATAAGAATACATGTAGAAAACAATCATAAAAGCTTGTAACGAAGTACTTCGCCACATTTATATGTAATTTTACAAATATATATTTACTTGAATTTTTACGAACATACATATGTATATAATTTCAAATAATATATTTAGTTTACGTACATAGTATATGAATTACATACTACAATAATTTATATTTAAAGAGGAATTTATATTTACTGCGTTCATTCAATAACAGTTTATTTTGTAAATGAGAGTTATTTATTTTTTTAGAGAGAAAAGAAAATGTAGTTTAAGAGTAGAATGTATAAGAGACAATTTGTTTAAGAGAAACCAGTAAGCGATATGTTTTCGAACTCCGCTTTCTATGTAGTTGTGACTTGAAAATACAGTCATCGTTGCTGTGATTACCACTACGAAATATCACTACCACTTCATTTGAGCTTTGGCTGTTGTAGTGGACAGGCATATATCGCAAGTTTGTAACAGCTTCGATAGGTGTCTTACACAAACAGTCAAATCTCGGCTCAGTGGTAGTGCATAGGGTGTTTACTGGTTTTTTTTACAGCCATAGAACCCAGGCAATGTAGTATTTATTGGTATTGATAGCCATAAATTATTGACATTGTAGTGGTGTAGAGGGTATCTACTGGTATTTACTCCCATAGGTCCCAGACACAATAAGTAGTGGTAGTACACAGTCGCACTATTGGTTCAGACGGCCATAGTTCACAGGTATTAGTTACTAATACAATAACCCTACTTACAAAAAAAAAAACCTACAAACTTGTTTAGGATGGGTGAGTCTAAATTCTCGAGAGTCTGGAACTATCACTCATCACGTACGGTTAATTTTGATAATCTTTGCTGAGTTCTCTGGATTTTATTCTTAAAGTTTTGTTGTATATATAAATTTTATAATATTGTAATATTTTTTTGTAAAATAAAGGACATTTGGAAATTATTGTTTGAAACCCTGGTAGAACTGAGTTATTCTGGGAAATCGTGTTATAAATGGCGCCCGAGCAGGGACTCAATAAAACTTTAAATAAATAAAATAAAAATTTTTATATATATTTGGTGGAAAAAAACTCTACTTAAAATAAATAACTAAAATAAAATTAAACTTAAAGAACAAAAGAAGAAAACGTAATCTCTACAGTACTTGAAACCTTACATCAATTAGTAATAATCGTTATCATGACTCGTTCTTTTATTAATTACCTGAAGAAGGATGTACTTGCCAATACGCTCAAGCTGCTGGGACTCGAGGCAGAACGTACTTTAGACGAACTGAGAACCAGACTCCGATCCTATATGGATAAAAGTGACATTCCAAAAAATCATGAAACTTTGATTGAAAATCTGAGATTAACAGTAGAGACATCGGAAAAAGGATTAAAACTACCTCCTAGTAAAGTACCGCGTGCATCCTCGCCCCAAAACTTTTCTGAGAATATGGAAACAAATCCCGAAGATTATTCTGAAATCTGTGATAAGGTTCGTAAATGGGGAATTAAGTTTGATGGTGGAAGAGACCCGTTAGGTTTTCTCGAACGTATCGACGAACTCGCCACGTGTTACTCAATACCGAGACATACTTTGTTGAATTTTATGCCGGAACTTCTTAAAGGTGATGCTTTATCCTGGTACAGAAATAATAAGGATGAGTGGACAACCTATGATGATTTTAAAAATGATTTCAAACTATTCTTTTTACCCCCCCCCCCTTTTTTCAAAAAGTTGGAAGACGATATAAGGAATCGAAAACAACGTGCGAACGAAAATTTTGTTGATTATGTTACCGCCTTACAGACTTTAATGAGGATATCTCATTTGGCTAGCCCTGAACAACTGGAGAGAATATATTCTAATTGTCGAGCTGAATATAAAAGGTACATAAAAAGGCGCGATTTTTCCAAACTACGTGATCTTATTGTGTTGGCCCAAGAATTTGAGAGTATCAGAGCCGAAGAAGCTGCACAAAAGAAAGATGTTCGGCACCTGCAAACCGCAGTAGTCGCCAATAACGAATCGAACGTATGTTACCGCTGTGGTGAACCCGGTCATACTCGAAGGTCATGCTCCAACGATCAAATTTTATTCTGCTGGGATTGTGGAAGGCGAGGGATAAAAACTATTGACTGCTGCAGGCGTGGAACGGAAAACTCCCAAGGAGGTCCGTCCTCAGGAACAGAGAGGGCGGATCTCTAAACAAAAGAAATTTCCCTATTGGATTAAATATTGACGACGACTACCGCTTACGGACATGGCTTACGATAAAAAATAAAAATGTTGAAGCTATAGTAGACACTGTTGCCACACATTCGTGCATAAATTCCTCCTTAGCTCGAGAATTAAAATGCTCCATCAGCCCGTCGGACTTCAAGACGCTTCATTTGGCGGACCAATCCAACATATCTGTAGCTGGCTGCGTCAGCATGTGGTTTATATTAAAAGGGATAGTATACCGACACACTTTTTTGGTTTTAAATAACAGTCTTGATCCAGTTATCATCGGCATGAATTTTTTTTATCAAACTGGCACGGAACTTCGTGTAGCTTCTACGGACCAACAGAAAGACAAGACTGATATGATAACAAATAACGCCCAAATTAGTTCTTTACAGGTTACTCAATACGAAGATATGCAAGAAGTTTTTGATGAGCAAAAGGTTCAGGCTTTTCTTGAAACCCATCTACCACGTTTTGATGACATTCAAGGACACTCCAATGTCGCTGAACATGTGATAACCATGAAACATAACAGGCCGCTACGTCAAAGATATTATCCCCGAAATCCGGCTATGCAAGAAATAATAGATGACCAAATCGATGAACTGATCAAAGAAGGCCGAATTGAAACTTCGAAGAGTCCATACAGCTCGCCAATAGTCTTAGCTCGGAAGAAAAATAATGAATGGCGCCTTTGTGTGGACTACCGCCACATAAATGAGAACTCTATACGGGATGCGTATCCAATTCCCCAAATCAATTCCATATTAGAGAGGCTCCGAAATAGCACATTTTTCAGCACGATTGATCTCCGCCATGGTTACTGGCAAATACCGATGGCACATGAAAGCAGACCTTATACCGCTTTCACGGTACCTGGCCGTGGGTTATTCCAATGGCGTGTAATGCCATTCGGCCTCCATTCAGCTCCAGCAACATTTCAAAGAGCACTCGACAACGTCATTGGTCCCGAATTAGATAAGTTCGCATTTTGCATATTTAGACGATATCGTTGTCCTTGGCAGTACGCTGGATGAACATTTAGAAAACCTTAAAATTGTTTTCGACCGTTTGATAACTGCCAAACTTCGGATAAATAAAGAAAAGTGCTCGTTCGCAAAGAAAAAAATAAAATACCTGGGACACATTGTAAGTGCCCAAGGCATACATACCGATCCTGGAAAAGTAAGTGCCGTTGTGGCATTACCTGAACCAAAAACTTTAAAAGAATTGAGATCCTTTTTGAACATCGCTGCATGGTATCGCCGTTTCGTTCCTAATTTTTCGAATATTACTAGCCCTTTAAATAATCTTCTGAAAAAAAGTAAAAAATGGGAATGGTGTAACGGGCAGAAAATAGCCTTTGAAGAAATAAAACAAAAACTTGTAGAAGCACCTGCACTAACATGTCCCGATTTTTCCCGTACCTTCATATTGCAAACTGACGCTAGTGATGTTGGTCTTGGTGTCGTTTTGACTCAGGAATTTGAGGATGGCGAGAAAGTTGTTGCCTACGCTAGTCGAACACTTACTCCCCCTGAGAAAAATTACACTGTAACAGAGAAGGAGTGCCTTGCTATAGTTTGGGGAATTCGTAAGATGCGGCACTATATCGAAGGTTATCACTTCATCATTGTGACTGACCATCAATCATTAAAGTGGTTGAACTCAATACAATCACCGTCAGGTAGAATCGCACGTTGGGCCTTAGAAATGATGCAGTTTGATTATGAGATTAGATATCGGCGAGGAAAATTAAATGTTATAGCCGATTCTCTGTCAAGATATCCGTTAGACCAAGCCAACAATAGACCAACTGTAGCTCTTCAGACGATTGTAAGACGCGACGAGATCAATGATAAATGGTTCATTAATAAATGTAAAGTGGTTCAAGACAATCCGGAACAATTTCCAGATTATCAAATCGATAGTAACTGAAACCTTAGAAGACACATTTATGATTCCAGTGCGTATCATGATCACGATCCAATACCTTGGAAATTGGTGGTACCCAAATCTGAAAGGAATCGAATTTTCCAGGAGTGTCACGATAGTTTAACTGCTGGTCACTTAGGTATCAACAAAACTACATCAAGAATAACAAAACTATATTACTGGCCAGGGGGTATACTCTGTAATTCGAAACGAAAGAAAATGCTTTCGAATTTACATGTAATTAACATACAAATTCGAAAGAATTTTCTTTCGTTTCGAATTACAGAGTAGACCCCCAGGTATGTTTCGCGATATTGCAAAATATGTGCGAAATTGTGAAATATGTCAACGGTATAAGCCTCAACAGCAGCCACCAGCCGGAAAGATGTTCACTTCCCACGTTTCGCAGCCATGGCATACGGTCTGCTCTGACTTTATCGGTCCTCTCCCACGATCCAGTCATGGAAACACGATGCTGATTGTATTTTTCGATCAATTTAGTAAGTGGTCAGAGTTCGTAGCTGTTCGGCAAGCCACCACAAAATCATTTATCAAAGCATTTCGGGAAAGAATACTTGCACGTTTTGGTACTCCCTACGTACTTCTTACTGATAATGGGATCCAATTTACCAGCCGGGAGTGTCGAAAGTATTTCGAATCACTAGGGGTCAAACAACAGTTCACTGCCCCTTATTCTCCGCATGAGAATCCTACAGAGAGGACCAATCGCATTATAAAGACGATGATAGCCCAAGCAACTACCACAAATCACAGAAAATGGGACGATAACCTACCTGAGTTATCACTTGCTTTAAATTCAAGTAAACAAAGATCCACTCACTTTAGTCCAGCATATTTAACCCAGGGTAGAGAATTACGTATCCCAAATACAGTTTTTGACGAGAAAACTCAATCCGAAAAGAGTGAGAACAACATAAATCCTAAAGAAACACAAACCCATTTGCAGGAAGTCTTTAAAATTGTTCAAGAACACCTGTGCCGTGCCGCTACTACTCAAGCAAAACATTATAATTTAAGACGACGGGAGTGGTCGCCAAAAAACGGTGACTTAGTCTTAGTCAAGAGTCGATGTTTATCAAGAGCTGCAGATTTCTTCGCGGCAAAGCTGGCGCCAAAATTCGAAGGTCCATTCGTCGTTGCCGAATATATATCGCCGGTGATAGTACGCCTTACGGACATCAATTTCAATAACGTTCGGGGAACTGCCCACCTAAAAGACTTGAAACGGTACCACAAGTAACACAATTTTACTAACTTTCTTATTTCTCACAGAAAAATATGGCTGACGACAACAAATTTATACGCAGCTTTAAAAACTTCCGCGAAGCACTAGAGCGTGAAGACCGAAAAAGGAGAAGAACTATTGAGATTCAATCGATAACCCTCCTACCACAGTTGAATATCCAACGCTTGACGGAAAAAAGGCAAGAAAATCCGATGTCTTAGCAAAATTGGTAAAAGAGCTAGAAATCGATAGAGAAGACGTTAATGATGATAATCCGTGGGTACGTAAAGTTCTCGAAACAATCGAACCCATCGGTCCTGGCAAACGTACCCGTTTTATTGCAAAAGCTGAAAACTTGAACATAGACGTCTACATTCGTCGATCGCTCGACGTAGGGCTCATCAATGGGGCAGAAAAGCTGATTTTCCCAAAACACAGAAGTGATGTTAAGGCCACAGATTAAAACAAAAAAAAAACAAAAAAAAAAACATCCAAACCAAGAGGGAGATGTAACGAAGTACTTCGCCACATTTATATGTAATTTTACAAATATATATTTACTTGAATTTTTACGAACATACATATGTATATAATTTCAAATAATCAGGGCAATTATGAATAAAACTCCCAGGGAAATTTCTCCCTTTTCCAATTAGAATTTTTTGTTTTCCCTTTCACTTGCCATTAGTTGGAATTGTTCCCTGGGAAAAATTTCCCTGGGAGTTTTATTCATAATTGCCCTGAATATATTTAGTTTACGTACATAGTATATGAATTACATACTACAATAATTTATATTTAAAGAGGAATTTATATTTACTGCGTTCATTCAATAACAGTTTATTTGGTAAATGAGAGTTATTTATTTTTTTTAGAGAGAAAAGAAAATGTAGTTTAAGAGTAGAATGTATAAGAGACAATTTGTTTAAGAGAAACCAGTAAGCGATATGTTTTCGAACTCCGCTTTCTATGTAGTTGTGACTTGAAAATACAGTCATCGTTGCTGTGATTACCACTACGAAATATCACTACCACTTCAGTTGAGCTTTGGCTGTTGTAGTGGACAGACATATATCGCAAGTTTGTAACAGCTTCGATAGGTGTCTTACACAAACAGTCAAATCTCGGCTCAGTGGTAGTGCATAGGTTTTTTTTACAGCCATAGAACCCAGAACTTGTGCTAGCTATACATTCACTTTTATCCTTTTTCTAATTAATAAGTTTTTTGTATCTGTGAAAAAATTAAGTATTTTTTATTGAGGAAAACCAAACAATAATTTATCAAGAGTGATTTTTTATTTGCAAACAAATAACCTTCATAACCAAATTGGTGACCCCGACGAGCGTATACTAAAAAAAAAATCTGGTATATCGGCAGATAAACAGAAGACAGCTGCGGTGCTGGCGGCATTAGATCAGTAAAGGTGAATTCACCCATTGTTTCGGAACAAAAGTTTTGTTTGGAGAAAATTTTTTTACTGAGAGTTTTTTGCAAGACGATTCATCCATTTCGAACATTTTGTCTGAAAAATCAAAGCTACCATATGAAATACGTTGTGTAAACGATGCGTATTAATTTTGCAAGTGGCAGCACAGCGGCAAATGATTACAATTTGCTGTGTCATACATATCTTTTTAATTGTTTACTGCAATGGTTTCGTTCAACTCCATACATTTGGATATGTTTTTCTTAATTTTTCTTTACTTCTATTGTAATAAATACAAGTACACTCTGTGCTTTTATTATTCATATAACATGATGTGGCAGCTCAGTTCAACTTTGGCTGAAAAATTAAAAAAGTTGGCAGCTCAGTTCGATTTTGTCCGGACAAAAATTAAAATTAAACCAATTCAAGTAGAAAATGTTCCGAACAAAATTTGCTCTCTTCTTCTCTCTCTCTCAAAAAGAGAAACGTCAAACTACATATTAAAAAAATTTTGTCCGGACAAAAATTTTATTCCGAAACAATGGGTGAATCCAGCTTAACCCGCGAGCCATCACATACATGCTTATGCTCTTTCATTTAGTCGTCACTGAGCAAGAGACGAATGAAGTTTTGCATGGATGTATGAATATTTTTCTGGTTTTTTGCTTAGTTTTTTTGAGCATACGGACCGAAATTAAAGTTCAAAATTTAATAAATTTGTACAGTAAAAAAAATAATAATTATGGAAGGTAAGATATATTTTGTGATAAAAATGCTTTTGCCAATATGCATTGTATTTTATGCTATGAAACATTGAAAAATAATAGGCAAGATAGTTTAAAAAGGCATTTTAATAATTTTCGCAGCGCCGCGAATAAATATAATTTGGAATTTATATACTGCATTATTGTATGGATTATTAGATTTTTTACTTAAATTTTTATTAAACTGCTTATTTACAAAAAATATTCACACAATTAATAACCACAGCATGTATTTCAAATTACAAAACTTTTCTTCAAGTGGAACTTTATTTTACTCTTGTTTTTCTCACCAACACAAACATATCGACGCTCTCCCATAGTGACAGGTACGAGTACATAAAAATAAAAATTATAGACCACTTTGCTGATGGTGAGCAACGTCGTCTCAATCGCCTCTTGGCAGAGCTGCCGCTGGGTGATAAAAAGCCTTCGGAGCTCTACTTCGAGATGAAACGGGTAGCCGGAAATACTCTGGGGGATGCGCCATCGAAAGGCTTGTGGGCTAAACGTTTGCCTGAACTCGCGCAGCCTGTCGTAGCAGCATCATCAGGTTCCCCAGCCGAAATTACGAAAATTGCTGACTCAGTTGTCGACGCCATGACACCTCATCAAATTAATCGTGTTCAAGCGCACGTACGCGAAGCACCCTCTGCCAAACGCAAAATTTTTCGCCTCAAAATAAAAGATAAGCTCTCCGATAAACATTTCCTAGTCGATAGTAGCGCCGACGTTTCCGTCTTGCCAATTACCTCCAGATCGACTGATGTTCGTCCAACTGCCGTCCTTTTATATGCTGCCAACGGGTCCCCGATTAAGGTAATTGGTGAAAAGCGCATCAAATTGGATCTTGGTTAACACCGAAACTTCAGTTTGTCATTTGTTGTTGCGGACGTAACATCTCCCATCATTGGCTCCGATTTTATAAAATTTTTTGACTTGTTAATCGACCTCCGCCGCAATCGTCTAATCGACAACACAACAGGAAATGTAACTCACCTTGCATCAGCAATTCATCGTAAAGCCGCAACGATTAAAGTTTCCGAAATAAAAAGAAACCCTTTCAGAGACATTTTAGAAAAATTCCTCAACATCACCAAGCTGTCACCATACGGATCAAAGACGAAATCTTCAATTGTACACAAAATCGAGACAACAGAGGTACCCGTCTTTTGTCGCCCCCGCAGACTGTCGCCGGAAAAACTAGCAGCCGCCAAAGCTGAGTTCGACTTCCTTCTAAAAATGGGCATTTGTCAACCATCTAACAGCAACTGGTCCAGGCCCTTGCATATGGTCAGAAAAAACGATGGGACATACGAGGCCGTGTGGCGATTACCGCGCCCTCAATGCCCAGACATCGCCGGATAGATACTATAGACCTGCGCAAATAGTCTTGAAATGTAAATACGTCTTGTTTTTTAAATATATTCTCGTGGCTGTAGAATGCTAAACCAATAATAAATGCTGTCGCATTATAAGCAAAGCACCATAGATGCATTTGTGTGCGTGTATATGAGTGCTAACAAGCAATGTCGTCAAGCCTTCTTGTTATGAACAAACAGTCACCAAAGTAGTGTTGATACGTGTATGCTTGTTATTTTCCATATTGTATGTTTGAGTGTGTGTGTAAGATGTAGATGGTAAGCTATTATGTGTTTAAGGGAGGTTTTTTTTTAAGCAAGCGCACACAACTAATGTAAATGCATGTGAACGTTTGTTTGTGTGCAGAAAAATAAAAGAGCATACACACAACGTGTGTGTGTATGTACATGCATGACGCTTGTATACGCGCCCATGCGTAGAAAAAAGCAAGCATCACAAATTTTTCAGTCACGAAGTATTTTCTTCTTTGCTCCTATACTTGCAATAACTGAAACCAGTTCTTGCAAACAGTGTTGCTTAGCGCTTGTTTTAGAAGACTTCGCTGTAGTAAAGCATTTGAAAAATCCCTCATGTCTTGAAAGTTCTTATAAATGGTCTTGTGCAGGACTTTAATAGATACCCATTGCCATACTTGACGGATTTCACCACCAATCTAAGAGGTAAGAAATATTCACTTTGACGACGTCCCGAAGACGGCCATTAGCACCCCATTCGGCCTATACGAATTCCGTTTCATGACGTTCGGCTTAGGAATTTCCTAAACCAAAAGTGGCACAGGATCTAAAAAGGTTTATCGCCATGATAAATTTTTATAGGAAATTTCTACCCCACGCTATAGCTTACCAGATGCAACTACAAAAGCTCATTGTCGGCAACAAGAAAAATTATCGAACAATAATAAAGTGGGACGCAAGAACTGAAGCCGCCTTCGAACGATATAAAGTCGAACTGGTTAATGCAACTATGCTGTCGCACCCAGCTACTGATGCAGAGCTAGCACTGTACGTGGACGTATCCGACACAGCCGTTGGAGCAGCGTTGCACCAAAATATCAGGAATAGTCTTCAGCCCTTGGTGTTCTACTCGAAAAGATTTACGAGCATCCAGCAGAAATATTTGACATACGACAGGGAGTTGACAGTCGTTTATCAAACTATATGTAATTTTCGCTACTTAATAGAGGGCCGAGTATGGTATGTCATCACCGACCACCGACCGCTAATTTTTGCATTTAAACAAAAATTAGAAAAGGCATCGCCACGAAGAATTCGACAGCTGGATTTTATCAGTCAGTTTACAACTGATATTCGTCACACGCCCGGTTTGGAAAACGCCACTGCAGATTATCTTTCGCGCATCGAAACAATAAACAGTGTCGTAGATTATTGCCGCATCGCAGATGCTCAACGCAACGATGACGAACTCCAGCAAACGCTCCAAGGCAAAGTTTTGCAAAAAAAAAACTCACTGGTACTAAAACATTTCCCCATACCAGATAGTAGCTCATCTGTGACACATCGACATCACGCATTCTTCCTTATCAGGGTAATGCAACGGGTGATTGGTAAAATAATCATACGTAATCAATATCCTAAAAACATGCTATTTTGTTGAAAAAATCAAATTTGTTCAAACACACATATTCGTTGCTAAGTTTTAATCGCTCAAGTGAGTGGAATATTGTTGGGTGTGATTTATAATCATGCGTAGCACCATATCAATCAGTTCGGATGATTGGTATTATGCTCGACAATGAGTGTTTTGATCAACTTTACTTAATATTGCATAGCAAAACTTTATTAAGTTTTTTTGAATACGACCCTTTATGTTTGAAATATTGAGCCCTTTTTTTCGATTTAATCGTAAGAAACAAAAATTAAAGTTTTCAGGAGAAGGTTTTTTTTTAAATATTAAAATATATGTTTTTGTACGTAAATTGTCGTTTACGATAACATTTTACAGCCTGTGTCTTAAAAGTTATCAAAAGAAATAATTTCTTAAACTAAAATTAAAATTCAGTACAGTTCAATTAAATCTAAAAATGTCAACAATTTTAGCATTTTGATAATTCTAAACTATGGGTAAGCCCATAAAATTCGAACTTCAATCAAAACGTCGCTTACGATAAAATCGAAAATAAGGCTCGATAGGTTTTGCATACTTAAATTGTAGTTTACGATAAAATTTTATAATCTGTATCTTAGAAGTTATCAACACTTTTGGCATTTTGATAATTCTAAGCTGCGTGGCACCATAAACTTTTAGTTTCAATAAAAAACAAATTTTTACTACATCTGGCTTACGACTAAGTTGAAAACAGGGCTCAAAATTCTAAAAAAATTTTGAATTAAATTAATTTTTTGAAGCGTGCAAAAGTGGATATATAGAGTTTTTTTACAAAATTGACTCAATCTTAGCTTTAACTTTTGATATTCGTGGATCTTACATATATATACAGGCAAATCCCGGTATAACGAACTATATAATGTCAGGTCCATTCGTTATACCTAAACATTCGTTATATCGCAAAGTTTTTTTCAAGTGTTATTTTAACTTTTATTACTGTAGACATGATGCAATACAATATAAAGAATGAGGGCATTTTTTTTTTTTTAATAAGCTACCAAATACAAACTAACGGTACTAGGGATGGGCAAATGAAAAAAATTTATCGATATATATCGTATCGATATTTTTGAACAGTATCGATATATATATTTTGAAAACATCGATATTTCGATATATCGATAATTTTTGCCTTAAAATGTTGCCAAAATATTCCAACTCTAAAAGAAATACGCATACTACCGTATCGTGCCATAACCGCCAAAAAACTTTAAACGACATAAATTTTTAACAATTATTGAGACTGAGTGTTGAATTTCTGCCAATCAACCCATGTATTTGAGTTAACTTAAGTTTCATTTGTGTTAGCTTTAAGTCAATATGGGGTTTTCATGTAAGCCGTCGATCAAGGTGTATGCCAAGGTATTTCATTTGCGAATGTTGAGGAATATTTTGATTGTTGATTCGAATGGGGGAACAAGTATCTTTTCTTAGGGTAAACGCTATATGAACACACTTTTGTTCATTTACTCTAATTCTCCATAAGTTCAACCATGTTTCCAGCTGAGTAATATGTTCCTGGAAATTGCGGGATGCCTCATAAGGGCTTTCATGTATACTCATATCGGCAAATGTAGAAGTGTGTATGTTATTGCTCACAGGCATATCACAAGTATATATTAAATACAAGACTGGCCCCAGAATACTACCCTGTGGTACACCGGAAGATATAGATTCGGGCACACTCATGAAGTCTCCTTCTAGAACAGTGAACTTCCTATCAATAATAATAACTCTCCAAAAGTTTTTGTATGTTTATTAGCATATATGTTTTCAATTTTAAAAATAGGCCTTCGTGCCATACTTTGTCAAATGCCTGAGAAACATCAATAAAAAGGGCAGAACAAAACTTCTTTTCTTCAAATGTCCTCCTTATAAATTGAACCAATCTATGCGTTTGCTCAATTGTGCTATGCTGACTTCTAAAACCAAATTGATGGTCCAGCATGCACCCATTATCAGCTAAAATTTTGGACATTTTAGTCATGAGTAGCTTTTGGAAAAGCTTTGCGATTGTTAATAGTAAGATTATAGGCCTATATGACTCAGCATTGGTAAGGTCTTTGCCCGGCTTCGGAATCATTTTAATCTCGGCAAGTTTCCAGTTATGTGGAAAATACTGCATTGGTGAAATTGCATAAAAAATAAATAGCAGGATTCTTATTGCATCATGAGGCAAGTTCATCAGCATCTTGTTACTAATTCCAGGAATACCTGGAGCTTTCTTCGGATTAAGTTCAGTAATTAGTTTTTGTACATCACGCATCTTAAACTTTAATGGTCGTGGGTGTAGAGCAACTACACTCGGTAAATTAACAATGCCAGTACATGTGTTTGGGGTAAATACGTATTTTAAATGATCAGCGAATATCTCACCTTTTTCAGTATCGCTTCTAGCACAACCTCCGATGTGCGCAGAGGTGGTTTAAACTCAACGGGGGTTTTGAGATTTCTAGCAGCGCGCCACAAAGAGTAATTAGATGCTGGAGTGATATCAAGACCTTCCAGATAATTTTTAATAGATGCAGTTTTTGGCTATGTTAGCTTTAATATCTTCGGGTTTTCTTAGCGTAATGTTTTCCGTGCAATGACTACTAAGATATTTTCTGAATCGCAGCCAATTTACACGACTGATCATGTTCACATATGAGTGAGGTAAAGCACTCCTCAGTGGGCTACAGATTGTAACGATCGTGGGAGAGTGATCAGACGAGAGATCTAGAGAAGCTTCAATGTGAATTAATTCCCTAGAAATATTTTTCATGGCGCAAAAATCTATAACATCCGGAATTTTACGTATGTCAGTCGGCCAGTATGTGGGCTCCCTACTCGAAATCACGTCCAAGTCCATTTTTGAAATTGTGTTGAACAACACGCGACCGCTAGGTGTAATAACACGCGACCTTTAGGTGTACTAACACGCGAATGTTTTGCATTGTAGTCGCCAGCTGCTACAAAACAAGGGCCAAGAGATTTGTAGAAATCCTCGTATTGACCTTTAGTAATTGCGATTCTGGGAGGGGAGTAAACTGATGATATCACAAAATTTGTGCTAGTGAGTAGTGTGCTAGCCTATCAGTGTGTAGTAGAGTTTTTCTTTTCCCGGGCTTTTTCATTTCCCGGGAAACCGGGAACGACTTTTAGGTTTCCCGGGAATTCCCGCTCAATGCAAAACAATACAAAATATTTTTTAATATAATCTATTTCAACAAAAAATGTTTAGATCGATTTTATAAACACATTAGTCAAAAAAATAATATCATTTAAATTTTTTATATACATAATAGTAATGCATACATACCAATACTACATGTAAATGCAAAGCCAAATGCATTGATATAACGCAAAAAAAAAACAAATTATACCTATTATTAAAATAATATTACAAAATATTTCTGTGGAAGTAGGACTTTAGTACAGAATAAGCATCAATATAATCGTTTTATTACCAAATAGAATATGTAATTATTTTGTAAATTTTCTTTTATTTCCTTTCGCATTTCTGTTTTTACTTTTATAAATTGTTGTACAACTAAATTTTGAACGTCGCGTTTCGTTTTTAGCAAATAAAGGCCTCTAAATCTGAGAGCACATGTGTGCCAAATGTAAACTTGGCCTTAGTTGTTGTAAAGCTTTAGCTATTGTGCTAGTGCCATTACCTTATTATTGCACCATCGCATTCACAAAGTGAATTACGACACTCATCAAGGAATATGCACATACAAACTAAAGTTTCCATAACAAAAGTTTCCCGAAAAATGTGCGGGATCCCGGGAAATCCCGTATGAAAAACACTAGTGTGTAGGTTGTGGGTTCGATTCCCACCATAGACCCTGGTCTGTTTCACTACAACGAGTGAAGGTCTTTGTTACTATACTCGTTTAAATTAAGTTATGATATAATTTGTAATTGTATGTATTAAATCTTACAATAAATAAATAAATTTTAAAAATGCTTCTCGAAGTTAAATGAGTCTCTGAGACCAACATTATATCAATGTTGTTTTTTTTTAGGAAGTGCTCAAGTTAATTTTTATGTTGGCGAATGCCGTTTGCGTTCCAGAAACATATTTTTAACATGTTAATGGCTTGTTAACTAATGCTTAAAGCAGAGTATTCTGCATTCGCAGCATTTCTTGCATCATGCTAGTCATATTTGTTGTAAAGTTGTTTATAGTTAGCACCAGATTCTCAATAGTAGCTTCAAGACGACTAAAGTTAAAGCTAGAGTTTGTATTCGTTGAATTACTTGGCGGTGGAACATTTTGTGTGGGAATAGAACTAGTCTTAGCAGCATCGGCATACGATACACGTGAAGTAACTAGTTGGTTAGTTTGAGAAAGAGTGGCGTAGTAAGCATTTGCTGATTGAACTGGAGCTAATTTAGGTTTTTGACCCATAGCCTGTTTAACGAAAGAATATACAGGGCATCATCTGTAGTTAGCGGTAAACGCTTACGTGGCTCTTCAACTGTGATTTTTCGGTATAAGAGGTATTTTAGTTAGACTATAAATTGGGTGAGTCTCGTTTTTTTCAACTGTATATCATTCGGCTCCAGTTCAACACGAAATAGAGGCTGGGGAATATTCTCTCTATTGTTTATATTGGTAACATTTTTTACCTTAAATCCTTGTTCGATAAGTGCGCATTTTACTTCTTCAGGCTCAACATATGAATCTATGCCCTTTAATACTATCTGTAGGCCTTTAGCACTCTTAAGTAGGTATGTGTAAAAATTTGTTTTATTTTTTCAAACTCACTAACAATTTTTCGGAAATTTTTTTCATCATATATTTGGATTTTAGTTTCATCAATATTACCACGTTTAATTGGAATAATGTGAAAAGTATTTTCACCAATGGTCGACAGTAGTTTTTTTAAAAGCGCGTTAAAATTTTTTTTTGTCTTCTATAGATAGGTAGTAGCTTAAAAGGCTTTTGCGATGATGCAGCGGGCTTGTCGTTATTGTCTTGCAATATAGAAAAGCGACTTTGACGATTGGTAGATGATGCAATTTGGAGCAGATGCAATTTTAGTAGAATTTGGGCTTCGCCCACGCTTTAAAACAGTTATATATCTGTCCATTCCGACTTGGACCTTTAGTTTTGGGCTACTGTTACCTGTTGTGATAACTGGGTTTAGTGATGAATACGAGCCCGAAGCGAATGATGTCACTGACTTATATGACGAGGTACTAGGCAACGTTAGTGTTAACGAATCACTATTTGGCTTTGGACAAAGCGAATTTGATCGCTAACGAAAAAGTGAATTTGCAGTTGGAGGAAGTCTTTCATCAGAATTTTTATTTTTATTGTTTTCAACAAGAGCTTCAGAACTCACAGCAAGTCTATCATCAGATTTTTTATTTTTAATGTTTTCATTACGAGTTTCAGAACTCACAGTAAAATGGGCACTTCTGCCGTTAGAACTCTTTTCACAATTTTTTTCCTTTGAGGTACTCATATAGAGTATTCCTCAAGGGCACTTTGTGTGTGTTTTTTGTTTGCGGTTTTTTTTTGTTTTTGTTATTTTGCAAATAAAGCTTATTTATTAAAGTCAAATATGTATTATGAATATTTTTTTGTATATTTTGTTGTTTAGTATGTATGTAAAAAAAAGCACCGCTCAGACGTCTTTTCACTATGAAGGTACAACGAGAACTCGAAAGAAAACGTGAACAACCAAATTAATATTGATATCGAAGAAGGAAATAAATTTATCCATACATCTGTATGTTTAATTTGTAGTATAAGATAATTTCTGAAAAACTGCATTCAT
Organism: Tachina lurida; assembly: GCA_944452675.1. NCBI lineage: Eukaryota > Metazoa > Arthropoda > Insecta > Diptera > Tachinidae > Tachina > Tachina lurida. The sequence goes on from OX101753.1 coordinate 59,174,180, forward strand.
GTCCAATGCACAATTAGTCACTTTAAGAAATTTAATACAATGGAACTACTACTAAGTTATACGTAACCTACTGTAGCTCCTTAAGACTTCATTAGCCTTTGAGAATTGATCTCTTATTAATTAGCTTGTGAGCACAGAATACACAGAAGTGAAGAAAGTGACAGGTAAAAAAAGCTCCAATCAGGTTTTTTAAAATTCGTAGAAAAAAGAGAAAAGCATTGTGTATTTGATACTGTAGTGTATTACTACTTACCAATTAACACAGCTAATAAAAAGCGTTGTAATTTTATTGCACCAGAAAACGAGAAAAACAGAAAAATTCCCTTATCTTCCGTCTCGTAACACTTCAGTATATTTTGTGTGGTGAGGCCTATCTTGTTTTATGTCAGTAAAAACTATATTTTTATTACATATTTTTTCCCGTCGTTTCGTGATTTTTATGTTCACTTCTTCAGGGGATGTGTTAGCAATCGAGTTGTATTGTTATTGAAACATTAAAATATAAAATATACAAGTTTACTTTAACTAAAAATTACAATATTAAAAATTAGTCATTAGTCTTTATTTTCTGTTGCTGCTCTGTGCTGTGCCGTTCACTTTCTAAATTTTAATATTTACTTTTTCAGAAATAAATTATCAACTGTTTCTGACTAGAATGATCACAGTTTTCCACTAAAGTGATGAGTTTGGCATTGTCCGTTGTTATGTTTCAATATAGTTTTATCTTTTTCTGGTAAAAATTAATTTTTTTTAAATTCTTAAAGCACAATCACAGTTTATTTCGAAACGTTTTTATTTTATTTATGCTGCCACTTACAATTAGTTAACAGTTTTTTAGTTTCTCACGTTGAACCGAAACAGAACAGAATAAAAGAGAAAAACTAACGGCTTGTATATGATTTCTATAAACCAAAAAGAGTCAGCTGATTCGTAACAGAACAGGAAGTAAAAACTTCTGCTTTTAGGCTTATATCCACACAATCCAAAAAGTCACGTGGCTTAGTTGCGTCACCTTATAAATGCGCCTGGGCTGTTATTATGAAATTTCTCTTTTTTTCTTCGTATCACTCGTAGTGATGCCAATACCGTACAGTTAGAAAACGGCTATAGCTCTTAAGAGTATCGAAACCCGATACTCGTAAATAAGAATCGATGCATCGATATATCGGTTTTTGAAATATCGGCTATATATATCGATACTTTTTTCTCAAATATCGATATTTCGATATATCGATATTTTTTGCCCATCCCTATAACAAAGTATCATGGTTTTTGTGTTCTCTGTTACTCTCGTATATTCAGTTACTAATTGTTTAAGACCATTATCACATATAGTTGATTGTATCCTATTTTTATACGTTTCATTTTTTGTCCAATCTGTGTTGAAATCGCCTACTATAATTATTTCATGATTATTTTCAAAAATCCTTTCACTCATTTCATCACAAAATTCAGCTTCTCTGATCTATATACCGCCATCATTAGCATAGTTGTTTTTTTCCTTTTTGCTATGTATGCACTCATCCAATATTTTGATTCAGCTATTTTTTCACAATTTTTTTTGTTTGCCACTCCTTTTTAAAATTATAATTACTCCACCAGATCGTGTTGAATTTGATAAGGTTGTATAATGATCATATTGATGCAATTGATACTCTTGTTCCTCTATGTCATTTGTTAAATGTGTTTCAGATAAAATTAAGGGATTTTTTTAATGCTGCGATTATTTAAATTTGACTAAAATTGTTCAACAAACCTTGTGCATTTGTGATACCACTTTCAAATATTTCACATTTATAAAACTATATCACGTTAAAATATAATAAATTCAGTAAAGTACGACTTTGATTTGGGCACGAAGGGTTCCGTATGTTCGGTTTTGAGAATTTTTTAATATGGCGTTTTTTTTTCGGTTTAAACGATTTTTTTTTAGTTTTATCGCTTTTTTCTCGTTTTGGCGATTTTTTCGGTTTTTGCCTTTTTTTCATTTCGGCGATTATTTTTAATTTGGCGATTTTCCCGGTTTTTCGCGATTTATAGTTAGTTAGTTTAGTTTTAGAAATTTTTTTAATTTGGTCCTTTTTTCGTTTTTGGCGATTTTATAATTTTGGGATTTTTTAGTTTTCCCGTTTTAAATTTTAGTGTTTATTGTTGTAGTTCCAATAAAACAGAAATAGATTTCTTCGTAAAATTGTTACTGAAAAAAATAAAACAAGTTTTTCTATATTCTTATAAATTGAACAGGCTAATGTTCGTATCGCTTTTTTAAGCCAACTTACATGTGATAATTATTAATGAACAAATAACATCAAAGTTAGTTGTATATATTCTGACAACAACACATAGTTTAACGGAACAGCTAGCTGTTTTCGAAGGCCACTAAAACTTCACCATCAGCGTTCTTCTGTGTTTGGTCCACTGTGTGTGGTTTTTATACGTACCAGCTTAAGAGTGCTAAAGGTATGCAGATCGTATGGAAGGGCATTGATGTTTTTGTTAATTTCGAAGAAGGATTTAAGGTAAAAAGTGTTACTAATATAATCAATAGAGAGAAGATCCCCCAACCTCTTTTTCGTGTTGAACTGGAGCCAAATGATGTACAGTTGAAAATAAACGAGACACATCCAATTTATAGCCTAAAATACCTTTTATACCGAAAATTTACAGTTGAAGAGCCACATAAGCGTTCAGGTCCCGTACAGTGCCACAATTGCCAAGAATATAGCCATACAAAAACTTACTGCAATTTACCTACAGTTTGTATTATCTGCGGTGAATTGTATGGTACTGCTAGCTGTACTAAGCCAAAAAATCAAGCAGAAAAAAATGCAGTAATTGTGGACGTAATCACATCGCTAACTACAGAGGATGCCCTGTATATTCTTTCGTTAAACAGGCTATGGGTCAAAAACCTAAATTAGCTCCAGTGCAATCAGCAAATGCTTACTACGCCACTCTTCCACAAACTAAACAACTAGTTACTTCACGTGTATCGTATGCCGATGCTGCTAAGACTAGTTCTATTCCCACACAAAATGTTCCACCGCCAAGTAATTCAACGAATACAAACTCTAGCTTTAACTTTAGTCGTCTTCAAGCTACTATTGAGAATCTGGTGCTAACTTTAAACAACTTTACAACAAATATGACTAGCATGATGCAAGAAATTCTGCGAATGCAGAATACGCTGCTTCAGGTATTAGTTAACAAGACATGAACTTGTTAAAAATATGTTTCTGGAACGCAAACGGCGTACGCCAACACAAAAATGAAATTGAGCACTTCCTCATGGAAAAAAATATTGATATAATGTTGTCTCTGAGACTCGGTTGACTTCGAGAAGTTTCTTTAAAGTAAATGGCTACACTATATATGATACAAAGAACCCTACAGGAAGAGCATGCGGTGCAATTCTAATAAAGTCGAGACTCAAGCACTATATTCTTGACAACTTATATGAGGAACACCTACAAACAAGAAATATTGGCATTGAAGGTTTTTGTACTCCCTCACAGATTTTTAATCACCGAGGATCAATACGAGAATTTCTACAAATCTCTTGGGCCTTGTTTTGTAGTAGCTGGCGACTATAACGCAAAACTTACGTTCTGGGGTTCGCATCTTATTACACCCAGAGGTCGAGCGTTGTTCAACACAATTTCAAATATGGGTTTGGCCGTCATTGCTAGCGGGGAGCCCACTTACTGGCCATCTTATGTATTTAATTCAAGTCGAAGCTTCTCTAGATCTCTCGTCTGATTATTCTCCCACGATCGTTACAATTTGTAGCCCATTAAGAAGTGACTTACCTCACCCATATGTGAAGATGATAAGTCTTGTTAATTGGCTGGGACTTAAAAAATATATTAGTAGTCATTGCACGCAAAACATTACGCTAAGAACATACGAAGATATGGAAGCTAATATTGCCAAACTTAACCAAATGATTAAACAGGCTGCTGTACATGCCACTACTTCCCATCCGCAGACTGGGTTTGATATAATTTATCCTATAGTGTGAGAAAAAAGAAGAGCTAGAAGAGAATGGCACCAGCACAGATCACCCCAACTTAAAATCAGATTTAAAGAGTGCACTAAACGATTCCAAGCGTTGCTTGCATTTGAAAAAACTATATCTTAAAAATTATTTGGAAGGTCTTGATGTCACACCAGCATCTAATTACTCTTTGTGGCGCGCTGATAAAAAGCTTAAAACATCCGTTGAGTTTAAGCCACCTTTGCGCACATCTACCGGAGGTTGGGCCAGAAGCGATACTGAAAAAGGTTACATATTTGCTGAGGATTTAAAATACGTATTTACCCCAAGCACATGTACTGGTGTTGTTGATTTGCCGAGTGTAGTCTACCTCTAGTAGTGTAGTCTAGCTCTACCCCCTCAACAAACAAAGTGTAAGACGAGTGAGGTACAAAAACTAATTGCAGAACTCAACCCGAAAAAAGCTCCTGGTATTGATGAAGTTAGTAACCAGATGATGATGAAGTTACCTGGTATTGCAATTAGAATCCTGTTATTCGTTTTTAATGCCATTTTACGGCTGGAGTATTATCCACACAGCTAGAAGCTTGACAAGGTTAAAATAATTCCAAAGCCTGGCAAAGATCCAAGGCTGAGTAATATAGACCAAAAAGACTTCTATCAACAATGTCAAAGCTTTTCGAAAACTGCTCATGACAAAATTGTCCCCAATTCTAGTCAGTAGTGTGTGCATACCGGGCCATCAATTTGGTTTTAGAAGTCAGCATAGCACCATTGAATAAACTCATAGATTGGTTCAATTTATAAGAAGAACATTTGAAGAAAAGAAGTGTTGTTCTGAGCTGTTTATCTCTGGCATTTGATAAAGTATGGCATGAAGGCTTAATTTTAAAATTGTAAGTCTTTTGTTACATTATTGCCTGGAAGTTCACTGTTGTGGAAGGAGACTTTATGAGTATGCCTGAAACTATCTCATCCGGTGTGCCACAGGGGAGTATACTGGGGCCAGTTTTGTATTTGATTTATACTTGTGATATACCTCTGAACAGTAATATCCACACTATCACATTTACTGATGATACAGCCTACCTTAGTATGCATAAAAGTCCTTACGAGGCATCCCGATATCTTCAAGAACAGATTACCCAGCTGGAACTATGACTAAACTTATGGAGAATTAATGTAAACGAACAAAAGTGTGTTCAAGTAACATATACATTACGAAGAAATACTTGTTCACCCATTCGGCTTAACAATCAAGTTGTCCGTCAACATACTCATGTGAAATATCTTGGTATACACCTTGATCGACGGCTTACTTGGAAACACCACATTGACTCTAAGTTAACACAAATGAAACTAAAATTAACTCAGGTACATTGGCTGATTGGTAGAAATTCAAACCTCAGTCTAGATTGCAAACTTTTGATATACAAGTCACTTTTGAAACCTATATGGTGCTACGGAATTCAACTATGGGGCACTGCATCAGCTTGCAATGTCGAGAGAATCCAACGAAGCCAAAATAAAATTTTGCGATTAATAACATCGGCTCCGTGGTATATAAAAAATTCAAATATACATCGTGATTTAAACATGCCACTAGTGATTGAAGAAATTGCAAAATACGCAAGAAAATATTTAACAAAACTCTAGTCACATCCTAATCCGCTTGCTTGTAACATTTTGGACTTTACTGGACACATCCGCCTAAAAAAGAGTGACACAAGGGCTCTTACACAGAAAAAAATGATTTTCATATTTGAATACGAAAATCTTTGATTCAATAAAAAAATCTTTTAAATTTTCTGTGATAACGATTTTTACAATATTGATAAATAAAATTGTAAGCATGTTTATTGGATATAAAGTCAATATAGCGATTTAATGAATCAAAGAAAAAAATTGTTGGCTGAAATGTTATTTTCAGTGATATTTGTTTTAGTGTGTGTGTGTGTGGATGAATGTCGCATTTTTTTAACCGCTTTTGGTTTGTTTTTGCTTGGCTGCGATTAAAACTAAATGTGTTTGGGATGAGTCGAACCGGGAGTCTCTTGACTAATAGTTTAACATACTTACCACTCAGCTAAAGAGCAAATCGCTTTATATACGCAAATAATGAATACACGCAAAGCATGATTTCTTATGTTTCTTCTACATTTTCGCATTGCGTTATGATATAATCTAAAAATAACTTTGTTGAGAAAAAAAACAAGCCACGACGTTTTTCGGCTACTTGTTGTAATTCACACGTATACAAGCCGAGCAATTAAAATAAACAACAACAATAGCACATGACCACGTTGGGTCAACCAACAAGCAAGATAAACACCAACACAAACAAATTAAATTAAATGATATTTTAAAATGCGCGGTATTGATAAACATAATATTCAAGTTAACGACAAATATTATTGAATTTAAAAATTTTATTCAATAACATTGTTTGTTGAAAATAATTCTTGCATATTTTTTTCTGTGTATACTCAACACTCCAGATGGGATTGCTTGAAAATACTTTTTTTCTTTTTGATTATCACTACTTATGTATTATGTACTTATTCAAGCTATGAATTCCGAATGATTTTTCGTGCTTCGAGGGTAAAGTCAGCTCCCGTAATTGGTAATTAGAGTGTCCCTCACTTGTCCTATAACGGAAATTTAGGGTGTCCATTAAAACTTGAATTTTTTAACTTTTTATGAATTTAACACAATATTTATGTTAACGGCTACAAAATGAATGTTTATTTTTTATATAGTTAGTTTGGGCAGTAATTCTTCCATTTACCGATATTTCTGCAACAATACACTGAGAGAAAAATAAATGGCAACAACAAAACTTGGAAGCAAGAAAATACTACTGCTAACATTTAACGTGACACAAATTGGGTTGAATATTAAGTCTTGCCATTAGTGTTTTTCATACGGGATTTTCCGGGAAATTTGTGCGGGAATTCCCGGGATTTTTTGATTTTGTTATGGCAACTTAATTTGTATTTACACATTCCTTGATGAGTGTCGTTATTCACTTTATGTATGCAATGGTGCAATAATAAGGTGATGGCAATATCACAATAGCTAAAGCCTTACAACACCTACGGCCGAGTTTACATCTGTCACGCATGCGTTCTGAGATTTAGATGTCTTTATTTGGAAAAAGGAGAATGCGACGTTCAAAATTTAATTCTACAAAAATTCAGCAAGGAAATAAAAAAAATAATAATTTGGTAAATAGTACGGTTAACAGCATTAACAGCTTATTCTGTACTAAAGACCTATTTCCTAAGAAATACGCCCTTATGCAAAAACGATTGTTAAAGTTAAAGCATGCGTTAAAACTAGTTTTGCCATATATAACAACAATGTTTAACAATGATTTTTTCATAAGGGGGATATTTTGTAATATTTTTTTTTATAATACTCGTATAATTTCTTTTTTATAATATTGGTATCTATGTATTACTATTATACACAGCAAAAAATAGACAAGAATTATTTTCAATAAAACCATGTTAATGAATAAAATTTTTAAATTCTTATGAATTGAATTAGGCTACTGTTCGTAACGCTTTTTAAACCAAATTACATGTGATAATTATTAATGAACAAATAACATCAAGTTAGTTGTAAATATTCTGACAACAACACATAGTTGAACGGAACAGCCAGCCGTTTTCGAAGGCCACTAAACCTTCCTCATCAGCGTTCTTCTGTGTTTTGGTCCACCGTGTGTGGTGTCAGTTGATGTAGATGTCTGCCCTATATACGAAACTTTATTGATAATAAAATAATGAAAATAAAATTTCAGTCAACAACTTTTTTCTTTGATTCATTACATTTACATTAAAAATTATTGATAAGATATTTTATTAATTCAAATATTTATATTATTGAAGAAAAAAATATTATTATTTTAAAATTTTTGTTATTGATATAGCGGATTTCTTTATCACAGGAAATTCGAAAATTAAAATGATTGAATACCGGGATTTTTGTTATCAAAAAATGAAACTTATTTTTTTATGTGTATAAAGAACGGAAAGGGTATTATTTTTTGAATAATGTGTGTATAAAACGTTATTATTTAATCGATCTCATGAATTATAATTTGTTTTTGTTGAAATAGATTAAATTTAAAAATATTTTGTACTGTTTTGTACTGGGCGGCAATTCCCGGGATCTCCCGGGAAACCAAAAAATCTTTCCCGCTTTCCCAGGAAATGAAAAAGTCCGGGAAAAGAAAAACTCTACTTGCCAATGATTTCAAGTTCGAAAATTCTGCGGTGGTGCGTGACAATCACATTTTTCGTTTACAAGAAAATTTCGAAAATGTTAAAAAAAGCAAAAATTAAATGAAATATACTTATGCCAGTAATTTCTACGCACAGATAATTTACCTAACGTTTTTACCTAGGAGTTTTACTTATAAAATTCAACTTACACGATAGATATCTAGACAATAATAGATATCTATTTGTAGAAATTACGGGCATTAATAGTAACAAACCAAAAAAGCTTGTCTTAAGTAAAACAAAAAATAAGCAAATTAACTAACATGTGCATAATTAGTAAGGAATAAACGACAATGGTAAGACTGATGTAAATTTAGATATGGTAAATTTGGGCTTTCATTACAAAACACCTTTTCAGCAAATTGAAATACGATGATTCAAAACAATTCACATATTCGATTTGCAAAAAAGTTTCGTATATAAAGCAGAAATATACATCAACTGACACCACACACAGTGGACAAAACACAGAAGAACGGTGATGATGAAGGTTTATTGGCCTTCGAAAACGGCTGGCTGTTCCGTTCAACTATGTGTTGTCAGAATATCTACAACTAACTTTGATGTTATTTGTTCATTAATAATTGTCACATTTAATTTGGCTTACAAGGCGATACGAACATTAGCCTGTTTCATAAAAATATAGAAACAAATGCAGTTCGAACAATAATAATTAAATTAACTAAAATTAATAGTCATGGACAGGGAAACCGCAAATATGCAATTGCATGTTTTTTCTTTTATCACGTATTAATGCGGGGACAAGATATTTATCAATTTCAGTACTTTTAATGAATTTTGGCATCGATTTATTAGTGCATATTTTACCTTTTAAAGCAAAATTATTATTATTAAATTAGAGCATAATTTACGCTTTTAGGGCATATTTTGATACTTTATAGAATTTATTTTATTCAAACCGCTTCGCACCACCATCCTTTTAAAAAAACACCTCATTCCGAAAAAAATTACATGAAATTTTTTTTCTAGCAACTCATTAAAATTTAATTTTCGAAATAAAAATTTAAGTTTTAAAGAAAAATTTTTTCCCTCGCTATCTGGGTTAATATGCTTACAAATTAAGGACCCACATTTTTATTTTTATTTGTCGCCATCTAAATCTCTGTTCCAATGTTTCATGTAGTGTATAAACTTTTTTAATATATAACGCAATTTTACGGACGTTAGTTGCAATACAAATTCAGCTTTTTAGCTGAATTTAGCTTTGTGTGATTTACTCTGCCCCGAGAAGACCTTGAAGGAACATTGTAAATGTATGAAAGTTCATTAAGATGAGACAGAAAAGATTTTTATTTGAAATTCTAGTCCAATATTTTATTTATTGCAATAAAAAACCAACAAGCAAGATAAACACCAACACAAACAAATTAAATTAAATGATATTTTAAAATGCGCGGTATTGATAAACATAATATTCAAGTTAACGACAAATATTATTGAATTTAAAAATTTTATTCAATAACATTGTTTGTTGAAAATAATTCTTGCATATTTTTTTCTGTGTATACTCAACACTCCAGATGGGATTGCTTGAAAATACTTTTTTTCCTTTTGATTATCACTACTTATGTATTATGTACTTATTCAAGCTATGAATTCCGAATGATTTTTCGTGCTTCGAGGGTAAAGTCAGCTCCCGTAATTGGTAATTAGAGTGTCCCTCACTTGTCCTATAACGGAAATTTAGGGTGTCCATTAAAACTTGAATTTTTTAACTTTTTATGAATTTAACACAATATTTATGTTAACGGCTACAAAATGAATGTTTATTTTTTATATAGTTAGTTTGGGCAGTAATTCTTCCATTTACCGATATTTCTGCAACAATACACTGAGAGAAAAATAAATGGCAACAACAAAACTTGGAAGCAAGAAAATACTACTGCTAACATTTAACGCGACACAAATTGGGTTGAATATTAAGTCTTGCCATTAGTGTTTTTCATACGGGATTTTCCGGGAAATTTGTGCGGGAATTCCCGGGATTTTTTGATTTTGTTATGGCAACTTAATTTGTATTTACACATTCCTTGATGAGTGTCGTTATTCACTTTATGTATGCAATGGTGCAATAATAAGGTGATGGCAATATCACAATAGCTAAAGCCTTACAACAACTACGGCCGAGTTTACATCTGTCACGCATGCGTTCTGAGATTTAGATGCCTTTATTTGGAAAAAGGAGAATGCGACGTTCAAAATTTAATTCTACAAAAATTCAGCAAGGAAATAAAAAAAATAATAATTTGGTAAATAGTACGGTTAACAGCATTAACAGCTTATTCTGTACTAAAGACCTATTTCCTAAGAAATACGCCCTTATGCAAAAACGATTGTTAAAGTTAAAGCATGCGTTAAAACTAGTTTTGCCATATATAACAACAATGTTTAACAATGATTTTTTCATAAGGGGGATATTTTGTAATATTTTTTTTATAATACTCGTATAATTTCTTTTTTATAATATTGGTATCTATGTATTACTATTATACACAGAAAAAAATAGACAAGAATTATTTTCAATAAAACCATGTTAATGAATAAAATTTTTAAATTCTTATGAATTGAATTAGGCTACTGTTCGTAACGCTTTTTAAACCAAATTACATGTGATAATTATTAATGAACAAATAACATCAAGTTAGTTGTAAATATTCTGACAACAACACATAGTTGAACGGAACAGCCAGCCGTTTTCGAAGGCCACTAAACCTTCCTCATCAGCGTTCTTCTGTGTTTTGGTCCACCGTGTGTGGTGTCAGTTGATGTAGATGTCTGCCCTATATACGAAACTTTATTGATAATAAAATAATGAAAATAAAATTTCAGTCAACAACTTTTTTCTTTGATTCATTACATTTACATTAAAAATTATTGATAAGATATTTTATTAATTCAAATATTTATATTATTGAAGAAAAAAATATTATTATTTTAAAATTTTTGTTATTGATATAGCGGATTTCTTTATCACAGGAAATTCGAAAATTAAAATGATTGAATACCGGGATTTTTGTTATCAAAAATGAAACTTATTTTTTTATGTGTATAAAGAACGGAAAGGGTATTATTTTTTGAATAATGTGTGTATAAAACGTTATTATTTAATCGATCTCATGAATTATAATTTGTTTTTGTTGAAATAGATTAAATTTAAAAATATTTTGTACTGTTTTGTACTGGGCGGCAATTCCCGGGATCTCCCGGGAAACCAAAAAATCTTTCCCGCTTTCCCAGGAAATGAAAAAGTCCGGGAAAAGAAAAACTCTACTTGCCAATGATTTCAAGTTCGAAAATTCTGCGGTGGTGCGTGACAATCACATTTTTCGTTTACAAGAAAATTTCGAAAATGTTAAAAAAAGCAAAAATTAAATGAAATATACTTATGCCAGTAATTTCTACACACAGATAATTTACCTAACGTTTTTACCTAGGAGTTTTACTTATAAAATTCAACTTACACGATAGATATCTAGACACTAATAGATATCTATTTGTAGAAATTACGGGCATTAATAGTAACAAACCAAAAAAGCTTGTCTTAAGTAAAACAAAAAATAAGCAAATTAACTAACATGTGCATAATTAGTAAGGAATAAACGACAATGGTAAGACTGATGTAAATTTAGAGATGGTAAATTTGGGCTTTCATTACAAAACACCTTTTCAGCAAATTGAAATACGATGATTCAAAACAATTCACATATTCGATTTGCAAAAAAGTTTCGTATATAAAGCAGAAATCTACATCAACTGACACCACACACAGTGGACAAAACACAGAAGAACGGTGATGATGAAGGTTTATTGGCCTTCGAAAACGGCTGGCTGTTCCGTTCAACTATGTGTTGTCAGAATATCTACAACTAACTTTGATGTTATTTGTTCATTAATAATTGTCACATTTAATTTGGCTTACAAGGCGATACGAACATTAGCCTGTTTCATAAAAATATAGAAACAAATGCAGTTCGAACAATAATAATTAAATTAACTAAAATTAATAGTCATGGACAGGGAAACCGCAAATATGTAATTGCATGTTTTTTCTTTTATCACGTATTAATGCGGGGACAAGATATTTATCAATTTCAGTACTTTTAATGAATTTTGGCATCGATTTATTAGTGCATATTTTTGCATATTTTACCTTTTAAAGCAAAATTATTATTATTAAATTAGAGCATAATTTACGCTTTTAGGGCATATTTTGATACTTTATAGAATTTATTTTATTCAAACCGCTTCGCACCACCATCCTTTAAAAAAAAACACCTCATTCCGAAAAAAATTACATGAAATTTTTTTTCTAGCAACTCATTAAAATTTAATTTTCGAAATAAAAATTTAAGTTTTAAAGAAAAATTTTTTCCCTCGCTATCTGGGTTAATATGCTTACAAATTAAGGACCCACATTTTTATTTTTATTTGTCGCCATCTAAATCTCTGTTCCAATGTTTCATGTAGTGTATAAACTTTTTTAATATATAACGCAATTTTACGGACGTTAGTTGCAATACAAATTCAGCTTTTTAGCTGAATTTAGCTTTGTGTGATTTACTCTGCCCCGAGAAGACCTTGAAGGAACATTGTAAATGTATGAAAGTTCATTAAGATGAGACAGAAAAGATTTTTATTTGAAATTCTAGTCCAGTATTTTGTTATTTATTGCAATAAAAATTATAAATTAAAATCTTGTCCTATTTATCCAAAATACAGTTCCAAAGCCTTAATTCTGATATCGTGATCTTTTGAAATTAAAGTTGAATTCTTATGCATCGAATACAAAATAAGTTTGTATTATTTGTTTTAGTCAAAATTTTTATAGTAATTTTGTTTTAATCTGCACTGGGTTTGAACAGTTATTCTGGTTAATTATGTTTCATTTTTTTGTTTATTTTTTTTTTCTTATTTTATGTGCAAATGTTGTTGAATTTTTGATTAAAAAATATATTTTCATTTACAAATAAACCAATTTATTCTATTTTTAAGAGCATATTTTTTGACTTTTAAGTGCATATTTACAAGTTTTTAGTGCATATTGAATGCGCATAAAACACTTTTTTAGAGCATATTTTTGGTTTCCCTGGTCATGAGTAATAAGCCAAAATGGTATTATTACGTCAATCAATTCGAGAATTCTTGTTGTTCTGATATACCATGGTAGCTTCAGGATGATTACCAAAATCTTGTTTTTTTTTTGCGAATTTGAGCTGTTTTTCCTATATGTAATTTGGCATTTATCATGACAAAAATATATCAGATGTAGATATAGGGTGACGTAAAGTTAACAGAGTGTGGGCTCTATGTATAAGCAAAAATTGGCATGAAGTTAGCATAAGTGACGAAATTGAATTAGGTGTTCACGAGTTTCTCCATACAATTTAACATTAATTTTAACCCACTTCTAAGTCCTAGCATGATTTTTAATGTGAAGTTTCATGGCAAAACTCTTTAAGATCATGTTCAATTTTGCCACTTATGCTAACTTCATGCCAATTTTTGCTTATATTTACATAGGGCCGTATGTATGTATGTGTTTAATAATTTTGATAAAAAAATTCGAAGAATCTAACCATGAAAATGGACTCCGCTCACACTATTCTGTTGGATAACTAGATACAGTATACAGTCCCAAAAGCTAAAGACCGGATGTCAAGTTCGTACGTTTTACTATCTCGGAATCCTCATCGGTATCAGTTAAGAAAATATAGCTCTTCAAATTTATAAATTTTTTAATTAATTGAAAGGGAAGTGTTTGAGTTGCACTATGGGATATTTCGCATTAAATTACACAGGAAAATAATTTTTTCCAAATCAACCTAAGGACTTAAGTGAAGCAAAAATTCAATAAATAAGTTAACTTGCTTGTTGCTTCTGTTTTTAAGATTTTGTTTTATTTTAAGTGCACAATGATTTATTTATTTAATACACTTACTTAGCCAAAATAAAGTATTGTTTTTTCTGTGAATTACTACAATTTCGCTAAGAGAGTTCTGAAACAATTTTTATGGCTTCAAATTCTATAAGAGTCGTATTATTTCAATGAAGATAGTTTGAAACTTGTTTTTTTTTCATCAAGGCAAGGCGAATTAATATTAATACAGGAAGTGCTGCGTCCAAATTCCATATAAAAACACAACTTTCGTATGAATTCCCTCTTGCTGCTTGAAAAACTACTAATAAACTTTAACACTGTTATATTAAGCAATATGGGTAAAATTATGGCTTCAGATATCCGAATTAAAAAAAATAAAATTGACATTAAAAAGTAAAAATTAAAACCTGCAAAAACTGCACAATTTATAGTAAAACTTATTTGTTAAGCAAAAAACTGCAAAACTGCTCAATGCTTATAAAAACTGCTGAAATCAGGGAAAACTGCACATTTGGCAATGCTGGATATAGGACAACCAACCATTTTCTTTAGTTGGAAATTATGTGCACCACTTTAAGAATCACTGGTACAAGTAAAGATAGTGTGTATTTGGGAACATGCATACGTACATTTACGCAAATCATCCTTGGTTTATACATGTCTCACTTATTCCATTGTATATACTACATACATATCGCTACCTTAATATAGAAAGGCCCTAACTCATTTTTGTTTTAAATGGAGATTTTTGCATTTTTCGATACATTTAGATGTTCTTCTATCGAATTATACAAAAAACTCGATTTTCAAAAAATAATGAGTTAGGACCTTTCTATATTAAGGTAACGGTATGTATTTACATATGCACATATGTATGTACATATGTATGTACGTATGCATATACAACATATTCATGTATTTTTAAAATAGATATGGAAATAGTATTTTCGTATGGAACTTTTTTCTTTGTAAACATTTCAGTGTTTATAAATTTTATTATTTTCTTCGGCAGATGAAGGAGAAGGTCATGTTGGAACTGTTTGCGAGATAGGACGTTCAGGATCAATACATTCACCTGAGAACACTGTTGTCGTGAACTGGGATTCGGGTAATAGAACAAATTATCGCGTAGGATATCAAAATCAATACGATCTAATAATTGTGGATAACGCGCAAGTAGGTAAGTTATAAACAATATTTAATACAAAAAAAATTCGACAGCCTATATTACTTAAAATGTTAAAAATGTAGGCGTGCGACATTCAAACGTAGTGTGTGATGGCTGTTCAAAAGGAGGAATAGCAGGAATAATTTTTAAATGTGTACAATGCTGTAATTATCACTTGTGTTCGTACTGCTATGGAGCGGATTTACACGATAAGGAACACTCGTTTATACGTTATACTACACCAACGTCCTTAGGGTAATTTCTTTGTTTTAAAATACGTTTGTTAATAAAACTTTAAATTTTGCGCTTTTCAATTTAAAAGTGTTCGTGTTCCACCCAGAAAAGGATCGAAACGTATACAATTAAAAGGTATATTTGTTGGAGCTAAAGTCGTGAGAGGACCTGATTGGGAGTGGGGACAACAAGACGGTGGAGAAGGTAAATATGCAAACGAAATTATAAAATATTAATGTAAAAATTTTGTTGAATTTTTATATAATTAAACGAAAAATGCGCTAATATTTTCTAGGTATATTTCATGATAAAACTTTAAACTTTTGCGATCTCATTGTAAACAATTAAAAAATCGTTTAAAATAAGACTGGTAATATTGGGGAACCATATTAACAAATTTGATGAGTTTGCACAAACTGCTGAGTTTGCACAAACAAAACTATTTCTTAGCAAACATAAATGTGTCCAATATGAATATATAGTGACCACTCAATGCAATTCCTACTATTAGAGAATTTTTGACATGCCGTCACAAATATGTAACAGCAAGAATTTTTAATTCAACATTTGCGGAGTCTATGTAGCCATTAGCAGTGTTGCCAGTGGTGGTTGCTCACTTCAACAATAAGTATTCAAATCTTAAATGTGAAATATAATTATTAGGCCCGACCAGTGTCGGACATAAACTTAGCGATAGTTATAAAAAGGGGTAGGGGTTTCATGCAAATGCATGTTTTTCCCTTACTCCTGATAATAGCAAGATCGAAATATCATTACGAAACAATGAATTTGCGTAAAAATGGCATCGATTTGTTATTTTTGCCTAATTTGGTCATAAATGCATATTTTTGCCTAATATTTTGGTATAATTACATGGTTTTGTATCATATTTTGTCAAAAATTTAAATTTCATAAAATATTATTGTTGACAAATTATTAATGCAAGACAATTTTTTGGCAAAATTTATTCGCCTGCATTGGATTGTAGAATTGTACAAGAACACACATCTACCACATTTAATGAAAATCGTAATTTTGATGATTTCAAAAGGAAATTGTCTGCTTTATGCCGAAAGTAAACTTGATATTGTTTTTAAAATGACAACATATTTAAAAAACAAATCTAATAGCTAGTATTCAATTCATTGTAATGGTTGAGTTAACTAATATACAGCATCATATAAAAATAATTATTCAAATTTCAGCCGATGTGGATGTAGGCCTTTTTCAATTCACAAAAGCTCTCTAAGAATAAATTAATAGATCTTCACATTCAAAAATATAAAAAATAATAAAAATTTTAAATGAAAATAAATTAATAAGAAGACAAATGCGTGTTTGGAGTTAATAATGCAGAAAAAATCTTTATATCATATTTAATCTTGTGTAAAAATTTAATGTAAAAAAGGCTTGTACACTCACCTCTGGAGAAAAGAAAATATTTTTATAATTTTATTTATGGACTGTTTCACAATAACGAAATGAAACTTTCGACTGAAACTTTATATTGAAAACAAAAACAAATTTTCATATTTTATTGTTGTTTTCAATATAAATTTTCAGTCGAAAGTTTCGTGTCGTTATTATGAAACAGGCCATTAGTTACATACAACTAATTTAATTAAAAAAAATTTTTTTTAACAAAAAATGTTTTAAATATGTGCATATTTTATTGTTTTTAGTGGATATTTTGCATTTTTAATGCTATATTTTAGGCGCCTAAAATACCTTCTTTAAATTCATGAAATCCTTGTCCCTGGTTATAAATAATACATAAGTATTGATAAACAAAAGGGAAAAAAAGAAAAGTATTTTCAAGAAGTCCCATCTGTAGTATTGAGTATAAGAGCCCTTGTATCCCTCTTTTTTAGGTTGATGTGTCCAGTAAAGTTCAAAATATTACGAGCAAGCGGATTAGGATGTGACTCGAGTTTTGTTAAATATTTTCCTGCGCATTTTGCAATTTCTTCAATCACTAGTGGCATATTTAAATCACGATGTATATTTGAATTTTTTATATACCATGGAGCCGATATTATTAACCATAAAATTTTGTTTTGCCTTCGTTGGATTCTCTCGACATTTGAAGCTGAAGCAGTGCCCCATAGTTGAATTCCGTAGCACCGTATAGGTTTCAAAAGTTTGCAATCTAGACTGAGGGATGAATTTCTACCAATCAGCCAATGTACCTGAGTTATTTTAGTTTCATTTGTGTTAGCTTAGACTCAATGTGGTGTTTCCATGTAAGCCTTCTATCAGGGTGTATACCAAGGTATTTCACATGTAAATTTTGAGGAACAATTTGATTATTAATTGTAATGGGGGAACAAGTGTCTTTTCGTAGGGTAAATGTTACCTGAGCACACTTCTGTTCATTTACCTTTATTCTCCACATGTTTAACCAAAGTTCTAGCTGGATAATATGTTGCTGAAGGTATCGGGAAGCCTCGTGAGGGTTTTCGTGCATAATAAGGCAGGCTGTATCATCGGCAAATGTAGATGTGCGAATATTACTGCTCAAAGGCATATCACAAGTATAAATCGAATACAAAACTGGCCCCAGTATACTCCCCTGTGGCACACCGGATAAGATTGTTTCAGGCATACTCATAAAGTCTACTTCCACAACAGTGAACTTCCGTGCAATAATGTAACTTTCCAACAAATTTAGAATGTTTATTGGTAGGTAAGTCTTTAGTTTTAAAATTTGGCCTTCATGCCACACTTTATCAAATGCCTGAGAAACGTCAATAAACATCGCAGAGCAGTACTTTTTTTCTTCAGAAGTTTTTCTTATACATTGAACCAATCTATGAGTTTGTTCAATGGTGCTATGCTGACTTCGAAAACCAAATTGATGGGCCGGTATGCAGTCATATCAGTTAGAATTGGGGACAATTTCATCATGAGTAACTTTTCAAAGAGCTTTGACATTGTTGTCAGTAAAATTAGTGGCCTATATGACACAGCCTTGGTAAGATCTTTGCCCGGCTTTGGAGTCACTTTAACCTTCAAAAGCTTCTAGCTGTGTGGATAATACTCCAGTCGTAAGATGGCATTAAAAATTAATACCATGAATCTAATTGCAATACGAGGCAACTTCATCAGCATCTGGTTACTAATTCCGTCAATACACGGAGCTTTTTTCGGGTTGAGTTCTGCAATTAGTATTTGTACCTTACTCGTCTTAAACTTTATTTGTTGAGGGGGTAGAGCGACTACACTCGACAAATCAACAACACCAGCACATGTGCCTGGGGTAAATACGGATTTTAAATGCTCACCAAATATTTTACCTTTTTCAGTATTGCTTCTTGTCCAACCACATGTAGATGTGTGCAGAGGTGGTTTAAACGCTTTCTAGCAGCGTGCCACAAAGAGTAATTAGATGCTGGTGTGACATCAAGACCTTCCAAATAATTTTTAAGAGATGCGGTTTTTTCAAATGCAAGCAACTCTTGGAGTCGTTTAGTACACTCTTTAAATCTAATTTTAACTTGTGGTGATCTGTGCTGTTGCCATTCTCGTCTAGCTTTTCTTTTTTAACACACGAGACGTTCAATATCCGTAGAATAAATTCTATTATAATTCTGCGGATGGGAGGTAGTGGCATGTTCAGCAGCCTGTTTAATATTTTCATTACGGTTGGCAATGTTAGATTCAATATCATCAGGTGTTCTTAGCGTAATATTTTCCGTGCACTGACTACTAAGATATTTTTTGAATCCCAGCCAATTAACACGATTTATCAACCTCACATATGGTTGAGGTAAGTCACTTCTTAATGGGCTACAAATTTTAACGATCGTGGGAGAGTGATTGGACGAGAGATCTAGAGAAGCTTCAACTTGAATTAAATCCTTAGAGATATTTTTCGTGACGCCAAAATCTATAACATCCGGGATTTTTCGTATATCAGTAGGCCAATAAGTGGGCTCCCCACTCAAAATGACATACAAGCCCATTTTTTAAATTGTGTTGAACAACGCTCGACCTCTGGGTGTAATAAGACGCGAACCCCAAAACGTATGTTTTGCATTGTAGTCGCCAGCTGCTACAAAGCAAGGTCCAAGAGATTTGTAGAAATTTTCGTATTGATGCTCAGTGATTGAAAATCTGGGAGGGGAGTAAATTGATGATATCACGAAATTTGTAAAAAAAATTTCAATGCCAATATTTGTTGCTCGTTCTCGTTGTACCTTCATAGTGAAGAGACGTCTTAGCGGATTTTTTTACATACATACATACTAAACAAACAAAATCCAAAAAAAAATATTCGTAATACATATTGATTTTAATAAATAAGCCTTATTTGCTTTGCTAATATTTTTACATATAGAAATAACAAAAACAAAAAAAAAACCGCAAAGAAAAAACACACACAAAGTGCCCTTGAGGAATACTCTATATGAGTACCTCAAAGGAAAAAAAATTGTGAAGTGCGTTCTAACGGCAGAAGTGCCTATTCTGAAACTCTTAATGAATACATTAAAAATAAAAAAACTTATAATAGACTTGGTGTGTGCTCTGAAGCTCTTAATAAAAATATAAAATCTGATAATAGACTTTTTGTAACGGCAAAACCACAGTTTCGTCAGCGATCAACTATGCTTTGTCCAATGCCAACTAGTGAATCGTTGACATTATTGCTTAGTACTTCTACATTTAACTCAGCGATATCATCCGCTTCGGGCTCGTGGTCATCACATATCCAAGTTGTCGCTGAAGATAATAGTAGCCCAAAACCCAAGATCCAAGTCGGAATGGACAGATATATCACAATTTCAAAGCGCGGGCGAAGCCCAAATTCATCAAAAGTTTCATATCCATAACGACGTCTCATCAGTTAACCGTCAAAAGTAGTTTTTCATTACTGCAAGCTAATCACGACCAAGTCGCGGTATCATCCAAAAAACTTCCAAACCGCCACCAATATATCTGAGAGAAAAAAATTCTAATGCCCTTCTTAAAAAATTAGTCTCGGCCGTTGGTGAGAACGCATTTCACGTTATTCCAATAAAACGTGGTAAAATTGATGAAACGAAAATTCAAATATACGAAGAAACAGATTTTCGCAAAATTATTACTGATTTCGAAAATAATACAACAAATTTTAATACTTATCAGCTTAAAAGTGATAAAGGTATGCAGATCGTATTGAAGGGCATTGATGATTATGTTAATCCCGAAGAAATAAAAGATGCACTCATCATACAAGGATTTAAAGTAAAAAGTGTTACTAAGATAATCAATAGAGAGAAGATCCCCCAGCCTATATTTCGTGTTGAACTGGAGCCAAATGATATACAGTTGAAAAAGAACGAGACACATCCAATTTATAGCCTAAAATACCTCTTATACCGAAAAATTACAGTTGAAGAGCCACATAAGCGTTCAGGTCCCGTACAGTGCCACAATTGCCAAGAATATGGCCATACAAAAACTTACTGCAATTTACCTACAGTTTGTGTTATCTGCATTGAATTGCATGGTACTGCCAGCTGTACTCAGCCAAAAGATCAAGCGGAAAAAATGCAGTAATTGTGGAGGTAATCACACCGCTAACTACAGAGGATGCCCTGTATATTCTTTCGTTAAACAGGCTATGAGTGAAAAACCTAAACTAGCTCCAGCTCAATCAGCAAACGCTAACTCTGCCACTATTCCTCAAACAAGCCAACCAGCTACTTCACGTGTATCGTATGCCGATGCTGCTAAGACTAGTTCTATTCCCACACAAAATGTTCCGCCGCCAAATAATTCAACGAATGCAAACTCAAACTTTAACTTTAGTCGCCTTGAAGCTACTATTGAGAATCTGGTGCTAACTATAAACAACTTTATAACAAATATGACTAGCATGATGCAAGAAATGCTGCGAATGCATAATACACTGCTTCAGCATTAGTTAAGAAGCCATGAACACGCTAAAAATATGTTTCTGGAACGCAAACGGCATTTGCCAACATAAAAATGAACTTGAGCACTTCCTAAACAAAAACAAGATTGATATAATGTTGGTCGCAGAGACTCATTTAACTTGGAGAAGCATTTTTAAAATTTATGGCTACACCTTATATGATTCAAAGGACCCGAGAGGAAGAGCATGCGGTGGATCAGCAATTCTAATAAAGTCGAGCATCAGGCACTATATTCTTGACAACATTTGTAAAGAACATCTACAAGCAACAAATATTGGCATTGAAAATTTTTGTACAAATTTCGTGATATCATCAATTTACTCCCCTCCCAGATTTTCAATCACTGAGGAGCAATAAGATAATTTCTAAAAATCTTTTGGACCATGTTTTGTAGCAGCTGGTGACTGCAATGCAAAACATACGTTCTGGGGTTCGCGTCTTATTACACCTAGAGGTCGTGCGTTGTTCAACACAATTTCAAAAATGGGTTTGGACGTCATTTCGAGTGGGGAGCCCACTTATTGGCCTACTGACATACAAAAAATGCCGGATATTATAGATTTTGGTGTCATGAAAAACATTTCTAGGGAATTAATTAACGTTGAAGCTTCTTTAGATCTCTTCTCCGATCACTCTCCCACGATCGGTACAATCTGTAGCCCACAGAGAAGTACCTTACCTCACTCGTTTGTGAAGATGATCAGTCGTGTAAATTGGCTGCGATTCAAAAAATATCTTAGTAGTCATTGCATGGAAAACATTACGCTAAGAACACCCGAGGATATTGAAGCTAACATTGCCAACCTTAACGAAATGATTAGACTGCTGAACTTGCTACTACCTCCCATCCGCAGACTGGATTTAATAGAATTTATTCTACGGATATTGAACGTGTCATGTGTGAAAAAAGAAGAGCTAGAAGGGAATGGCAACAGCACAGATCACCACAACTTAAAACTAGATTTAACCCTAGAACACACACCCGGGTACAAATGTATCCACTTGAAACTTTAGAGTGCTGTAACTCAGGAACGGCTTAATTTAGGGAAAAGAGATTTCGGATCTAGGAAATATAAGTAGTTTCTAATATTTTAAAGGTTATTTGATCCAATTCGGATCAGTGGTTCAGAAGGTACGAGCTGCAAAAGTCGACACCTACGTAAACGCACACCCGGGATACGTTTGTACCACACCAGTTTATATCAAAATAAAAGGCAACAAACCATTTTATAGTGTGTTTAAATTATATTATTTTATTTTGAAAAATGAAAATTATTAAATTACATATAAATATGAATTATCGTTACATATTATGCAGTCGGTATTGGTGATCGAATGTTCAAGACACATTGGCTTCTTACATTTGCCGTACACCTTTCTGGTTTTCCTACGCTGTTTTGGTTCTTGAGCATAACATATATAGCAACAACCGCTGATAGATGTTGGCGTGCGGGCTGCGGCAGATGTCGATGTTTCCGTGTGCAACATTGATTCCAGTGGTCTGTTGAAATATGACTCAATCGCTATTTTAGTGTAGAAGTTTCACGTGACTTGCCGATTTAGTGCACGTTCTTCATAGTGCATTGACGAAAGCAGCGCCACTGATTTATTTTTTCGTGGAACATAAGAGCACAACATTTTCTTCTGAAGCCGAATAATGATTAACCAATTGACCTGTTCTTGTGCGCCTTCATTTCCGCAGGAATATACAATGGTTAAGTTTTCACTGGGCTTGTAGTGTGCATGAAGATTGGCATTCATTATGGGCCACAACTCAGTGAACGGTACTGCTTTATCAGTTTCTGAACGTGCAGCCTGAGTGTTTGCGTCGTCAAACCTTATAAATCGCAATATTGATAATTACGAGTATCTCTTCTTGAATCCATTTTTGAATTATTAAATTAGTATAAGAGCACAAAATTAATAATAAAAATATGAATAATCAGCAGCTGAAACAACAGCAAGTGCAAAAATAACCCTTGGAAAATCGAATTACTACAAAAACTGTTTTTTAACTGAATTTGGTACCTGCATAATAGTTACCTGCATGCACTCTTTTGCTTATATCTTTTGAACTAGGTAGAATATTTGAACGCTTTAAACGTTGAAATGCTTGTTTCATGTTATATTACACATTTAACAAACAAAAAGTAAAAATTTTTGTTTTTTATTCATCAGAAATATGAAAAACAACATTTGGCTATACCATGCCCGTGACCTTTTTTCCTTTATCTTTTGAACCAAGTAGAATATTTGCATGAAACAAAAACTAAAACATTTGTAAAATATTCATATACGCATTTACAAAAAAAAATATTGAAATTAGAGCATTTAAACATTAGAAAAAGCCAAAATAAGCTAGTAGGTACAAACGTATCCCGGGTGTGTGTTCTCGTAGAAAAAGTTGGGTATGCATCGTAGGGTTAAAGAGTGCACTAAACGACTCCAAGAGTTGCTTGCAATTGAAAAAACTGCATCTCTTAAAAATTATCTGGAAGGTCTTGATGTCACACCAGCATCTAATTACTCTTTTTGGCACGCTGCTAGAAAGCTGAAAACCCCCTTTGAGTTTAAACATATTTGCTGATCATTTAAAATACGTATTTACCCCAAACACATGTATTGGTGTTGCTGATTTGCCGAGTGTAGTTGCTCTACCCCCGCGACCCATAAAGTTTAAGATGCGCGATGAACAAAAACTAATTGCTGAACTTAATCCGACGAAAGCTCCAGGTATTGATGGAATTAGTATCAAAATGCTGATGAACTTGCCTCATATTTCAATAAGAGTCCTGCTATTTATTTTTAACGCCATTTCACGAATGCAGTATTTTCCACATAACTGGAAACTTGCCAAGATTAAAATGATTCTGAAGCCGGGCAAAGATCTTACCAAGGCTGAGTCATATAGGCCTATAAACTTACTATCAACAATCTCAAAACTTTTCGAAAAGCTGCTCATGACTAAATTGTCCAAAATTTTAGCTGATAATGGGTGCATCCCGGACCATCAATTTGGCTTTAGAAGTCAGTATAGCACTATTGAGCAAAAGCATAGATTGGTTCAAGTTACAAGGAGGACTTTTGAAGAAAAGAAGTATTATTCTGCCCTTTTTATTGATGTTGCTCAGTCATTTGACAAAGTATGGCACGAAGGCCTATTTTTAAAATTGAAGACATATTTGCCAATAAATATATACAAACTTTTTGAAAGTTATATTGTTGATAGGAAGTTTACTGTTGTGGAAGGAGACTTCACGAGTGTGCCCTAATCTATATCTTCTGGTGTATCACAGGGTAGTATTCTGGGGCTAGTCTTGTATTTAATATATACTTCCGATATGCCTGTGAGCAGCAGCATACACACCTCTACATTTGCCGATGATACAGCCTGTATGCACAAAAGTCCTTATGAGGCATCCCGCAATCACCAGGAACATATTACTCAGCTGGAAATAGAGCTGGCAAACTATCGATAGTCACGCCATTCGATATTTTCGATAGTTTGTTGGAAAACTATCGATAGTATCGAATTCTTTTACTTGCGGTCTACACGTAACATAAAATGACTAACTTTAACATTAATTTCTAGTTAACATTAATTTCAAATGTTAATGTTTGGTTAAGGTTTATATTGAGGTATCTTCCCAATATTTCTTATCAAGAACACACAACATGCTATAATGGATGGGTGTAATCCGACATGGATTGGGTCAATTTATTACTGCCCTCTTTTCAATCTAACCTAACCTATCTGTTTAAACAACTCAGTTAAAATATGAGATGACACAAAAGGATATATTCGGTCTCTATTCCACAACCTTAAATTATGCTGTGCAAAACTCTAACGATATACTTTTTTTACTAACTTGCAGTTAGTGTTAAAGAAAGTAATTTCATGTCAGCAGCAGACGAAGAGTTAGGAATGTTAAATTTAATTTTGAAATGAGTTTAGAGTGGAGATATTAAAAAGTGTTCTTCTATCAAGAGTTGATACATTACATACGAAGTATTTTATATTACTAAGTCCATAAATTTATTATTTATTCTTTCGAGTTATGACGTTATTTGAGTAAATGAGAGATATGTACTCGTACTACATGTATTTTCAATAAAAGAAAACCAATGTGTTAAATTTAATATATTTTTTCAACGATAGTATCGCTATCGGGAAAAAACTATCGATAGTCTAATGAAAGACAAACTATCGATACTATCGATAGTACTATCGATAGTTTGCCAGCTCTAGCTGGAAACATGGTTGAACTTATGGAGAATTAGAGTAAATGAACAAAAGTGTGTTCATATAACGTTTACCCTAAGAAAAGATACTTGTTCCCCCATTCGAATCAACAATCAAAATATTCCTCAACATTCGCAAGTGAAATACCTTGACATACACCTTGATCGACGGCTTACATGGAAACATCATATTGACTCTAAACTAATTTAAATGAAACTTATGTTAACTCAAATACATTGGTTGGTTGGCAGAAATTCAACACTCAGTCTAAACTGCAAACTTTTGATATACAAGTCGCTTTTGAAGCCAATATGGTGCTACGGAATTCAGCTTTGGGGCACTGCTTCAGCTTCAAATGTGAAGAGAATTAAACGACGGCAAAATAAAATTTTACGGTTAATAACATCGGCTCCATGGTACATCTAAAATTCAAATATACTCGTAATATCTTTTTCTACTTTTTCGCATTTTTTGACGAATTTGTTTTTTGGTATTTTTACAATATTTGAATTTGAACCTTCTAAAAAAATATAGTTACCATATTTTGTTTACTTTATTAAAGAAAATGGTAATTATTGTTTAACAAAACGTAAAGACTATGAAGTCTGCGATTTTTCATGTGGTTGCAATTATTGATTTAATGAAGTATGCCATTCATATATCAATAAAACTACAATTAAAGTAAACTTTGACAGATGTCAAACAAATATAAACACTACATTTTTGTATTTTTGTTTATTATTTTATTTTAATAACATTTCTTTATATTCTGAATTTATTTGATGTTTCTTTAAGTCATTCCATTTTCGTTTAAATTAAGTGTTAAATAATAATTGCAAGAACACAGGTATTGCGTAGTGATTGAGTGCTATTAAATTTGTTTAAGAGTATAATTCAAACATGGAAGAATTTCAAAATAACGTAAAAATTTAAATATAAGAACAAGTAAAGTGCAAACAATTTTAAATTGTTCAAACAACATTTTTATATATAACAAACCGACCATGAGCATAGCACTTTTCACTCAAAAATAACCTATCTTCACTTTAAACACTTGGCAATATTACTTTTAAATGCTTTTTTGGGAAAACTTTAATATAACCATTTTTGTTTAGAATAAATATCTCAACATCTTTCCTGTATATAATTTTGCCCTAACTATGGCTTATAATAGTCCTTTAATATATTAAGTTACTAGCTACCCCGATCGACTTTAAAATTTACCCGCATCGTCTTAAATTTCATTTACATCGATTTCAAAGTGTCAGAAGAGCAGAAATTAGGTACATAGGCTATGTCTTCTTCTGTGCTTTAAATTTCATTAAAATCGATTTCAACATGTCAATTGGTTGAGAGTCGTTGAACCGTTCGTCGGCTAAATCTATATTTGCGGAAAATTCCAATTTTTGATATCCAAATTTATGTCTGGCTGATATCCAGAAACACGAGGTGTAATGTAAAAGTGCATTGGATATTCTTCGCTATTATAACTAGATCGTATTACTGTGTTGGTTTCAAATTAAATTTCTGTTGAGGTAGATCCAACACCAGTTATATTTACTGAGGTTTTAGTTTTCGGCAAATTCAAACTTTTTGCAAAATTTGCCTGAGAGCACGAGTCCAAAAGAGTTCGACATAATGTAAACTTACCAAGAGCATCACGTACAAGAATGACAGCTGTGGCCAAAATAACTCCATCAAATGACGTGCCCCAGGGATGGCAAAGTTGATACAATTGTACCTTTTTTGGTACTATTCAAACTCGGAAAGTATAATAGTACACCAATGACTAATTTAGTACATTTAGGGAATCTCCCCAGTTTCACTCCGCATTTCTTTTCAAACGAGTGCATATATCAATTTTCACTTTTTAACAATGAAACTCATATTCTTCTCACTTGAAAACAATATTGTGAAAGCAAAACGCAGCGAGAAAATCAAAAAGTGTGAACTCGTCCATTTTCCTATAATTTTTCTTCTAAATTCGGGTGTTAGAGCACATGCTATTAATTTGTACATTTCAAATTTCAACTTAAACAGTTGTAACCATATGCTTTAACATCCCAACTTACAAGCAAATTTGTGAAAACGATTCGGTAGCCAGAACAAAGTCGATTGTCTTAATAAAATCAAATAAAAATATATAATTTGAACTAGAAAAATCTTTTAGTACAATTAAGGTCAAAAAAAGTACAATTTTTGAAAGTTGGTACATTTTTAAAATTCTCAATGCCTTACCTGACTTGCCCATATGCACGTTGACAACTGCAGACGATGATGGCTCTATAGGCGATGACCGAAAACCTGGCGGCGATAAATCACAATTTTTAAGTGCGGTAGTTGTTCGATGTAGCATTGTGTGATGAATCTTTTTACAATTTTTGCATTTGTTTGTGCCAATGATCTACGCATTTGCATAAAGAACACGATCTTTATTGCGTTTTTGACCAACTAGCTTGGATGATGGTAAATTCTGTGAAGATTCCAAAAATTGGCATCTACGTTCTAAAAACTTACAAAATTTATCCCACGAAGGTAATTCGGCATAGTCTAAGTTTTCTCTCCATTTACACTGCGTATCGTTGTCTGTCTTTTCGTTTATTATGTGGATAATTAATGCATCGCACATCTATATATAAATAGGCAAGTGAAAAAGGTTAAGAACCATTTTAACTGACTTAAACTCAACGTATTCGCTTGATTTTTTTTTTTTTTTTGTTAGATAGATTAACAATAGGAGCAGTGCAGAATGTATTTTTTCTTCTACATTTTTGTGTCTAAGATAGTTAAAAACAGTTAAGAATATTAGCCAATCATAAAGCCATGATTTCTTTTTCTCTCTTAATTTGCTAAAAAAAAAAATTACAACAATTTGGATTGGCAACTCCATAAACACTCAGAAGGAAAAACGTATTTTATTTGTTCATTCTATTCTTATTTCCATCTTTCTATGTACTTAAACGATTATTGCTGAAACTAATAAAATTTGAATATTTAAATAACGAGTGGTACTGTATTATTTTTCTTTAGATGCTTAAAAATAATGGCGCATATTCATAAATCGTAACTAAAGGCGAAATTTATTAAACAGATACTAAAAAATAGTTAACAGATAGTTACAGGTTCTATTCACAAATCTAAACTAACGAAGTAACGACTCCCAGCTGATAAAAGAAATAAGAAAATAAAATGTCGATAATACTATGATCGATATAAATTGCAATTAAATAAAAAACTATTCAAACTATCAAAAAACAATTTTTGACATGTAAAGTATAAGTATAACATGTATAAGTTAGTTAACATTTAGTTACAGCTTCACTCATAATTAAGTCTAAACTTTCGTAGCCGTCTGTGAATAACTTAAATAGGTATTTAAAAAAGTTGGCACCTAGTAATGATTTCTGAATATGCGCCAATATATTTTTTTAATTATTAATAACTTTGATTAAAGTTAAATTCACCTACAGCACAAAGTAAGTTTTTTATTTTTGGTTTATTTTGTGTGCGTTTTGTTTTTGTTCATTGTTTTCATTATTTTTCTGAGCTTTAAATTACTGAACATACTGGAATGTTGGAATATGATGGAATGTTGGAATATGATGGAATGTTGGAATATGATGGAATGTTTATATTATTAGGCTAGCATATTCGTACATACATATGGGGTCTTTCTCAAAGAATAGGGAATAGAAACTTTTTTTGTAACAAACGTTTTAATGGAGAGTCTAAAACTTTAGAGAAAAAGCGTTCAATGAAAAAATAAACGAATATTTTTGTTTTGTGCAATAATAACGAATATGAAGTGAAAACACTAGGAGCAAATATCTAATTACATTTAGTTCAAAAAGTGAACAACTTTTTTTAAATATTTTGCTTAAAATCTATTCTTATTTATGCCGATAAATGAAATTTTAAATTCGTATTTAGTAGTTAAGAAAGTGGTTTAAGAGAGTGGTTTACCTTGGAGTCTATACATATGTATATTTGAATATAGTTTTTAAATTGTGTTTTAAATTCATCAAACTTTAAATATTTTCATTCTATTCTCCACCTCTGTGCGTTAATGGTTGATTTTCAACCACTGGGCGAACACTAGTATTCTCAAAAGTTCCTAAAGTTTTCAGTGAACTGTAAATAGCGGATGCACTATCCACTAAACTGCATCCCAGATGACGTATTTATGTTATGCAACTCATATAGGTTTTGAATATGCTCTATAAATATTAAAATTTTATAGCCACAACGCTCCTTGAGTCGTCTTGTTGCGTGTTCATAGTTTTCTGCTGTTACTTGAAACGCACGAACGGTATATAACGCTTGGCCTGACAAGCAATGTAAGAGGTGATTAAATTTCTCAATGTTTGTTAGCGATGAGTCATTATGTACTACATAGTTGTTTAAACGAAGATATAAAGTTTTTGTATGCCAGCACAAAAGTGTTTCTTTACGCCGTAAAAAGTTCAGTCATTTTAAAGAATTTTTCTTTAAATTCGAAGAATCATGTTAGGATATAAAAATACAACGCAATTTTATTGCATGTACATGATTGTTATTTAATAGTTTAAAAAAACATAAATATATAGGTGTTGTAATATATCAACTTCAACCGGCTAATGCTTCCGTCAATAGCGGAACGCCGCTAAATGTTTCCTCACGGCATAGATTTTTGACGACATATTTTGCATAACAAAAACAGCTGATGTCAGAAGCTTTGTCAGAAGAAAATAGAACACGCTCTAATTGAAATTTTGTCAGAAGACTTTGCGTCTGACTTTTACAGAAGCAAAGTTTTAAAGGTACCACACGACATGTACATGGTTTACAATGGGAAATTTGACAAGTCAGACGCAAAAAACATATCGTCTACGGGGGCTTAAGAGTTTCTAAATCAGCCATATTCCCGGGCGGGAAATCCCGCGAAATGTCTGCCTAATATTCCCGGGAAATGTTTGATATTTTCCCGGGAAACGGGAAATTTAAAGTACACGTTATTTCATAAATATATCGCACATTCAGTTCAATAATGTCATAACTCAAAAAAGTCGTTTTTTGGGTTTATATTGAATTTCGTATTTTATCTTGCGTAAAAATTTCATAGCTTGTACTATCACCTCCTGAGAGAAGACTATTTGTTTATGCCTTCATTGAGTTGTATGTAAATTGAAAACTTTAAACGTGTTTTCTGCTAAACTTTTTTATATTTTTTTGTGTTATGACACTTTGAACTGAATGTGCGATATAGACTTTTGTGATACACATATTTATAAAATGGCATAAGTTAAATTCAAATTTTTTTTTTCATTTATTAAGATTCATTCATTGTATTATAATCCTGTTTTACATTAATATCAGCATTTTCATTGTTTTTTTATATGTATATTACAAAAGTTCTTTTGAATGATTGTATGACTAAATTTACACGATGAAATTGTTCAGGGTCTCGTTCAAAAATGATACGTTTTTCGTCGTCTGTTTAAACACTAATACGCTGTTTATCGTTGTCGAAGGAAATTTTTAATTCTAACCAGTGCTGCCACAACATAAAAATTTTTACAACCAAAATTCGCTTTAAAAGTTACCAAATGAGAAAAAAATAACCAAATTTCAATATGTAGTATTTTTATTAAATAACATTCAAAATGCATACACTTTGTGCCGCACTACAACAAGAAATCAAGGTACATGAAGCTGACTTGCAAGCAATAGTTCAATGCTCATTTGTAAGGTATATGCCAGTCAGCAGCTGATTAATTTTTTCTCGTTTATTTTACCGTTTTATTGTTGAATTTTTATTTTCTTCACACGTTTAGTTTTTGTATTTGACAGCCGATCGGTATTTTTACACAAACAACAACTTACGTGCATATTCTTTATATAAATTTACTTTGTAAAATCTTTTAATTGAATGTTGACGCCATTACAAAAGACATGTCATTTCTGTAGTACAGAGTTGCGATCATTTAGTAAATTTAAAAGCTGTTGACAGTGTTGTAAAAGTATTGTAAACAAGTGAGTAGCAATCAAGGCGAATTCATAAAAGGTGGCTGCACTAGCGATTATAGTCACAGCTGTTTTATTTTCAGTTGCCTTGGTAGCAATACTAAAAATTGAAGAACATAAAAGCTTAAAAAGTATAACATAAAAAATATGTACATGTGTATCATTATTTTGGCAAAAAAATAACCAAAATCAGAAAAATATTCACATCTCGACATTAAAGAAAAAAGTAACCACTTTTGGTTAGAAATAACCAAAAACGGCAGCCCTGATTCTAACAATTTATTCTAACAAATTATCGGGTATGTTCTGTATTCTACGTGAAATTAAAAGGTGTGGAATTGCTATAGAATTGTTGCTGGAAATATGTATTTATAACAACAATTCTATGGCAATTCCACACCTTTTAATTTCACGTGGATTACAGAACATACCCGTATATTTTAAAATTGGTTTTTGTTTCAAAGAAAGAATTCCTTCGACACCGATAAACAAGCAGTAAAATGACCATACAATTTTTTTATACAAAATAAAAAACTGAGCTGTTCAAATTTATACGGAAATTTCATAAAAATTCCATAAAATTGAAGTCATACCATTTCTCATTATTCTTTATTTCTCTATTTGAAAACTACATGCAAAATGCATTTAGCAAAGGCCGTTTCAGACTATAATACAAGTATTAATACTTTTGTAGAAAATGAAACTCTGACATGCTGAGTTGTTATTGTTTTTTTTTAATTCTTGAAGCTGAAATTATATCAGCGAGGCGTTTTATTCAAACGTATTAAAAGCCTTTATGGCTGTCTTTTAATCACTATAACATAAGAAAGTGGAATACTTTCTATAAAGTACATAATTCGATGTTAAACAAACTTGAAGTGATTTTTGCGAATTAGTAAAAATTTTAAGCTCAAAGAAGCAATAAAAACTTTGATTTGACAATACTTAAATTTGTTATAAGTCGACGCTATTATTTAAACCATGAAGAAAATATATAGGAGAAATACATTGAAAAACGAAAGACATTTAGCAGCGTTGTCAACTTGGTGCGGTTCGCACCATTTTTGGTGCTTTTTTAAATTTTTGTGCGAAAAATCCTTAGTTGGTGCGTGGTGCGTTTTTTTAAATATCGGTGCGTTTTTAAATTTTTGGTGGCACCAAAGCAAATTCAACACAACTTTTTTCTTTTCTTTTCTTTCAATATCGAAAACGCAGTCATGCATACATAAAACTGTATATAATAAACATGTCGTCAATAATTAGACTTATATTGTGTGAATGCCGAAGAAAGTTCAAAGAAGAAAAAGTTATAGGCTTATCAATAAGACTTGTATAGTCTGAACATAGATTTACAGACTACAATACGAAGAACAAGTAATGATGCTTAAAACGGTCTTGTTGTAATTAATTTTTATAACATAAAGAAAAAGAAACATTTTATTATATGAAATTTGCTATCCCTTTTAGACTTTAATATCATGTAATTGTTTTTGTATTAAAGGTTGCTGTGGATACTGTTAAACAGCTTAGCAAAAGCAAAGTATTGTCACAATAATATCTGTGGCAAAAAGGAAAAAGTGCTTAAGTCGAGATAAGCTGTTTTTGAGTTAACGGTACGTTCGTAATCTGAACATTCGAAAGTACCCTTGGTCAAAATCTCAATCAATTTGTGTGATTTTTCAAGAAGTTATAGCACTATGACTTGCGACTTATCTTTTTTAGACTTCTAATCTCATTTGGAATAATAGCTTAAGTAAGGTTATACTTGGTAAATTTCAACTTAAATATATTACTTATAGTGTGTAGAACGATTTTTGCTTGAAACAAATAAAGTTTAACAGAGAATTTAAATGTAAAAGAAATAAATTTCTGAAAATCGACCGCCTAAAAGTGCTCTCCTGCAAAACAGTAAAATTTGACTTAAGCACTTTTTCCTTATTGCCACAGATATGTTAAGCATACATATTTTAATAAAACGATACACACATACTGAACTATCAATTTCTTTTCTATTAAGTTTTAATATTTTAATTGCACTTTTTTTTGCAAAATTAATATTTAACTTGTTATTAATTGTTTTATTATTGAGGGTTTAGCTGTATCCTATGCGCCTTTCACTGTTGCTACAGTGTAAAAAGCGACAGATAAAAAAGCTCGAATTACTAATTAACACAGCTTATGAAAAGCGTTTTAATTTTATTGCACTAAAAGAAGAATCAAAACAAAAACGCCGACAAATTTTCAGGAAAACGAAACAAATAGAAAAATACACTTCCGTCTCGTGTCATCTCTCTATACTTTGTAGCAGATCATCAGTGAATCTTTACCGAAATTTTTTTTAGAAAAACTACAGATATTATGTTAAACTTTCAGTAAACAAATAAGAAGTTCAACTTATATCATAGTTGAAACAACAACTCTATAACCAACACGTTTTTTTTATTTAATTTTTTTACCGCTACTACATTATTAATTTTGAATCCTTACTACTAATGGTTGATCTTTATTTTCAAAAGTCTTGCATAGAATTTATGAAATAAAAATACAAACCAATAGAAGCAAATTTATTTATTATTAGGATCGCCCGGTGGTATAAATTAGACCACTTGACTCGTACATATGTATGTAAACATTGTACAAAACAAAAATAAAACAGAAAGTTGTTTTTTAATATAAATTTAAATCGCTTTTCTAGCACTCTTACACAGAGAAAACAGTACCTACTAAATACCTCATAAAATAGAACAAAATTAATAAGAAATCCCTATAGTTTTTTTTTCAATAAGGAAATCTTATTAATTTCATAGGGAAAACCTTTTTGAAAAAATCAAGAAGAAATCTTGTAGTTTTTATTAGGTTATCTTACTGAGTTTTTCAATAAGGCTTTCTTCTTGTTTTTATTAGGCGACCCCATAAAAAATATAAAAAAATTGCGTCTTTATTCTCTGTATTCTTATGTATTTTCATTTAAATTCTATACCATATATACGTAAATGCTGCAAATTTATGCATCAATGCGGCAGTTCTGCCAGGTTTTACTGCGTATGCGTGATTATCTGCTGCACATGTTTTGCAATTGCTCAACATCTGTGCTGAGTTGACATTTTTGAACAAACTGCAAGAAAATTTTAAATTTTTTAAATAACAAAAGTGAAAATTTTCTTTTAAATTATAGTAAGCAAAAAATTTATAAGAAAATTTCTTATGAGAACAGCATTGGCCTTAAAAAGAATACAACTAAAATAAAAAAAAACTCATTTGAAATAATAAAAAACTACAGTATTTTTCGGTTAATTGACCCTACGGTTAATTGGTTTCCACGCTTAATTGAACCACATGATCGGGCAAAAAAATATTGCATACGAAAACACATGTAAATTTCCTCGGATAATTGAACCCGGTTAATTGATTTTCCCGCTTAATTGGTTCAAAATTCATGTCATCAAAAATAAATTTCCTCTTACTTTTACCCGGTTAATTGCATTATTATTGAAAAATAATCTGGCATTTTTGCACAATGATCTCGAAAAGTGTGAATATGTACAACATGAATTTAATTGTTCCTTTTTTTATTTTTTAAGCACTGTGTAATATTTTAATACTTACTTGAATGGAAGAGCTGTATGTATATGCATATGAATTGTTTTTATTCTTTAAGTTTATGTTTTTTTTTTTTTTGTAAAACCAATATATGAATTGTTTTTTAGTTTATAAATTTTATTTTTTTTTGTAAAACTGTGCACATAAATAGTGCATTTAATAGTACATACTAGGGATGTAACGAATACCAGTTTAGCGAATGCGAATGCGAAAACGAATAATACATTTTAATTTTTGCGAATGCGAATGCAAAAGCGAATGCAAATATTACAATACGTTAAAAAAATCACATGAAAATAAATTTGTCTAAGAACATGAAGTTGTGTTGTATACATAGATCCACTTGAGTCTTGAATTCAGCAAATATTTATTCAAAATTGTTGAACTCGTACTTTGACCTTGCACTAAGTTCAACATTTCCTGTAAAATGCTACCAAAATACATGTTAAGAAAAATTAATGAATTGTTCATGAAAAAATTTTGCAGAAGTAGTGCTCTGTTCATCTTGAGAAAAACATATGAAATATGTATATTTTCAACATTTTAAGTTTTCATGCGAAATAATATGATTGACACTTGTTTCGCAAAAAATTTGCAACATAGAAGGATTAGTTAATATTTATGCATTTAAATTTTTTTTTACGAAGTAGTGAATGGAGCTTACCATTTTTAACAGAAAATATTTTCGCCCAAATCAAAAACTGGAAAATATTTTCAATATTTTTGTCTTAAGTATTCGCTTTAAATATTCGCATATATTTTAGCGAATGCAAATGCGAATGCAAATAGCAAAAGTAAGCGAATTATTTGCGAATGCGAAAGCGAATGCGAACATTCGTTACATCCCTAGTACATACATATGTATGTACCTACAATAATAAATACCTGCGTATACACATATACATATGTACATTTTTTCTGTTACTTGCATTTTTTTCGTTTAAGGTAAAAAAAAATTATTTTGAAAAACTTAAAGTGCACATATGCGATTCCTTTTAATTCATTAGTAGTTCCAATTATGCGTGATTTCTGTAATTGAACAAACTGTTCAATTAAACGGGATTCTTTTAATTGAACGAATTGTTCAATTAAGCGGGTATCGGCTAATTGGTTCCCCGGTTAATTGAACAGAAAGTTGTGCAAATTTTGATGTGCAATTAACCGAAAAATACTGTACCAAGATTATGTGTTTCAAAGTTATTTTCGAGTTTATCAATCTCCTTTTTTTGGTAAGATTCGAAACATGTAAAAATACATAAATATATTCAACTTATTGTTCCACTGCTACTTATTGCATCTTAAAATAATTTACTGCGCCATTTGCACAGATTTGCATACCTGCTGCTGATTAAATGCATTAAAAAACGTTTGGCTCTAAACAGCGCTGCCAAATTATGCATTTTTGAACGTTAGATGTTCGTGATGCTGCAGACGTGCACTATAAATACTTTTACGAACGTACCCATACTATTGTATGTATGTAGTATATTTAGAAGTTATTTATTTATACATACATATTATATTGTATTCTTAATTAACTAACTCAACATACATACATATTATTACTTAAGAGGAGACAAGGATTGAGCCAGCAAACTTCTGACTGATAGACAAGCACTCTAACCAATATGCTAACAAGCAGCCTGAACAACCATTGAAATTATTGTGCAAACATTCTTATACAGAAATGAAAAATATCATGAAAAAAATTGTCTGTATGTCTATTTATAGATATGAAATCAAAAATCATAAAATCAAAAAGGTTTCCTTATTAAAAAATCAATAAGATGCTTTACACATAATCATATAGGAACCTAATAAAATCAAGAAGAAAACCTTATTGAAAAAATCAATAAGATAGCCTAATAAAATCAAGAAGAAAACCTTTTTAAAAAAATCAATAAGGCAACCTAATGAAATCAATAAGAAATCCCAATAGTTTACAATTTATTATAAAACCTAATAGAATCAAGAAATTTTTCTCTATGGATTGTTTTTTTGGTGCCAAAAATAACGGAAATTGAGTAAAAAAGTCGTGAATAATAAGATTTCTTCTTGATTTTATGTGGTTTTCTTCTTGATAAAATTAATAAGACTTACCACATAAAAACAATAAGGAATCTCTATGAAAAAATCTTCGCTTCTTTCTGCTGGGATACCCCTTAGCCTAAAAACGTTTCATAGAGAAAA
Organism: Tachina lurida; assembly: GCA_944452675.1. Lineage (NCBI taxonomy): Eukaryota > Metazoa > Arthropoda > Insecta > Diptera > Tachinidae > Tachina > Tachina lurida. Next base: position 59,211,727 of record OX101753.1, read on the forward strand.
TTTTCTTGATTGTATGAGGCAGTTTTTTCTCTGTGTATGCTAAGAATTTCAAAAAAACATTTTTATTGTGAATATCTACACAAAAATACATTTTAAACCATATATGAAACATATCAATCTTCGTGGACGATAAGATACTTAAAAGTGTACGACAAAAAAATGTGTGCCGTATTTATATATGTAAAAGATTTTTATTTTTGTGAAGTTTTATTTTTTTCTAAAGTAAAAAATTCTAAACTTGGTGCGTTTTTTATAAATGGCGCGTTTTTTCTCCATTTTGGTGCGTTGACAACGCTGACATTTAGACAGACTATGGATAAGGCTATTTAAAATTAGGTGCCGCTGAGTATGTACTGTAAGTTACTTGAACTTATCGATAAGAATCCTCCTGGAAATTTATTAAGAAGAATGAGAAACTAGCAAGGTAAATTCCTAATAAAATTATTTGGAGGCATTATTATAAAATTTTTTACTAATTGCGGTAACACGTCAATTAGTCTGTATGTGATATCTTACTGTGTAATAAGTTATTATTACTAATAAATATATTCTATTTGCTTGAAATCACTTAAAAAGTATTGAAAATTTGTCTTAGAACTGGTTTTGTATAACTTTTATTTAAAAAGAATGTTTACATTAATAAAACAGTCGAAATTTCGCAAACTTTCATTTAACAAATGTACTTAATGTAGAAAAATAGATTTTCCTGCGAATCCCCGGGAACGCGATTATTTCATTCCCGTTTCCCGGGAAGTGCAAAAGTCCGGGAAACCCAAACTCTAAGTTACACGCATTCGGTTTAAAATTAATGCGTGTGTTTTTATTTTGCGTATTTTTTATTTTTAGCTGCACGCATTCGTAGTTGTTTGACGGCCAACACTCAAAAAGTACTTTAAAGGATAATTTTGTCATTCTCTATTGGAGATCACGTGTTTGTGTGAAAATTTAAATAATTTGATCCCCATTAAAATCAATGTATTAAACCCATGCAAGTTCCTTAGTTCTATGATGTATTTTCACGTAAATAAAAAACAAACAAAAAATTATGCCGGGATACGAACCGTGCCGTTCTGACTGTCAAGGCATACTCTCTATCACTGAGCTATTGTCTTTTTTATTATTGCTCAAGAAGTCATGAAAACACATTTCATTTATTTATTTTTTTTTTGCTGGATATTATTAAATTTTGCTTATGCTTAGAAAATATTAATAAAAGTAGTACAAAATAAATGTAACTAAATATACAGGTAAAACTGGACGAGTAATGGAAATACGTGGTTGGGATAACGAATCTTGCAGAAGTGTAGCAAATGTTTCATGGACTACTGGCTCTACTAACGTTTATAGATTAGGTCATAAAGGAAACGTAGACCTTAAATACGTTATACCCACTTCAGGGGGATATTATTACAAAGATCACATGCCAGTTTTAGGTAAGTTTAAATTATTTCTGTTAAACTAACATTAGCACAACTATAATTTCCAGGCCATTTAGAAGAACAACAACCTGTTGTACCTACAGTGAAACCGATGTTTTCTGTGGGAGATCGTGTTAAAGTTTGTCTCGAAGTTGATGCTCTCATGAAACTTCAACAAGGTCATGGCGGATGGAATCCTCGAATGGTGGAACATTTGTCCAAACTAGGCACTGTTCACAGAATCACAGAAAAGGGTGATATTAGGTAAGTGTTAATGGAATTTCCGAATAGTACTATTATATGTAATCGTAGAAGCAGAAAGAGAGTTTGCAGTTTTAATCGTAACTGCGTCTTTTCACCCACGCACACAGGGACAAATTGAAAATTTAGTGCGACAAAATTATTTACTTCATATGGATTCAATAAATTTTAATAAACGTTTTTAGGGTCATTGATTACGAATACGATGTCAGTTTTTAAAAATTTAATATGGCGAACCCAATATGGCGGACAATTTAAAAAAAATTTATTGAATTCGCTTAAAACTTATTACACTGGGTTTTTTGAGGTCGCTGATTACGAATCTGATGTTAGTTTCGAAAAATTCAAAATGGAGGATCCAATACGGCGTACAAATTAAAAAAAAATGTATCGAATTCGCTTACAACTTTTACACGGGGATTAGGTGTACTGCTTAAGGAAAATATGCTATATTTATTGAAAGGGGAAACGGAGGGAGCACTACTTGACTTTTTTACACTTATTAGTAGTTCGGTTTTTCAACTTACAAGGAAAATCGTGGAACTGTTTGGAACTTGTTTTATAGCTCTAGCTGAAGTAAATTTCTCAATACATTTCATAATAAAAACAGTATACTATATCTACACTATATATAACTGTTGGTTTAATAATAACTGCAAATTAAATTAGATACCTGATGCTTAAAAATATATTTAAAAAATTTTAAACTGTAAATTTATAAAGAATTGTCGAGTGTAGCAACAATAAACTCTATAGATTCTGCTGACAGGTATAAGTACGTGTAACTTTGCACGCGCGTACAGACTAATGTGATGCGTTAAATGAATACTTATAGGTTGATTACGTATGGTATATAGAACATATTAAGTGCAAAAGTGGTTATATTTAACAAAATGAAAAATTCAATTTTTGTCGTCGTAATTCGGTTATTTGTCCCTACGTGTCAGCCCGAAACCTAATCTGGAAATCGGCGAAAATTTCAGATCTTGGTTAAATGATTCCTGCCTGGTTGCTTTTACATTTCATAAATTTTATTTTCCAAACAATAGGGAAAACATAAGTTTTCATTCAAAAAATTCTATTTTTCAAATGAAATTACAAAGGCGTTCAATTCTGTTGTACTTTTTATGTTTGTCACTTTAGAACTTTATTTGTTTATCGATTTGTGAAATTTCTTTTTTGTCTGCGAGGGTATAGTAGTTTTACTTCAAAGGAAACTTTACAGCAGTGTTTGAAAACTGCCAGCAAAACAGTAACAGCACTAAAAAATCTTCTGTTGATGTGCTGCGAATTTTTTTTTTTTAATTTTGTAGCTTTGCTTTGCTGTTATTTTTCTTTAACTTTGAACTTTCAAACAGTTCAGTCAAAGCACAGTTTCAAATGTTTTTTTAAGAAGTTGAGCTTAGCTAAAACAAAGAGGCGCAAAAGCAATAGTCGAAATTCCTGTTCTGCTGCTGTTGAACATACATATATGTACATTAGCATGGCCGTTAATATTTTTTTATTTATTTCTTATATTCTCTCCCCACAAATCGGTTTAGTTTTATGTAAAAAAATACAAAAACATTTCATAGCGATAAATTGTGTTTTACGTACCCCGCCCCTCAAAGTTGGCCTTCAAGCCCATTTTTCAATCTGCATTTTTCAATATACAGTGTAACCCGTTTAATTGCCCATTGGTTTAATGCCTTTATCGCTTATTTACCGCAAATATTGAATTCCCGTTTTTTACACTTTTTTCACACAAAAGTCCACGCTTAGTTAACTTTCGTTTAATTACTCATTTCGGGTGATTACCCAGTAATATTTTACCCCAAACTGAAATTGCCCCTAAAATATCTTCGTTTATTTGCCCAAAATTACCGAAGTATATATTTATGCAATTTAGCAATCCAATTACTTCTATGAGGTAATTAAACATCTTCGCTTTATTACCTTTCTCGGATAATTACCCCCAAAAATCATAACATTTTTGATGAGGTAATTAACCGAGGTTTACTGTAATTTGTTTGCATATGACTATCTTTTTAAAAAAGCATTTTACAAGAATATGATATACATATGTATGGCAATATTTTAGCTCTTCTAGTCAGCAACATTAGTCTCAAAGAAAGTTTTTTAATATTTATTTAATATTTTAGAAAATAATGAAGAAAATAACCAACAAAATACCAAAAAATTTGTATAACAAAATATATATTTACAAGGATCGCCCGGTGGTCTAACTTAGACCACAAAAATGTGTGTACTTACAAGTACAAAACAAAAACAATATAGAAATTTTTTTAAGCAATTCGTTTTTTACCACTTTTATGCCAATAATTTTCAAAAAACTTTTATATTGTGCATATCTACAGAAATAACTTGAAAATGACTTGACCTATTTCACTATTTTTTTTAATATATGTAATAATCTGAAAGAGGTTTTTTATGGAAAGAAACATTGGAAAATTTGCTTGGAATATTGAAAAATTCCGAAAAAACTAAAATTGTGTTTTTCTATGGGCTTTTACATTTTTTTTACAGATTCCCTATAAACTTCGTACAAACGATCGCAATGAAATTTGGTGGACTTAGTCTGTGCAACTCCAGGAGTGTTTAAGGGTATTACCTTTTTTAAAACTAGGACCAGGAGGGCGATAGGCGGGAAATTTCTGGAGCTCCGAAACGTCCAAAACGATTTTAATGAAATTTAGAACATAGATAGATCTGCATCTAACAAGTCACATAGGTTATGTATATGTATTTTTAAAACTATCACCAGGACGGCAATAGGGGGGAAATTTTTGCCGCCCCGAAACGTTCTAAACGATTTTGATGAAATTTAGAACATAGATAGATCTTCGTCGAAAAAGTCACATAGGCTATGTACATTTTTAAAACTAGGACCAGGAGGGCGATATGGGTAAATTGCTGTCCCTCCGAAACGTTCAAACCGATTTTAATAAAATTTAGAACATATATAGATCTGCGTCTAAAATGTCACAGAGGCTATATAAAGTTTTAAAACTAGGAAAAGGAGGAGGGAAATTTCTCCAAAACGTTCCAACCGATTTTGATGAAATTTAGTACATAGATAGATATGTATCTAAAAAGTCACAAAGCCCATATAAATATTTAAAACTAGGACCAGGAGGATATTTCCAGGACCAGGAGGATATTTCCAGGACCAGGAGGATATCTCCAGGACCAGGAGGAAATTTCTGCTCCTCCGAAACGTTCGAACCAATTTTAATGAAATAGACGGTGACATAGAACACAGATGGATCTGCATCTAAAAACTTACATAGGCTATGTACATTTTTATAACTAGAACCAGGAGGGCGAAAGGTAGGAAATTTCTACCCATCCGAAAAGTTTCAACCGATTTTGATGAAATTCAGAATATACATCTGCGTCTAGAAAGTAAAGTAGGACCATGAGGAAGAAGTTGGACAATTTCTGAGTCTCAACTCGATATTAGTGAAATTTAAAATATAGATACTTCTTCGTTTAGAAGGAGACATACTCTATGTACCTTCTCGAAAAAAAAGATGAGCAAGGGGCCAGGGGATGAGTCCTGCTCCTCCGAAATGTTGAAATCGATTTTAATGAAATTTAAAGCACATCGTGAATTTTTTTTAGTCCATACAAATTGACCCACTCTAATAAACATATTTATTTGCACCCTAAATATTGGAATAATTAATTTTTTGAATTTCTTCCCAAGTTTCCTCAAACCCCAAAAATGATGGGTGTATGTAGAGTTAATTCCTTAACCGTATATTTCACAAATATGGGTGGACGATAAGATACTTAATAGTGTACGACAAAAAAATGCGTGCCGTATTTATACATAAGATATGGAAATAATTTATATTAAGCAGTAGCTACACCCGGTGTGCTTCGCTAGCCCGATAGACTTTAAAATTTACCCCATCGTCTTTTAAATTTCATTTACATCGATTTGAAAGTGTCAGAGAAGCAGAAATTAGGTACGACGATGTCTTCTTCTGGGCTTTAAATTTCATTAAAATCGATTTCAACATTTCGGAGGAGCAGGACTCATCCCCTGGCCCCTTGCTCATCTTACTTTCGAGAAGGTACATAGAGTATGTCTCCTTCTAAACGAAGAAGTATCTATATTCTAAATTTCACTAATTTCGAGTTGAGGCTCAGAAATTGTCCAACTTCTTCCTTATGGTCCTACTTTACTTTCTAGAAGCAGATTTATACTCTGAATTTTAGCAAAATCGGTTGAAACTTTTCGGATGGGTAGAAATTTCCTACCTTTCGCCCTCCTGGTTCTAGTTTTAAAAATGTACATAGCCTAGGTAAGTTTTTAGATGCAGATCTATCTATGTTCTATATGACCGTCTATTTCATTAAAATTGTTTCGAACGTTTCCTCCTGGTCCTGGAAATTTCCTCCTGGTCCTGGAAATATCCTCCTGGTCCTAGTTTTAAACATTAATATGGCCTTTGTGACTTTTTAGATATATATCTATCTATGTACTAAATTTCATTAAAATTGGTTTTAACGTTTCGGAGGGGCGGAAATTTCCCCCCATTCGCCCTCCTTTTCCTAGTTTTAAAACTTTATATAGCCTCTGTGACATTTTAGACGCAGATTTATATATGTTCTAAATTTTATTAAAATCGGTTTGAACGTTTCGGAGGGACAGCAATTTACCCCTATCGCCCTCCTGGCCGTAGTTTTAAAAAAGGTAATACCCTTAAACACTCTTGGAGTTGCACAGACTAAGTCCACCAAATTTCATTGCGATCGTTTTTACGAAGTTTATAGGGAATCTGTACAAAAAAAATGTAAAAGCCCATAGAAAACCACAATTTTAGTTTTTTCGGAATTTTTTAAATTTCCAAGTTAATTTACTAATGTTTCTTTCCATAAAAACCTTTTCAGACTATTACACATATTAAAAAAAATAGTGAAATAGGCCAAGCCATTTTCAAGTTATGCGCTTAGCAACAGACATTTCATTTTTATTTATATAGAATGTAAAATAAGACCTTATATCTATTACGTTATTTCATACATATACATATAGTCAAAAGAAAACTAATTTAAACTAAACAAAAAAACAAAAAATAAAAATTTCCATTGAATAAATTGGCTTGAAGGGCGGACGCACCCGCTTAAACACAACTTATCGCTGGCTGTACGAATTATCACCCAAGTTACTAAATGAAGGAACACCCAAAATTGTAGGGTACAACAAAATAACATTTTTTTGCTGTCCTTTAGATAAAATTACGCGGACTATATGTATTTCGATGCGTTAAATTCAAATCTGCTGTCAGTTTTGCTCTATCACGTAGAGATTTTTTTTATGGGCGTGGCTAATTTTGGCCCCTAAATTAGTTGGCCATACTAATATATTTTACTATAACTCGAAAACCGCTCTTTCGATTTTAATAAATAATAAACCAAAAGACGCGCCACAAAATTTTGTTAAAAAATATTTATAATAATTTTTTACCTATTTTTTATGGTTTCGAAGTTATTCAGAATTTAAAAAAGAAAGATTTTTTTTAACCAAAAATCGCGTAATTTTTTTACATGAAAATTACAATAAAAAAATCAGAAACTCACAAGTTTCATATTTTTTACATTTTTCTTAAAACCATATATCCTAGGAATAAAACAAGCTATAAAACGTGAAAATCCAGCAATAAATCTTGATTTTATTCACAATTTAAAGTTCTGTTACCTGCCCGCAATGCCCTTTCAATAGCATTACCAGATGTCAGTGATGGGAAATGAGATTTGCATTTCGGTATCAAAAACAAATTTTTTTAGTACTTTTTTGATCCCGAGAGTACCAAAAATTATAATATTTCTTATTTAAATTTTATTAACAATAAATTATAAGAAATTCATTTACAAAAAAAGGAACACATAGGTACAAATATACAAATAGGTGTAGCCTGGATTAGGTTTAATACTGTTGGAACATAAATCTTGCCCCCGTATTCCATAGCTCGCTAAAGCTAAAGCTAAATTCGACCGCTAAAATGCTGAACAAATAGAAAATTTAAAATTTTTGGCGATGACATAAAGCAATAAAATTTCGGCGAATTACATTTTTAAGCCATTACCTGATTTATCAATACCCGTTTGAAAATTGCATTCGTAGCCGAAAATCGACAAATTGATTTTATGGATTCTTAGCGATAGAGATTTAGCTTTAGCGAGTTACAGAATACGATGGCTGTTGATTTATATTTTGTTTTCATGAAATTTTGGTAAGAGAAAATCCTTTCGACATTTACAGGATAAGATTCCGTAAGCTACTCTCGATATATCAGGAAACATGTATTCATCTAATGCGTTTTTATATAACCCAATGCTCTATATTGGTTGTTAATATTTCAAATTATTTTTCTTTTCTTTTTTTCTTTTCCCTGGGAACATTTTAATTAAAAGTGGTATAATGATATTGGTTTAACAGATAAAATACTTTCAGGGGGAAACTTGCTAAACCAAACTAACATTTTATTGTCAAAGTCCACTTTTGACCTTAGAACTTAATATAAACTTTTTAAAATTTTCTTTAAACTGATTTAAAACAGTTGTTTCAATAGATCAACTTCTGTGCCACATAAAATATCATTGAATGAAATATGGTTTTCGTTGATATTTAATTGTGGTTACTCCTTTCTAAAAGATCTTTACTAATAAAGCTTCGTTCTATTTGTCGAAAAAACAATTTAATTCTTGGCAAAATATATGCATGCGCGAGTCTTCTGACTGCATTTCTAAGTTGCCCGTGAGAGTATCAAAGTTCTTAAGGGAGTATTACGGTACTTTTTTATGTCAAATAGTATCAAAAAAAGTACGATCGTACCAACTTTCCCATCACTGCCAGATGTAAATGTGACTGCATTTAATGCATTACACACATTTTTCCATTTTTAGGTACCTGCTTTAAATTGTGAATAAAATCAAAATTTATTGCTGGATTTTCACGTTTTATAGCTTGTTTTATTCCTAGGATATGTGGTTTTAAGAAAAATGTAAAAAATATGAAACTTGTGAGTTTCTGATTTTTTTATTGCAATTTTGATGTAAAAAAATTACGCGATATTTGCATAAAAAAAACTTTTTTCTTTTTTAAATTCTGAATAACTTCGAAACCATAAAAAATAGGTAAAAAATGATTATAAATATTTTTTAACAAAATTTTGTGGCGCGTCTTTTGGTTTATTATTTATTAAAATCGAAATAGCAGTTTTCGAGTTATAGTAAAATATATTAGTATGGCCGACTAATTTAGGGGCCAAAATTAGCCACGCCCATAAAAAAATCTCTACGTGATAGAGCAAAACTGACAGCAGATTTGAATTTAACGCATCGAAATCCATATAGTCCGCATACTTTTATCTAAAGGCTATTTTGGCTGTTGTACAGTGTTATTCGAATCATTTTTGTCGTATATTCGAACAATTTCCTAACTACTTTGTATAAAAAGTATTTTACATTTCATAACTTTTTAAATTGTTAACAATAGGATGTTAAGTAATCAAATTATTCCAAATTATAAATACTTGTGTTAGCTTGTTTGTATGTTAGAAAAAACAACTGCTTTTCTCTAATAAAAAGCCTTAAGAATCGAATTATTGAACGACGAAAAAAAGCATTAATAAAATGACTTAATATTATTCCTCAGCTTTCCTATCCAGTACTAACCAAAAAAAGCGAAAAAAAGAGTACGCAAATGATTATTTTGTAATCAAAATATCGCCAATAATCTCAAGTACGATGAAGTATTAGATGACATTCCTGAAGTAACTGATAATGTTTTATTAACTGATCTAAAAAAGTTTATGAATAAAGTAAGAAATTTATTTAAATTATTTGGAAACATGATAGAAAGAATTACACATACTGTATATGCTTTTTAATGCTATTTTAACTATATCGTCAATATTAACAATTTGCGAAAGAAACTTTTCTACTTGTTCTTTTATTAAAAGTAAAAAAGAATCGTCTGCAAGCTACGACTAAAAAGTGGATAGATCTGGAGTTTTTAAAAGAAATCAATGACATATTAAAAAATGTTTTTAAATGTGTATAAATACCTATACTTTTTAACAAATTTCGTCCAAACATCTTTGCCGACTTTGATTTAGTTTTTTGTTTGTTTGAAAGGTGACTTGATCGAGAGTGTTCTTAGCTATCTTTGAAGAAAATCGGTTCAGCCATTTAGAAGATATCACATCTTTTTTTAGATATATTCTGTTGAATCTGTGTGTCTGACGACGTAGCTCCCAAACCGCTTGACCGATTTTAATTTTACTTTTTTCGTTTGAAGGGTAACGTGATCGTATATCTTCTATGTAGTCTATACTTGAAGAAAATTGGTCTAGTCGATTGGAAGTTATCATAAATTTTCTATACTAAAGTGATTTAAAATCACTTGTTCTTGCGCACAAAAATTTTTGAGATCTCGTGATTTGAAACCGGTCAACAAACTGCCTGACGATATCAAATCACTTAATGTTTTTTGAAATATTTTACTTTGAATTAGGTAATAAACAATTATATTTTTTGTAATAAAATTAATAATCTTACACAAAAGAACAGTAAAATTTATACATTTATGAAAATGCTATATTTTTTGTAGACTCCTTAACATTCTTCTTGATTTACTTTTCAAAGCAACAAAGTTTTTTTAAAGTCGTGTAGCATATGGGCAATTCCACAGAATGTCACGTACGATGTCGCGTACGTTCACCAATCAATCAAGCTTGCATTTAAGAGAAAATTTAAGTTTGTATTTCTTTCTTTAGGTACTTTTGAGGAGTGTAAGTAGCTTTATCTTTGATAAAATTTAAGGAAAAATTGAGCGCTTTGATCTGAAATACCAGCTTATTATCATTCTGTGGAATTGCCCATATGTCTAATTTATTCTACTAAATTTATCATTAAGAATAAAACTTGATTAAATTTGTTTAACAATAATAATTGTTATAAAATTCGATTGATTAATATTTAATATACAATTCTTAAAAATAAGTGCAAATGGCAAAAATAAGTACTATATAAAGGGTGTTTTTTATTGAGGTATAGAACTTTAAGTTCGCATCACTTTTTTAACTGGCGGCCATTTTGTCAGCTGTCAAGTGATTAATATTTAGTTTGGTTTGCCATTTCATCATGAACAGGTTGACAAAAGAACAACGCTTGCAAATCGTGCAAATTTATTTCGAAAATAATGGTTCAGTTCGCGAAGTTTACCGCAAGCTCCGTCCATTTTATGGTCGACATAATCGTCCATCAGAGCAATTAATTCGGTTAACCATGGATCGTTTTCGCACTACGTTTACTCTATGTGATAATACGCATCCGCAGAGACGTCGAACAGTGCGCACCGAAGAAACAATTGCCGCTGTAGAGCAAAGTGTTGAAGAGGACCCGAATGAATCGATTCGCCACCGTGCACAGCAATTGGAGCTTTGTCCATCAACTTTATGGAAGATTTTGAAGATTTTGAATGTGGATGAGTTGTGGTTCCAACAAGACGGCGCTACATGCCACACAGCGCACGTCACAATCGATTTATTGAAGGAAACATTCGATGAGCGCATAATTTCGCGGAATGGACCTGTCAATTGGCCACCAAGATCGTGTGATTTGACACCATTGGATTATTTTTTTTGGGGATATGTGAAGTCGCTCGTCTACGCCAACGAACCAGAAACGTTAGGGGACTTGGAAGCCAACATTCGTGGCGTTATTGCCAACATACGGCCCCATATGCTCGAAAAAGTGGTTGAAAATTGGACCTGTAGAATTGGCTTTATTCGAGCCAGCCGCGGCGGCCACATGCCCGAAATCATATTTAAACATTAATAGCATAAAATTATCCTTCCAATAAAGCCAAATTGATGGACATTAAAACGATTTTCATGTGTTTTATTTCAATTCGAAGTTCTATACCTCTAAAAAAAACACCCTATACATATGTAACTGGCAGCACAATAAAAGCTTTTTGCTGGTTATTTAGAAGAATGAAAATCACTACTGAAACTAAAACTCTCCTGATTTTCAGAACACCCAAAAATCACTTGCGTGATTTCAAAATCGTTGGTGGTTTGACATCACCGTGATTTCAGAACATTCCTGTATATATTAATTTACTCTTTTTTTTTATTTGCTATTCTGTTACTTCAATAATATTAGTGGAACATGGAGTCCTTAACTTATGCTACACCTTCAACTGCGTGGAATGTTTATAGAATTTAAAATTTTTGTTATTAATACTTTTGTTTATTAATACATATATCTGAGTTTGTTGTGAAAATTATTGTTTTCTTGTGTAATGAACTATTTTTCGCTTGTTAATAAGAAAAAATTAAACTAATACACATTAGTGTCGTTTTTTGTAAAATTATTCGAATAAATTTTTTTATTCTTTGTTCGTTCGAATATTCGAATAAAAGTTCAAGTTGTGCTTATGAAGCAAAATGTTGGAAAAATTATTTGTTTATCATGCTTTTTGAAAATATTTTCCACAAAACTAATTTTTTTTGCCTTCTGTTTGCTTCTCGTTTCTCCAATAAATTTCATTTGAAAAGAAAACAATTATAATACAAAACTTGCGTTTTCCAACTTAATATTAATTTACTTCTCATTTTTTATGTACCAATTTTGCTCAGTGTTGGCTTTGAAGAAATATTGAAAAAGAAATTATAAAAATATGGAAAAAAAATATAATTTTGAAATGCTAGTTAGGAAAAGTTTTAAGTTTTCTTTTAATACAGGTATTTATTTATTGTATCTTCAAATATGAACGCAGTATTCAAATCTTAAATCTAAACTAGTTAATTAGGCCCGACCAGTGTCGGACATAAACTTAGTGATAGTTATTAATAAAACATAAGCCTTGATAAGCAAAAACAAAAGTATTTTCAAGCATATTCTTCTGAAGTGTTGTGAATAAGAGCCCTTGTGTCCCTCTTTTTTAGGTGGATGTATCCAGTAAAGTTCAAAATATTACGAGCAAGCGGATTAGGATGTGACTCGAGTTTTGTTATATATTTGCCTGCATATTTTGCAATTTCTTCAGTCACTAGTGGCATATTTAAATCACGATGTATATTTGAATTTTTTATATACCATGGAGCCGATGTTATTAACCGTAAAATTTTGTTTTGCCTTCGTTGGATTCTCTCGACATTGGAAGCTAAAGCAGTGCCCCATAGTTGAATTCCATAGCACCATATAGGTTTCAAAAGCGACTTGTATATCAAAACTTTGCAATCTAGACTGAGGGATGATTTCTACCAATCAGCCAATGTACCTGTTTCATTTGTGTTAACTTAAAGTCAATGTGGTGTTTCCATGTAAGCCTTCTATCAAGGTGTATACTAAGGTATTTTACATGTGAATTTTGAGGAACAATTTGATTATTGATTCTAATGGGTTCCCCCATCCAAGTATCTTTTCGTAGGGTAAATGTTACCTCAGCACACTTCTGTTCGTTTACCTTTATTCGCCATAGATTAAACATAGTTCTAGCTGGGTAATATGTTGCTGAAGGTATCGGGAAGCATCTTGAGAGTTTTCGTGCATACTAAGGCAGGCTGCATCATCGGCAAATGTAGATGTGTGAATATTACTGCTCAAAGGCATATCACAAGTATAAATCAAATACAAAACTGGGCCCAGTATACTCCCCTGTGGCACACCGGATGATATTATTTCGGGCGTACTCATAAAATATCCTTCCACAACAGTGAACTTCCGGGCAATAATGTAACTTTCCAAAAAAGTTAGAATGTTTTATTTACCTACCAATAATTTAATTTTAAAATTAGGCCTTCATGCCACACTTTATCAAATGCCTGAGAAACGTCAATAAACAGCGCAGAGCAATACTTCTTTTCTTCAAAAGTTTTTCTTATACATTGAACCAATCTATGAGTTTGTTCAGTGGTGCTATGCTGACTTCTAAAACCAAATTCATGGTCCGATATGCACCCATTTTCAGTTAGAATTGGGGACAATTTTATCATATCATAACTTTTCAAAGTGCATTGACATTGTTGACAGTAAACTTATTGGCCTATATGACTCAGCCTTGGTAAGATCTTTGCCCGGCTTTGGGATCATTTTAACCTTGGCAAGTTTCCAGCTGTTTGGATAATACTCCAGTCGTAAAATGGCATTAAAATGAATAACAGGATTCTAATAGCAATACGAGGCAACTTCATCAGCATCTGGTTACTAATTTCATCAATATCCGGAGCTTTTTTCGGGTTGAGTTCTGCAATTAGTTTTTGTACATCACGCGTCTTAAATTTTATTGGTCGAGGCGGTAGCGCAACTACATTTGGCAAATCAACAGCACCAGAACATGTATTTGGGGTAAATACGAATTTTACATGCTCACCAAATATTTTACCTTTTTCAGTATCGCTTCTTGCCCAACCTCCTGTAGATGTACGCAGAGGTGGTTTAAACTCAACGGGTATTTTAAGCTTTCTAGTAGCGCGCCACAAAGAGTAATTAGATGCTGGTGTGACATCAAGACCTTCCAAATAATTTTTAAGAGATGAAGTTTTTTCAAATGCAAGCAACTCTTGGAGTCGCTTAGTGCACTCTTTAAATCTAGTTTTATGTAGAGGTGATCTATGCTGTTGTAATTCCCTTCTAGATCTTTTTTCACACACGAGAGGTTCAATATCCGTAGAATAAATTCTATTAAACCCAGTCTGCGGATGGGAGGTAGTGGCATGTTCAGCAGCCTGTTTGATATTTTCATTAAGGTTGGTAATGTTAGATTCAATATCATCGGTTGTTCTTAGCGTAATATTTTATGTGCAATGACTACAAACATATTTTTTGAATCCCAGCTAATTAACACAATATGTCATCTTCATATAAGGATGAGGTAAGTCACTTCTTAATGGGCTACAAATTGTAACGATCATGGGAGCGTCGTCGGACGAGAGATCTAGAGAAGCTTCAACTTGAATTAATTCCCTAGAGATATTTTTCATGACACCAAAATCTATAATATCCGGCATTTTTTGTATGTCAGTAGGCCAATAAGTGGGCTCCCCACTCGAAATGACGTCCAAACCCATTTTTGAAATTGTGTTGAACAACGCACGACCTCTAGGTGTAATAAGACGCGAACCCCAGAACGTATGTTTTGCATTGTAGTCGCCATTTTTAGAAATTATCTTATTGATCCTCAGTGATTGCAAATCTGGGAGGGGAGTAAATTGATGATATCACGAAATTTGTACAAAAATTTTCAATGCCAATATTTGTTGCTTGTAGATGTTCTTTACAAATGTTGTCAAGAATATAGTGCCTGAGGCTCGACTTTATTAGAATTGCTGATCCACCGCATGCTCTTCCTCTCGGGTCCTTTGAATCATATAAGGTGTAGCCATAAATTTTAAAAAGCCATCTCGAAGTCAAATGTGTCTTTTATATCAATATTTAACAACATTATATCAATATTTTTTTTCCGTGAGGAAGTGTTCAAGTTCATTTTTATGTTGGCGAATGCCGTTTGCGTTCAGAAACATATTTTTAACGTGTTCATGTTAAGCCTGAAGCAGTGTATTCTGCATTCGTAACATTTCTTGCATCATGCTTGTCATATTTGTTGTAAAATTGTTTATAGTTTGCACCAGATTATCAATAGTAGCCTGAGTTTATATTTGTTGAAATATTTGGCGGTGAAACATTTTGTGTGGGAATAGAGCTTGTCTTAGCAGCATCGGTATACGATACACGTGAAGTAACTGATTTGGACAAAAGTGGCGGAGTAAGAGTTGGGTCTTTTTTTTTTTTTTTGGTTTTTGTCCCATAGTTATTTTATCGAAAGAATATACAGGGCATCCTCTGTAGTTAGCGGTGTGATTACCTCCACAATTACTGCATTTTTTTCCTGCTTGATCAAGTTTAAAGTAAAATAATTAAATTAGTGATTTGGCCAGTTGCTGTTTAGTAGGCGGCTGTGGATCAACATCACTGCTCTCTCTATCTTGGTCATCGTCATCATCAACAGAAAGGTCGATAATTTCGTCCAACAGATATTCTGTAATGTCATCTTTGTCTTCCCCTTCTTCCTCGTCTTCCTCTTCTTCAAAGGGGTTTTATACCACCAACAGATTTCAGCGAGTATTGCATGTGGAGATTTCTTTCCTCTGTACCTGAAACGAAAATAGTTTTCAATCGTTAACATGCTTAAATTGTGCACTCTGACAAAGATATTAGAAAAATCTAGGAATTAAAAATATTCAAATGCAAGCGCAGTTTGGTGATAACGTTCGCCTTTCTCATCAGATTCAGTTGGCAACTGTTGAGCGAGTTGATTAAGATGATGCAAGAGATGAATTTTGTACGACATATTAACCCCAATTTCATCGAAAGCTGCCAACATGCTTACAACAGATTGCCTGTAGTTGTCTTTGCGTTATTTACCCAAAAGTCCTTTAAAGACTGCTTTCAATGCGAGCCATGCATTTAATTCTCGGTCTGTCAGAACTTAGTTAAAATCTTGACGACTTATTAGTTTCCGTATGTCGGGACCATTAACAACCCCTTCCCTTTCAAAAAATTTTAGCAATACCAAGCTAGTTTAATGTGGAGCAACTTCAAAAAAATTTTAATTTCAGGAACAAGACTTTCGTATAGCTTATTTTCTTTAGGCTATTTCCGTCCAATGCGACTATTCCTGTGCTGTTTGTACTGGTTTCTTCCTTTAATACCTTCTCCGTATCGTGAATCCCAATCGCACAAAAAAACGGATATTTTGGACGCCCAAATGCTGTTAAGCCTGTAATCAATGATACTATTTTGAGGTCGCAGCAAATGCGCCACTGGTGTTCGTTATACTTGACTACTTCCAGAATGTGTTTCAAATTATAGAAATTTTCACTAGTGTCAGTGCTATACGCAATCGGAACAGAAGATATTCTATTTGTCTTGTGCAAAAGCACAACATTTAAGCTGATTAGTGAACTATCGATGAATAAACGCCAATCATCTTTTTTATAGGTTAACCCTATCGTCTCCATTAACTTTTCAATATCGTTGCAATAAGCGAAATTTTTTACATCATTCACATTGAAGAACTTTTCTAACTCTTTGGCATTTTCGATATGCTGTTACTTTGGTACATTTCGCCAGCAAATTATTTCCTTTCAAAAATCAAGCCAGTAGTTCTGAATTTTTCTGAGTCAAACACAAATTTGCAACAATTCCATCCAATTGGTCTTGTGTCACTAGGATTGGGTCCTTTGATGTTTCATAGGATGTACCTTAACCAGGGTCGTATTCTGAGAAGAGATCCATGGATGTAGCAGCGGCGATTCTAGTACTGATATCTGTTTGAAGATCAATACTTCGGTATGTTGGTACTGGAACGAATTCTGAGTGCGATAATGGCAATTGGCATTGCTACATAAGTTTTATTCTTTGATTTCCTTCTATTCAAAGTTTTATGGTAGTTGATACATCCATAGCAGTTTTCTTCTTGATGCGGGTTGTTGTCTAACCACATCATTGGTATACCAAAAGGCATAGCCTTCTTCTTTCCACTTTTCCATTGCACAAGAGTTTAATAGCAATTAAAGCAAACTTTTTTAGGGGCATAGTTTACGTCAGTGATAAACTCTTGCAAGAAATATTCTTTATAGGCTTCCAAAAAAGAAATCACTCGCATTTCCACATTTTTCATCGCTTGCTATGAAACGTCCACAAACATTACAAAAATGGTCCATTTTACATTTTGGTTCCGACATTTTTAATACAATATATACTATACAATACTTTTTTGTTATTTTTATGAAACCGATGCACTTAACTTAAATCAATCACAAAATGAAATAAGTTCCAAAAAAATTAATAGCGAATTTTATCACGACCGAGCGAAAATCAAAAGACATCAGCCTCGGCTGAGTTCCGAGTCTTAACTGAATCTTTATTTTTTAAATTAAACCGCTTGTGCGAAATAAAAAAAAATAAAAAATATTTTCAAAAAGCATGAAAAACAAATAATTTTTCCAACATTTTGCTTCGTAAGAACCACAAAAATTTTCTAAATAATTTTTTTTTAAATTTTCATTGTTGCACAGGTCTCTAGCAAGATTTAAAAAATATCAATTATTCGACGAGTTATAGCCAAAAAAAACATATAAACAATATGCTGAAAATCGGCATTTGACTGCAAAGTTCGAAGGTCGATTAAAAAAAATCGAACTAACATAAACAAACGCCGCGATACGGGTCTTCTAATTTAGCCTCTATTTTCACCCCAAACTCTCAGAATCGACCTAACTTTTGCTAACCTGAATTTGTTCCACAGTGTATTTATTTATTTATTTATTCATTTATTAGACTTATAATTAAAATTATAGCTAATAGTAATATGGGCAATGGCATCACAGGCCTTCAGCTCAATATTTGCTTGGAGTATACAATAATATAATATAATAAAAATAATAAAAGGATTACAGTTACAATTTAAAGTGTTGAGTAAAGTTTTTATTTTATATTTCGTTATAAAGATTAGTGTATTTCAAAAGACTCATAATTAATTTTACATTAGAGGATGAGGGATTGGATAAGGATTGTAAAGGATCGGAGTTTTCAAATAATGCAATTCTGCAGTTTTTTGTTTTGGGACATTCTGTAAGATAATGTAGGGGTGTTGCCGGAAATGATATGTTGCAGTTGCAAAAAGGCGCAAAATTAGGGTTAAATAATATCCCATGTGTAAGTCTTGTATGACCTAAACGTAGTCTCATTAATTTGATTTGGTCTGATCTATTAATTTGTTGAATATTTCCACTTAAATCTACTATAGATTTGCGTGAGTTATTAATCTGTTTATACCAGCTAGAAGTTTTGCCGAAGATGTTGCTTTTACAAAGGTCAGTATATATATCCACTATAAATTTGTCAATATCCTTGGGATTAAGGTTTTCTATTAAGAGAAGGGGACGTTTGGCGGCTGCGTCTGCTAATTCGTTACCCGGTATTTGGCAATGCCCTGGAACCCATATAAGAATAACTTTTGGAAAATTATTGATAAGAATATTTCGAATATTTGGGACGTAGAAGTTATTATTGAATATGTTAAGAACAGATTGTAGGGCGGAAAGTGAGTCTGAACATACAGCATATTTCCCCTCCTTTCCTCTTAAATGGTAAAGAGCTGCATAAATTGCGATTAATTCAGCTGAATAGACAGAACTGTATAAGGGCAGAACGTACGTTTTAATTAATTGTTTCTCTGTAGTAATGCTTAAAGTAATATAATTATCAGTTTTGGAAGCATCTGTATATATTAAAGTGTGACACAAACACAACAAAAATGTCTTACAAGCATTTCATGAAATTACAATTAGTGTGTATGTATTACTTGCTCATTGCAAAACACATACTTCCGAAAATATTTCTTTTGTTTCACGATCAAAACATTGAAGAAGAGAACAAAAGTACAACAAAACAATGTTAAAATAGAACAAGGCTGAAGTAGAAGAGAAATGAAGTAGAACATCAAAACTATTTTGGAACATTCAAAACATGTTTGAATAATTCGTAGACAAACTTACAAAGAAACTTTTGCATTTTTTATGAACATAAAAAATCGAATGTATGTATGTATTAGTTAATAACACTCTTGTTTACATTTTTACGCTTTTTTGTGTTGGTTCTAGTGTACTCGATGCTTTTGGTGTAATTTACCGTTTTTTTATTTCATTGTCTGTTTTCGTTTTTATGTTCTACTGCGTTTGAACATACAAGCACTAACAAAGCTATAGAGAGAAACTTTTCGAATGGTGCTTGTTTTGTTTCAGTGAGAGTCATGTTTTGTTATGCTTGTTTTGTTGATAATGTTTACACTGAAATATAAGGCTTGGAAGTAGTGTGCTTTAGAATACAGAACTTTCAATACATTTTGTACAGCTCTTTAGTATATATAAATTTAAAATCAACAAATCTTTAGTCATAGCGAACATTCTTCTATATTCCCTTGGATCGGAGCTAGATTTCTTTAGATCGTGCAAGGAGGCGTTAATGGATCTCCTTTGAAGGAGCCAAGGTGGAGGTTGTTTTGATCGTGTTCTTATATCAGGTAATGTCATAGGTATATCGAATTTTTTGCATTTTTCTATAGTTCTATGAATAGCTGATGGAATTTTTGGAGCTTTTCTGCTTATTTTGACACTGTTAAAATTTTTCTTCAGTGGTATGTTATAATGGTGAAAAAGGTTTTTATAGATTTTCGTACTCAGGATATCTCTTTGTGCGTATATTGGTATTACATTAGATTCAAATAGCAAATTATTGATAGGAGTTGAGCGTAACGCTCCTAAAGACAGCCTAATTGCTGTATTGACTATAACCTCGAGTTTCCTGATTTGGGATCTGGGCGTGTAGCCAAAAAGAGGTAGTCCGTAGTTAATTTTAGAAAGTATAAGTGCTTTGGTAATTGAAATGAGACTATTTGTGTTACAATTAAATTTTGCACTCGAAAGGCATTTAATTATGTTTAGCCTTAGCGGTAGGGCAGATTGAAGATGTTGAATGTGGTCGTTCCATCTATAACGTTTGTTTATAATAATGCCTAGCACCCTTAAAGCATCAACTTTGGATAGTCTAATATTTGATGACTGAATATCGCAAGTACAATTCCTTAATCTGCAAATATGAATATATTTACATTTAGTTTTTGACAGTTCAGCCCCTGAAAACTTGCACCAATTACTGATGCTCTCAAAGATCTGGTCCAGCCGCAGTATTGCCGATTTTTCCCTTCCTGACCTTATAATGATGTTGAAGTCATCGGCGTAGCCACAGTAGTCGATTTCTTTATAGCGGGATATTATCTGACCAAATCCATTGTAAGCAATCATGAAGAGGATAACTGACAAGGGAGACCCTTGCCGTATCCCATTGTAAAGCGGGAAAAAATTTGAATACGTATTATGTATTCTGGTTGTTATTTTCCTATTTGTCATGAAGTTAATAACATATTTCATTATGTTTTCCCCGATTTTCCAGTCTTTTAATTGGTCAATAATTGAATGAATTCCTATTCTGTCAATAGATTGTTCAAAATCTAATGATATTATAGTTGCATGTTTTCTTGCAGAGAGGCATTTTGCAATTTGATAGTCTAGATAGATTAGACTATCAATTGTTGAGCTTCCTCTCCTAAAACCGAACTGTCGGTTATTTAATAGTTTGTTAACCGAAACAAACCACCATAGCAATTATTTTATCTAGTAGCTTAGAAAGACAGGGATTCAGAGAGATAGGGCGATAGGAGTTCAGTAATGTCTTATTGGTCCCTGGTTTGTGTACTGGTATGACAATACTGTTTTTAAATTGCTGAGGTATATCGTTATTTAATATATTATTATAAAATTTAAGAACTCTTGTTTTCATTTCATGTGGTAACATTTTCAGCATACTGTATGATATTCTGTCCATCCCTGGTGTCTTTCCTTTCAGTTTCCTCAAAGTAGCATTAAATTCCATTAAACTTATGTCTTTTTCAATTTTTAAAGCATCAGCGCATGGTTTGGCTATAGGAGGGTTACGTATTGTATCATGTTTTTCTGTTTGAAAAGTGTTAGAAAATTTAGAGTCCGAGGAGTTTTCTGACCAGAACCTACCGAATTCATTTCCTATTTCGAAACTAACCCTCAAAAGTAAATCTGGGTCATTGGGCGTAGAGATACAGTGAATGTTTTGCCTGATTTTATAGCCTGTAAAATTCTGAATGTTTGTCCATATTTTGTCAATAGGAGTCTTCGGATTGATGGTGGAAGTGCGTTTGTTAATAGAATGAGCTTTAGCTTGCTTAACTTTCCTTCTATACAAAGCATTAATCCTTTTGTAATTTAAGAGGTTCTCTGTTATCATATTTCTCTTGAAGACATGCCACAATCTATTTTTGTCCCTTTTAAGTTCATTTAGTTCCCTATTCCACCAATAACACCTTCTGGGATTATTATGTGTCTGAGGTATAGACGAATTTGCTGAATGTAGAATTATTCTACAAATGTTTGCGGCTTCCCTATTAATATTGTTGGATGTTGGTTTTTGTCTTTCAATAATTCTACATTGTGTGTGAAATTTAGACCAGTCTGCTTTGTCTATATTAAACTTGGGTTTATATTGTGAATAATTATTGACTGTATCGGGAAAAAGCGAAATAATTATAGGGAAATGATCGCTGCCACAGAGATTATCTTTTATTTTCCATTCGGCTTCGATTGATATACTGAGGGAATATAAGGTTAGATCGATATGTGAGAACGAACCACGTGTATTAAAATGAGTTGTAGACTTGTCATTTAAAAGAATAAGATCTGAATTCTGGATAAAGTTAGCTAGCAACTTTCCGTTGTGACTATTATGATGAGACCCCCAGTTATTGTGGGAGCTATTGAAGTCGCCAGTAATCAGTGTTGGACAATTGCTGTTAAAAATGTTTTCTAAATTTCTGGTAGTAAATCTTGAGTTTGTATATAAACGCTAAAAATTTTGAATTTTATTTTTGAAATTACTTCTAAGCATACTGTGTCAAAATCATTGTTAACGTTTATTTGACTTTGTTGAAGAGACTTGTGAGCCAAAATTGCAACCCCACCATATCTGGTAGTGGACGTGTTAGTTAGAGATGCTAATCGGGACAGGTTTTTTGAAATCCCGGGCTTCGGGATTTAGTGATGGAGTCTCGAAATCCCGAACCGGGACCCCGGGATTTTCGGAACTTGCAAAATCCCGAAAACATTGTGCACAAATGTGCGTCTTTATATTAAAAATAATATTTTAATTTTACAAAATATTTTTTTTTCATATTTAAAGGGTACTTATACAATTCAGACATTTAGTTGCAAATTTTCGTTGAAAACTGCAATGTATGCAACATTTTTCCTGGAAAAGGAAAAGCCATAAGATATATTATTTATATACCATATAATATTATCTACTAAAATATTTATTCAAAGCAAATTTTTTATTTTAACTTTTTATAACAGGGAGTTTCTAATAATTTTTGATGTAGAAGATGACAGTCAAAACCATTATTTATGAAAAAAACGGGATTCAGATAATCCCGAAAATCCCGGGCTTTAAAATTAAAAAATCCCGGGCTCCGGGATTTGAATAGTCCCGAAAATCCCGGGATTTCCGGGCTCGAGAGTTCCCGTTTAGCATCTCTAGTGTTAGTATTGTACAAAGTATAGTTATTGGGTATTGGGATGTGCGTGATGGAGTGGATATGAGTTTCTTGTATGGTTATGAGCTTCGGATTGTGTTCTTTAATAAGGAGCTGGATTTTATGGTAATTGTTGACATAACCGTTGATATTCCATTGGATTATTTTAAGTGCCATAATAAATATAAGCAATTATAATTTTATACATAAGTGTTAAATTTTTGTAGTTGCTGATGAACATCCATATTACGAAAGTTATACAAAAACTATCAATGTTTTTTACAAGAAATTTGAGAGGGACTATTATAAAAATATGCAAAAAATTTTGTGAATTAATGTTGTAAGAGTTAAGTATAAGTAAGTATGAGTCTGAGTACAATCTTGTTATATTAAAAAATGGAAAGAAAATGATTTTGTTGTGATATTGCTCGAAATAAAGTTTTAAGTGTTTAAAATGTACGTTTGTACGAGTACTATAAGCGAATTTGATAATCTTGGTGACAGTGATGCCAATAATTCAGAGGCAAAACGAGCCAACCGAGTAGTCAAAAAGAGCTAAAAAGAGCTAAATTTAAAGGTTAAATATTTTTCCGTTTTAAATCTAAGAATGTACTATTTATTATTCAATCTGAACTTCAAGATTTTTTAACATTAATAAAAAATAAAAGATCCATTGCTAAAAACGGTGTATGTACTGCAGCCTATAATGCAAGATTTGTTTGCGTAATTTGCGTTTGTGTTGGAACTTCTGATATATATGGCTAGGATAGCACAATATCGTTAAATGGAGCCATACATTTTTTATGCTTTTGAGTCTCCGAACGGCGAACTAAATTAAAATAGTTCGCTCTTATAATTAATTTGCAACATTTGCACAAAGCTTAACATGGATCTTTTGTTGGTTTAATCCATTTTTTAAACGAGGAATCTGATTCCCAAGTTTTCCTGTTTTGCAGTAAGAATCCATTTCAATAATTTGTCAAAAATTTTCTAATTATTCAGAAACGAACACACTATATACATAAATACATATATCTTACATAGTTTCAAAAAAGTATCTAAATTTGCAACAAAACATATTTACCAAAAATGTAAATGCCTCAAAGACGAAACAATAGGGTAAAAACGAGAAAATTTACTATTAGATGCGAAAAGTGCTAAACGTGCCGTTTTTAAAATTGAAAAGAGCTGTGTTAGCTCTTTTTTTAAAAAAAGAGCTAAAGGGAAAAATTTCGAGTTAAAAGCAATCAAAAAGAGCTAAATCTAGCTCTAAAATAGCTAAGTTGGCATCACTGCTTGGTGATATTTTTTTAAAAAAGCCAAGGAAAGAGAGATTGAGGACTGAATTGAATTGAAGGGAAAGGTAAAGAGAACGTGTGATGTTTTGTTTTGTAATCCAAAGAGTTAGCTTGTTGTATTAGATAAATATGTGAAGCTGTTTTTACAACTATGAGAATTCGATTTTTTTTAGATAACTAGGAGAGTTGTCAATAATAAATTTGTTTTGTTTTGTTGTCCAAAGAGTTAGTTTAATGTATTTTATAAGAAGAATAATTAAATAAATTTGTGAAGCCACTGTAACAAATATTTATGTTGGGAACAAGATTTTTTTTCTTTATGTAACTAGGAGAGATATCGATAATGAGTTTCTTACACACTGCGTTTCACTTGAATAGCACACTAGCTTATTCTTATTGTTATTTGCTTATTTATCAATATTCTTAACTTTGTTACAGTTTTTGTTGTTGTTTAATTTTCGTCGTTAAATTTGGTTCACTGGAAGAATGCCGTTATTTGTTTTTGCTGCTTTGATTTAAATTTGTTCAGAAACGCAGGCCATTTTTTGTTTCACTTGAATAGCACGGTGAAGTTTCAGTTTGATGTACAAGTGAACAGATTGACCGCGAAGTAAAACAATAATTTTATTTTATTTTTTAATCAAATTAGTTTCATTTACCATAACAATGGGCCGCGGAAAAGCTTTAACCAATGACGAACAAGTAAAAATCAAAACATATAGAGATTGTGGGCTTTCTGTGACTGAAATATAAAAAAAAAATTGCTCAAAGCAGAAAAGTAATATCTAATTTTGCTCGAAATGAAACGAGCTACGGAAAAAACATGAAAGGCCGTGTAATTGGTGTGCTCTCTGACGCAGATAAGAGGGCTATTTTGAGAGAAGCTTCAAATTCGCACGATTCTGTGGACAAAATTAAGTCTAAAGTAGGTGTCCATGCTCGTAAGACCACTGTATGGCGTGTTATTTCAGCAGCAAATCACCTAAAGCGACTAAAATTAAAGAAAACACCACACCAACTCTGCACGGGAAAAAATACTGTTGAAATTTTGCCAAGATAAGATGGCATGGTACAACGAGTGGAAGCGCGTTGTTTTTTGTGATGAGAAGAAGTTTAATTTTGAGAGCCCTGATGGCTACAATTATTATTTTCACGATTTGAGGAAGGAGAATCACCAGTTGAATCGATTACACAGTCGAGTCGCGGAGTTATGGTGTGGGGTGCGATTTCTTACTATGGAACTTGTGAGCTCCAGTTTATAAGTTCCACTATGAACGCTAAAACATATCAGGGTGTTCTAGAAAAGGCCTTCCCATCGTTTGAAAATCTTTTTGGTTCATTGCCGTGGATTTTCCAACACGACAACGCCCCAATACATACTGCCCGTTTGGTCAAATCGTGGATAAATTCCAAAAATGTGACACTTTTGAATTAGCCACGATATTCGCCGGACCTTAATATAATAGAGAATGTTTGGGGATGGCTGTCTAGAAAAGTTTACGAGTCTGGAAAACAATTTTCAACTAAACCCGAACTTATTGAGGCCATTCAGCGAGCGTGGACTTCAATTTCTCTCAACTATTTGAAAATTTTGTAGGAATCAATGCCTAATAGGATATACGAGGTTATTCTGAACAATCGAGGCTCAACCCAGTACTAGAAAACCATATTTAAATTTAAATTTTTATAAAAAAATAAAAAAAGTAAACATCTTACAAAAAGTTATTTAATCTTTATTTATTAAAGAATTTGCTATTCTAGTAAAACAGAATTTGTTTGTTATTTTTTGACTATTTTTCTTTTTAAGTTGGATTTAAAAATAATTGTAATACATCGAAATATTTTTTTATTTTTTGTTAAAAGCTATAAACAGCACTACAAATGCAAACTAAAAACAAACCGTCACTTTTATTTCCTACAAAGATAAGGCGGTTGGAAGAGAATTTCAATGTGTAAGGTGTGCTATTGAAGTGAAACGCAGTGTATATGTGAGAAGTAACAATTATTATTTTTGGTTTACTGTTATGAATTGTGAAGTGTTTTTTTAAGTTGTAAAAAAATAAGTGATAATGTATGAATTGGAAAAAATTAAAAATAGATGTGAAACAGAGGGTTTTTGCATAGCCATTTTGTTTAATTCTACTTATCCTCTTGGTTTTACGTGAGGTGGTCTTAATTTTGTTTCTTAATCTTTTTGAAGCGTTTCTGGGAAGAATTACAGGTTTATTTGCAGTATGTGCTTGGGAGTGAGTGCTGAGTTGGTCGGTTTCTATATCAGAAGGGAACATCTCTACGTCACTTATAAGATCAGAGTAGTCCTTTATAAAACGTGGTTTGCTTGTTTCCGATTGAGCTGAGATGGAAGAATCTGGTGCGAGGATATTGCTAGAAATCTTTGTTACTGTGGAGTATAGTGGGTTTCCGATAGGATGGCGTTGTCTGTATATAACAGCGGCTTTTTTCTTTCCAACTTTTTCCAAGGTGCTAATGGCCTGGATTTCCTTTTCTCTAAGAAATATTGGACAGGTTTTATCGTTTGTTGGGTGTTTGAAGTCTAATATTTGTTCATTTTGGCCATTTATACAGGAGGGTAAATGGTAACATTTTTCATTAAGTTCATCGTTCATATGGTAGGACTTAGAACAATTGAAACAAATTTTTTCCTTTTTATAAATTTTTGCAATATGCCCGTACTGTTGGCAATTTTTGCATTTTAAAGGCAAAGGAATCTAGGGACGAACTTTGACTTTTTCATATCCAATAGATAGGTCATTTAGTAGGTTTGTAGAAGGAAATGTAAGGATTATGAGTCCGGTTTCCTTCAGATTTCCGTCTACTTTCTTTAATATTTTACTTACGTTGGAGACATTTTGGTTTTTTAGTTCTAAAAGAATTTCTGATTCGTTGATTCCCCGAAGATCATTTGAGTATATCACTCCTTTTGCGAAGTTTAGACATTGATGCTCTTTAAGTTCTACTTGAATTTCAGGTGATAGGGAAGATAGTTGAATTAGTTTTTCCGCTTGAGCGAGAGATTTTATTTGGATGAGGATGGTGCCGTTTAGTAATTTTTCGCACTGTATAACTTCTCCTCCGACAACATTATCAATAACTTTTTTGATTAGAAATGGGGAGACATTGGTCAGTGTATCAGCACTTTTTACCCTTTCCCGGGGACAATATGGTCTTTTTTTTTGCCTTATCGAATGAAATGCATGGCAACTGTGGTGTACCACCCCGATCTGGTGTTCGGTTCATAATTGAAAGTTAACAGTTTATTCACCAAAATATAAGATATTATATGTTCGTATGTGAATTTCGCACAAAAGATATTTTATTTTTAATTATGTATTGATGTCACTAAAACACGTGTAAGTTAATGCACAGCGTTAAAAGTGAGAGCTATAGCTAATAAGACCGTTCGCTAAGAGAGCCAATTATCAACTGTTCCACAGTGTAATACCAAAGAATATAAATCATATAGAATGCGCATCTCATACAAGCTAAAATTTTCTATGCGGGTATTTGCAGTACTACCTGTCCAGCAGCGTGACCGTTTGACCGACTAAAGTGGCAAATTGCCACTTTTTCGACTGCCTTGCCACCTTTTGTCCCCCTTTTTTTAGAGTGAATTATATAATAATACCTTGAAAATAAAAATTTTAGTGTAGTTCTCTCGTTTTTTTTATTTTGCCCCCTTGTTTTGATAAATCCCCTATTTTTTGCCACTTTTTAAAAAATGTCATCGGTCACCCTGCTGTCCAGCATACGCACTCTCATTTCTTTCTGCAGTGTATGCTGCGCTCGCATTGCTGAGAGCGAAAGAATGTGTGTATTTATGTTTGATTTTTATTATTTTGCTTTTTTACAGTCTCGTAGACAGCGTATGCTATGATCAGCGTTGCCGTTTTGGTTACTTGTAACCAAAATTGGTTACTTTTTTTCCAATGTGTACTTGTGTACTTTTTTACATTTTGGTTACTTTTTTTAACACAAAATTAACAATTTTTATATGGTATTTAAATTAGAAGAGAAGATTATTTTTATAATATTCAAATTTGTTTTACATAATTAATTTTCGCTTACGATAAAATTTTACAGCCCGTATCTTAAAAGTTATCAAATATTTGGCATTTTAATAATTCTTAACTATGGATAGGCCCATAAAATTTTAATTTAAATAAAAAGGTCTATTTTCAATTAAATCTCACTTACGATAAATATCGAAAATAAGGCTCAATACAAATACGAAACTTAAATGTAATAGCTTAAAATGTAATAGCTTAAAAACATTGCATCTGAAACAAAAAATGTGTGTATTTCTCACTATCAAACATAAATTTGACTAATTTTCCTCCCGTTTTTTCATTCACTGCAAATCAATAGCGGGAACAAACGTTCCCATGAAATTCCCGAAAATTTCATGGGTTCAAAAATTTCACATTTTATTCACGATAGGGGTGAATGTTTATTTACAACGTCAAGCACTGGTGCCAGAACATTTTACAAAAAATCTGGAAAAATTGGCTAAAAAATCTGCAAAATAATTTGAAAAAATCGGAAAAAAATCTGCAACAATAAAAACACCTATATTTTGAACTGTTTTTCATTTTGTTTTCGAATTATTAACCGACTTCAATTAAGGAGGAGGTTATATGTTCGTCATGTATGCATTTTTTATTTAATTTGCGAATTAACATAAATTATCTTGCTGTATAAAAACATATGCCGATATTACAAATTCTTTAAAATAATGGAACATATGTGTGACTGTTTATGATTTAGTGTGCGATATGTATATATGTATGTATATTCATACATCTTTGCACAAATTAGCTAGTTTCTTTTTACCATTGTTATGTTGGTGGTATGGTTACTGCAAAATTAAACGTCAAACACTACTTATTTGTTAGTGTTTCTTATATGTATGTTTCTGACAGTGACACCATGGTTATTTCTGTTACGGAGTAAAGAAAAACACGAAATATTGATGTTACACAAGCATTTCAGAAAATCTGCAAATTTCATTTTATAATTTTTTCAATCAAAAATCAGCAAAATGCAGAGAAATCTGCAAAACTGGCAACAGTGACGACAAGCTGTAGCAAGAACTCGAAGCTCTGTCGCTGTATCGTACACTGTGACCGTTTGATCGACTAAAGTGGCAAATTGCCACTTTTTCGATTGCCTTGCCTCTTTTTGTCCCCCTTTTTCTAAAGTGAATTATATAATAATACATTAAAAATAAGAACTTTAATGTAGTTGTGTCGATTTTTTTAATGTTGCCTTTTGTTTTTGATAAATCCTCCCCTATTTGGTGCCACTTTTTGAAAAATGTCATCGGTCACCCTGGAAGCGAATGCTCTCTCTGCGTGTTTGCTTGCGCTTTATACTTTCCCCCCGCATCTGAAGCGTAACCAAAAAATGTTTAATTTTTTAGCTCAGATGCGCATTCTATATAATTTATATTCTTTGGTAATACTTACATATACATATGTATGTACCGACGCACAGTGAGACAGCCCTATAGTAACCGCGGCAAAAAATGGTTTTTGGCGTGTCGTCCAATTTGGATGAAATTTTCACACTATATTAACAGATATATGAGTAACAATTCCCTGAAATTTCAGCCTCATAACTTCATTACTTTTTGGTCTAGAGCAAGTCAAAGTTGAGGTATGCCAACGCGCTTGAAATATGTTAGTTCAATATGTAGTATTCAAAACTTATTAATAAAAAATACATAATAAATATAACTTTAAAGTATTTTGTTAATTAATTTAGTTGTTGTAGAATGAGTAGATGAAAGAAGAAATTTAAAAAAAAAAACACAAACAAATAATTTCTTAACAACAGAATTGTGGTGTAAAAATTGCATTTTCAATGGACTAGGAAATATAGAGCAGCCGCTCGCCCGAGGTGCAGACTTATATCAAATGAAAGATTGAAGTCTCAGCTTTCATTTGAAGTAAAGGACATATAGCAAAAATTTGCAAAAGTAATTTAAACATACAAAATACTACAAAAAATACACAACGCGCACATTCTGTCGCTATACGTATGTTAGCATGTTTACTTTACTTTTATTTTTTTTAATTATTAATTATTTTTTTGTTGTTTATTATTATTAAAAAATTATTGACAGAATGAAAAAAAATTTTTCTTTTTTATTTCATTTCAATGGCGTAATAGTGGGAGTGTTATTGTAATTTTTGCATGCAACATTACATTGTATTTAATACCGGTGTTGTCTCACTGTGCGACAGTACATCGAATAAGTAGAAATAATTAGTATGATGATAGCAAAAGATAAACAAGAATAGTTAAAAATACTTAGGTAGAGTGATATAACTTCGTGCTAACCTAAATAGAAAATGAAAAAACGGAAAAACCGAAAATGAATAGTGAGTGATACATACTTACAAATGTATTTACCAAAGGTATATCAATAATTCCATACACAACAATCATTTCTTATATGCCGTTTCATTAAAAATTTACGTTAAATAGCTGATGTTAATAGGTTTTATCATTAAAGCTACTTTGAAATCATAAAATTTAAATTTTTGCAAAAACCATGGACGTTATTATTTCACTTTTTTAAATAGAAATGTTACCGCACACACCTCAAGTCACTCGAATATATTTTCCACTTTCTACCATCTTTTTAAGTCTTGGGCAGACCCAAAATGTGATCATCGATACCCTTATCTACCTTTCTTCTGTGAACATCACACTCACTGCCACTTCCACTATGTCGAATGAAAAACTCTACAAAAGAAAACTAGTCGCTCGAATTCTAATACACTTTGATCCCAAGTATTACGTATGTAATTTTTTTGTTTTACGTATTTATAAATTAAAGTAGTGCCAATTTAAAAATTTCAAGTATTTCTATCGACTATTTTAAACTAACATTTACATGAAAATAAATACAACCATATTGCACAACGAAAACAAATTCAACAAAATAGTCGCAACAGCATGTTATTACTGTTTTGCTTTACAACTACATTCGCTTTGTTAAAAATGTGCGAGTACTTTGTATAATGAATATAAATCATAATCAAAACAAAAGTGTTCAATAATATTTTATGAACATTGTGTACAAATATGAAATAAATTGAAATAATGTGAATATAAAAAAATAATAAAGAGATAAAAAATAATATTTTTACAAACTTTATTGCATTGTTTGTAAATAAGTTTTGCTAGTCGACAGCAAAATAGCAAGTGCTTGATTTTGACATGGTGTTCGCTTTGTTGACAGTTCATTCGAATTAGTGGTATGAAAATTTTTGTGACAACGCTTACGTCTTCTTGCGAGTTGTCGGTGGAACCAATGTTCGTACAGAAGTACAGACAAATCCCGATAATTCGTAATCGAAAGGGACCGGCAATTTCTTACGAATTATAGGGGCTTTCGATTTAACGGGGGTTAAAATAAAATAAATACGAATTAACGGGGTGTTTAAATTTATTTACTAAGACTATAACAAAAACAATTGTTAAAAATAAAATACAAATGGCTGCAAAAATTTGTTGTTTTTGTAACACCGACAGAGTTTTATGCATGCGCCTTGACATTTTTCTTTATTATTCATGTAACAAACTGATCTTAAGAAAATAAAAACACATACACAAGCTAAAGCAAAAAACCACGAAAAAAATAGCGGCCCAGCTAAAAAAAGATATGTATGGTCCATATATTTTTAATATATGAATGTATATAAATATATATGAATATATATGAATTTATGTATGGAAATGTATAGGATTATACATACGAAAAATATTATAAATGAATTGATATATGGACGAATATATAAAATGTATTATAATATATGAGCTCATATATGGAAATTGAATTATGAAGTTCTTCGTATATGGGCCGATATATGGAAATGAGATTCAATATATACATATATGGAGCCATATAACTTTAAAATGTAGTATGAATACATGATATCTCACATAAAACTGAATTAAATAAAACTTTCATTGTAATAATTAATTTTTATCAGTAGTGAATTGGAAATGTATTTAAAAATACATGCAGTATGCAAAGTTTATATTCGTATACGTCAACGTTTAAAAAAGAAAACCTCTTCTAACTAAAATTTTTCTATTCTTATTGTACGATTTTATATATTGTGGCCCTATTTAATAATTAAAATAATCAAAAAAAGATAATTCTGTCATTCATTTTATAGAAAATAACGGGGTTCTCTATATTATTTTAAGAAACAAAGTTCATATTACTGCCAAAAATTATATTGAAAACTAGTGTTAGTATTGAATGATTTGGCAATAGTTATTTCAATCCAAGCACATAAACTTGTATTGACACTATTTTTGTTTGCCGGGTTGTCCTTCAAGCACTTGAACTTGAAAAACGTAGTAGAGATCAATCAGTAAAACACTTTAAATGCCTTAAGAAGATTGATAAATTCTTTATTTTAATTCTTGCTTTTATACTAAATTAATTAATAATAACAAGAATAAATTGCTTACTTTAACTTAATAATAAAATGCTTAAATTAATTTTATAATAACAAAAAATACAATGCTTAATCAGCTATTGGTCAATGAGTAAATTTCTTGTTGACTTAATTTTAATTATTGTGTTTGAATTGGCTGTATTGGCATATTTGTATTTAAGTGAATAATGGCAAGTTCAATGACATAGGTTTAATGTGAAATTAAATGACCTACTTTTCATGTTACAATAAATTGCCTTTTGGCATATTTAATAATAATTGAAATATATATTAACAAATAACTTACAGTGACAAACAAAATTTATTGTTAAAATAAAAACTATATTTTATAAAGTAATATGTTGAGCTAGGTGTCAACATTCTCCCCCGCATTGACCAATGGTTGATGGTTCTACAAGGTTGACTTTAGATATCTTCAACATCGATGTTGATGGCTCGTGGTGGTGGAACTGGCTGAGGGGTGGTTTGGTTGCATTTGGAATTGCTGTTCTTTTGCTGTTTAAAATATGTGTTGATGATTAAAATGGCGAATAGTATGGAGATTACAAGCGCAGAATAGCTGACTGCGTGATGGTGAAGACTATTGGAATTGATGAGTGCTGGTATATGAACAATGGTTGAGTCGTCAAGTTGCCTTTTCAGTGCGCTTAGTTGTTTTTGATGGATTTCAATCTGGTTATTGGTGGTATTGAATATTTTACTTATTTCTTGCGGTGTGCTAATATGATCTATGGGCCGCAATTGAGCATATGATGTGTGTAGAGTATTCGATAAGCCAAAGAGACCTTGGATTGTGATAAACGTGCCTTTGAGTGTGCAGCTCGCTTCAATCTCTATTATTCCTGTGCCGTTTATTGTATATTGGGTATGTTCGGAACCGCAAACTGCTGATATCTCTAATTTTGTGGTGGTAGCGAAGATCCATTTATTTGGAAACCTTAGTTGTGTCCATGTGGAATTGTCTGCCAGTCGAATGAGCTTGCATTTCGTTGTTTGTCGGCTGTTGAAAATATTGATTTCGCAGGAATCACTCCCCTCATTCTTCCTAAGTTTGAACTGTTTGTTATTGCATATAAATACCTCATCCTTAGGCGTAATACAGTTTGATATCTCATGGGTTGTGAATGGAATGTATTCGTCTCTATGGGGGTTTATGGCAAGAAATGATTCCTCTGGGTGAATTGATATTAAAGTGTTGTCCCTTATGGTCGGTATCGGAATTATGTTAAAGAGTTCTAAAAATTGATGGTCGACTAAAGGTAACATTACTTCGAAAATGACTTCATTCTTTGTTACTGCTCCTTTGACCTTCATCAATTTGTATAGTTGAATTAAACTGTCGTCTTCAATTGGAAGTGTTCGGCGTGTTGGAAGGTGAGCCTTTATTACCCTTAATTCGTTTTTTAGTTGAGCTGGTGACAATAAAAGTGGACTAATTTTTCCAATGTGGGTATCGGTTAGTACATCAATAATCTCCCTTTCCACTCTTTGTAAGTTTATCGCTGTCAACGTCAACTGGTTGGCTAGAAGTGAGATTAATTGCATTTGATTGAATTGGTCAGCCTGCTTAGATATTGAATTCTCTTGCTCATTGACCTTGTCAATTATATCCGTTATCTGTTTTTGAGTACTTTGTTCGTCTTGCTTGATGATGTTGATGGTTGAGTCAATAATAGATGTTTGATTTTTAAGCAGTTGAAACAAGTAATCTGATTCTTCCTTAGCATTCTTGATGGTGTTTGACATTTCATTTGCATAGTCGGAATCAAGAACGCCAAACAAAGATCGTGCAACATTTCCAATAATGTTGAAGGCTCCCCTTTTTACTCTACTGCTGGAAAATAGCTCCTTCTCTTGAATCAATTCGGTTTTTATTTGATTGAAGTTGGTTGCCAAAATGTTGCAAATTAGTTGATGTTTAATGGGCGAACATAGCTGTTGTAGGGTCGTTATTCCTGACTGGAAGGCCTGCAACTCGGACGTAAATGGTGCTAAGTCATAGTATATCATTAGTCTCCATTCAGCTGTCACTAGTTTTACATTTCCAATTCCTTCAAAATATAGTCCTGGGTTATCATGAAAGTTGGTTATTTTGACATTGCTACTCATTGCTACTGGAATTAAAAATATTGTTGTCATTATAGTAAGTAGCATTGAAGTGGAGATACGCCTAGATTTTTTTGATGGTGGACTCTCTGTTTCATCAACTGATGGTGGACACTCAATTGTTATCGGGCGAGTGAGATTAGGTACTTCATTTGTTTCCTGCTGCAGTAGCGGCGCTAATCTATGAATAGGTCTTTTCTTTATTCCGGAGGCTGTTTTAATATCTGCCACTCTGACCTTGCCATCAGTTCCCTTATAAGTTTTCAGGATTCTACCCAGTGGCCATTCCATTACGGGCAGATTGTCCTCCTTTACTATGACTAGCTTTCCCTCTTCCACATTTTGAGATGACGTCTTCCATTTCTGTTTTTCTTGTAGATGGTGTAAATATTCCAATGACCATCTTTTCCAAAACTCGTGTTTAAGCTGCGACACAAGCTTCCATCTTTTTGCCAGTGAGCAAGTTGGATTAGGCATTTGAGAGTCGACTTGTGCCGTCAGTGGTTCCCCGATTAAGAAATGGCCAGGAGTTAAAGCTGTTAAATCGTTTGGGTTGCTTGATAAAGGAGTCAGAGGTCGTGAGTTCAGAATGGCCTCAATTTCAATGATGATTGTTTCTAACTCTTCGTGCGTTAGCGAAGCCGTTGATATACTGCGTAAAAGTAATTGTTTGGCTGACTTAACAGCTGCCTCCCATAACCCACCGAAATGGGGTGCCTTAGGAGGTATAAACTTGAACTCTATTCCGTCATTACTGCAAGATCGAGTTATTGCTTCTTGTGAAGGTTTGGAAAATATGGCGTTGTCTAGTTCTTCGAGCTGGTTCCGTGCCCCAACGAAGTTCGTGGCGTTATCTGAATAGATGGTTTGGCAACGTCCTCGTCGGGCTACGAACCTCTTGAGAGCTCCAATAAATGCTTCTGTAGTGAGGTCAGTAACCACTTCTAAATGTACTGCTCTTGTTGAGAAACATACAAAAACTGCGATGTAGACCTTGTGAGGTCTCTTACCTCTTACCTTGTAATGGACCCACAGTGGACCACAATAGTCGACGCCTGATACTATAAATGGTCGAGTCGGAGTCACTCTGGAGGCAGGTAGGTCTCCCATAATTTGTTGCATTAGCCTTGGTTTTGACCTGGTGCACCGAATACAGGTTTGAACTGTGTTTCTGGCAATTGATTTCCCCTTTATTATCCAAAATTGTTGCCTGGAGATGGATAATAGAGTTTGCGGGCCGCAATGATGATTGTCGTTGTGTAACATTCTCATTATTAATTTTGAAATTGGATCGTTGTAGGGAAGAACCATTGGGTGTTTAGCCTCGTATGAGATATTTGCAGCCTTCAATCTTCCACCAACCCGTAGTATGTTATTTTCGTCAAGAAAGGGTGATAATCCACATATAGGACTTGTCTTATCGAGCTCCTTCCCCTGGTTTAATGTACTTATTTCATTTTTAAAATCTGAAACTTGCATAGCTCTGACTATAAGATGTTTAGCTGAAGTTAGTTCTAACGGGCTTAGTATATTGCTGGTCGGTCGTTCGTTCTTCGCTAATTTGGTGTTTTGGATGAAGCGCTGCATGTATGCTACTATT
Source organism: Tachina lurida (assembly GCA_944452675.1). Lineage (NCBI taxonomy): Eukaryota > Metazoa > Arthropoda > Insecta > Diptera > Tachinidae > Tachina > Tachina lurida. Next base: position 59,248,116 of record OX101753.1, read on the forward strand.
CTTTGAAGTGTCTTGAATGAATTTCGGTTGTTGATTTTATATATGATGTCTTCCAATGAGGTTGAAATTGCTGATAGAGCACTGACTGAATTCGGTTTGAATTCTTCAGTGGAGGATGGTTTCTGATTTTTGTTGAACTCCTTTGGCCATTGACACTCGTTGCCGTGTAAAAACATTGGCCCAAAAAACCAAAAACTACTTTGTGATAATTTTTCTGGACTTAAACCTCTTGAGATGAGGTCGGCCGGGTTTTGTTTAGAACTGACGTGTCGCCATTGAATGTTTATAGTTTGTTCTTGAATTTTGCTTACTCTATTTGCGACAAAGGTACGAAGAGACGATGATGTTGCATTGATCCAATGCAGTACTATTTCAGAATCTGACCATAGATATGTAGGCATGTTTTGAGCTCTTAATTCCCTTTTTACTCTTGTGGTAAGTTGAGCCCCCAGTAGTGCTGCGCATAGCTCTAGTCTTGGTAATGTTACCTTTTTTATAGGGGCAATGCGTGATTTGGCACATAAAAGTCTGACCACGAGTCGGCCATCTTGTAGTTTGGATCGTATGTATACTGTGGCACCATACGCCTTTTCAGAAGCATCTACAAAGGTGTGTATCTGTGTATCTTTGGAAATCTGCCCATCAAACATGTGCCTTTTGGTGCTTATATTGTTAAGGTATTTTAAATTTTGACGAAACATTACCCATTGGTTGGTAAGATCTGCTGGCAGCTGTTCGTCCCATGAAAGTCGTAATTGCCATAGTTGTTGTATGAATATTTTAGCAGAGACGACAACAGGTCCGGCAATTCCTAACGGATCGAATACTCGTGCTACATCTGATGTTACAGACCGTTTGGTTATTTTATCATTGTCTTGAATTTCAGCTCTGAGACAAAAAATATCCGCCTTGGGATTCCATGTTAACCCCAAAATTTTTTTTGATTGATTATCAAAATCTAGATTTAATTCTATATCTTCAGGAGAAATGCCAGATAGAAGCCTTGAATGATTTGCACACCACTTTCTTAATTTGAAGCCAGCTCCTTGTAACAAGGTAGTCAACTGTCGTTGTTTTTCAATTGCTGTTGTAAGGCTGTCAGATCCACTCATAGCGTCATCCACATAAAAATCATCTCTTAATGTTGTTGCACCTAATGGATAATTTTTCATGTTTTTGTCTGCTAACTGCTGCAAACACTTTGTTGCCAGGTAAGGAGCTGCAGATGTTCCGTATGTCACAGTGTTAAGTTTGTAGGTTTTCACTGCTTCGTTTGGACTATTTCTCCAATATATTAGTTGCATGTTACGGTCTGCTGAGTGAACTAGAATTTGACGATACATTTTTTCAATATCTGTACAGAAAACAAATCGTGGCATTCGAAAACGTAGTAGCAATCCAAACAGATCTCCTTGTGTCGGAGGACCTACGCACAATATGTCATTGAGAGATATTCCTGTTGAAGATTTCGCTGATGCGTCAAACACCACTCGAAGCTTGGTGGTTGTATTTTCAGGTTTGATTACGCAGTGATGTGGAATATAGAAATGAGTGCCCACTACTTCTGAGTTATTTATGTGGGTCATGTGACCCAATTCTTCATATTGCTTCATAAAGTCAACGTATTGTTGCTTAAGGTCGATGTTCATCGATAAACGCCTTTCTAGAGCCATCAATCTTGAAAAGGCTAACCTTTTTGTCTCTCCTAGGGAGCTTGGGCTTTCTGAAAAGGGAAGCCGAACTACAAATCGGCCCTCAGAATTTCTTGTGGTTGTTTGGGTGAACTGTAGTTCACACCTTTTCTCTTCGACGGTGAGAGTATTGTCTGACTCGAATTCGTCTAGTTTCCAGAATCTTTGTACAAGTTCGTCTGTGGTTGCTTCGTTTTCCCCATATACTGCGCATACCGCTGAGTTGCTGTTGTTTTCCCTCATCCTTCCACTTACAATCCAACCCAGCCTTGTATTTTTCAAAATTGGTAATTCTGGTGAGAGGTGAATTTTTCCGGTGGTCAACAACTCAAGGTAATATTCGGCGCCTAGTAAAACGTCAATATTAGCAGTGCTGTTGAATTCAGGATCGGCGAGTTGAATGTTTTCTGGGATTGGCCAGGAGATACAGTTGAATTCTGTTGAGGGTTGGGCCGGAATTATGTTGGGAAGAACAAAGGCTTCTAGTCTTGTATTGTAGCTACTTGTTGTAGACTGAAGATTAACGTTAATGCGTTGATTTGTATTTCTGGACTGACTGCCGATTCCTTCGATGCATAAGGATGTCTGCGATGGCTTGAGTGATAAACGATTTAATAGCCGGTTAGTCACAATGTTGATTTGTGACCCTGAGTCTAATATTGCTTTGAAGACTCCAGACCTTCCATTATTGCCTGTAATTTTTACCCGAGCTGTGGCTAACAATACGTAACCCTTCGCTGTTCTGGGACAGTGAGCTGAAGCTACCGTTGATGTTGAGGCCTTATTTTCAGTGGAGGAGTTATTCGATGGTAAATTTAAGGCGTTGGTGCCCTGTGGATGCCTTTCCAAATGTACAAGTGTGTTGTGGTTTTTCTTACATTTTCTACAGGATCCTGCTGTGCAATGTTTTGACATATGGTCACCCTTGAAGCAGTTGACACAGAGTTTTTGTTGCTGTATCCACTTCAGTCGATTAGGCACTGACATCGATAAAAATTTGTTGCAATAATATAATTGATGAATTCCATTGCTACATAGTTTGCAATGGTTGTTTTCCTTGGGAATGGTTGCAGTAGCTAAAGTTCTCTTTGACGTAGTTTGCGTTCGTCCGACTGCTTCTAATGATTGGAATCTGCCTTCCAGGAAGCCCAAGAGCTCTTCTAATGTTGGCAATGATCTTGGTAGTTGTATTGACTGCTCATATAATAAGTGTGTGCCTTGATCCAGTTTTTTGATTAATATATTAACTAACATGGGGTCCCATGTTGATGTGTTGATATTCAAATTGTTTAGTGCTGAGATGCACTCCCGTGTTGTGTCATGTAACCCCTTTATGGCTGTAGCAGAGGGATTATCAGTTATTTTTGGTTGGCCCAATAGTCTGTTTATGATGTTATTTGTTAATATTCGTGGATTGCTGAAGCGGTCTTGTAGTATTTTCCAAGCCGTTTCATAGTTACTTTCTGTTAAGGATAAGTTTTGTATTAGCCTAGCGGCCTCACCTGTGGTGTTAGTTTTCAAAAACCACATTTTTTGTATGGCGGGCATGGCCTTTTTGTGAATCATTTCATTGAACATATCAAAAAATGGTTGCCAACCCATATAGTCTCCATTGAATTTCGGTATCGTAACGTTTGGAAGAGGCAGTGGGCTAAGTGTGGATGAATTGCTTCCCAATTGTGTTTCATCGTTTATAGGTTGTTTGTGTTGATCTGCGAGCACAGCAAGTTTAACCAGCTGTTGGTGGACTGCGTCTTCGAGGTTGTTGTAATCATCTGGATGTAAGCCTTGGCTTGATGGATCTTCGATTTGTTGCCACACGTCGTCATATAAATTTTGGATTTGAGACCATAACTTTTTTATAGTCTCTGATTTTAGCTCATAAAATTGTTTTGGCTGCTCTTCTGTTAGTGTTTCCAAACCTTGTAACAAACGTGCTAATGCTGTCATACGTGCAGTTATTAATCTGGCTAGTCCTGGTGTTCGTACTTCCTCTACTTCATATTGGTTGACTGAGTTGGTTACTGGTGTCCTTACGGATGGTACAGGTTTGGTATATGGTGTCGTGCACTTTTTTAGTTGACATTCAATATGTTCAATTGTAGAACTGTATTGTTCGCCAATGGATTTGTAAATGTCCTTAGTAATATAGGGATCCTCTTCTGATAAGGTAGCGTCATTCCGAATTTTATTTTCAGTCTTTTCGAACGATTGCCATAGGTTAACTAATTCATCTTGTTTTGCCTTGTAAAATGCCGCTGTTCTTCTGTCAAGTGGAGCCTTTTTTATGGTTGAAATGACTCTTCCAATCTCGCTTGCAGTCGCCTCTTGCTGTTTCATAAGTTCTTGTACTGATGACATCTTGAGTAATTGTTTGTATTGCGTTTGATGGAGGGTGCTGAGTTTTTAATGTAAAAGAGTTAGATATTGTAGCCCTGTGCTACTGTTTGTACTTGTGAGTTTTTCAGCGTAGCCCTGTGCTACTAGTTGTTATTTGAGTTTTCAGAGTAGCCCTGTGCTACCGTTTTGTATTTTTGTTGATATTTGAGCTGATGCTCTATACGTGGTTGCGCGTTTGTTTATTTCCTAAGAATTCTAGAGAGATCCTTACCACTGGTGGGGGGAATCTCAGTGAATTTAGAAAATATTAGGGGTCACCAATGAATGATTTGGCAATAGTTATTTCAATCCAAGCACATAAACTTGTATTGACACTATTTTTGTTTGCCGGGTTGTCCTTCAAGCACTTGAACTTGAAAAACGTAGTAGAGATCAATCAGTAAAACACTTTAAATGCCTTAAGAAGATTGATAAATTCTTTATTTTAATTCTTGCTTTTATACTAAATTAATTAATAATAACAAGAATAAATTGCTTACTTTAACTTAATAATAAAATGCTTAAATTAATTTTATAATAACAAAAAATACAATGCTTAATCAGCTATTGGTCAATGAGTAAATTTCTTGTTGACTTAATTTTAATTATTGTGTTTGAATTGGCTGTATTGGCATATTTGTATTTAAGTGAATAATGGCAAGTTCAATGACATAGGTTTAATGTGAAATTAAATGACCTACTTTTCATGTTACAATAAATTGCCTTTTGGCATATTTAATAATAATTGAAATATATATTAACAAATAACTTACAGTGACAAACAAAATTTATTGTTAAAATAAAAACTATATTTTATAAAGTAATATGTTGAGCTAGGTGTCAACAAGTATAAACACGGATTATTATTTTTTAATGATTAATTCCATTAGTTTTTAATCTAAATTCTTATTAAATTAAGTTTTATGTACGAAGATGAGTTTTGTGTTTTTTTAAATATTGTAAATACATAGGAATTTGCTGGTTTTTGTTTGTTTTATTTAACTTGATAATTGCTTTATTTGGGTTCCGTATATCAAAGGTGAAAAGGAATCCTATTGTTTTCGCTACGCTGTCCGTCCGTCTGTCACAGGATATTTTCTCGAGAACCGTTAGAGCTACAGACCTGAAATTTGGACACAGTGTGTAGACATTTGGCCGCTACAACAACAAATACATGAGAGTTAAAAATTAAAGGGTGTTCCAAAGCGAGCAATGAAAAATTTTAAAATACCATGTAATATACATACAATTGTATGTATATACACTTGAAATTTGTAAAGTTAGTGTATTTTTATACAGACTACAACAATTAACGCTGAAATTTAAAAAAACAAATTAATTAAAGGGTGTTCCATCAGTTAATGCAATTTTGACTGTAATTTTGACAACTTGCTGTATCTTGGAAAGAGCAAAACTCTTGAAATTTTCAAAAACGGTAAAACTAAAAAAAAAATCAAAAAATTATGAAATCGCCAAACCGAAAAAAATCGCTAAAACGAAAAAAGCGCGAAATTAAAAAAAATTTCTAGGACTAACAGCCTGTTTTTAGGAGACGACACGATTGAAATGCGACCAGCCGATACATTGACGATTACGTAAGAAATAGCGTCCATAGGACACGACACGATTTGGTGAAGGTGAAGTTACATAACACGCGTTAGTGCGCGTGCGAACTGTAGGCATCTGTCAAAAAAAGTTGAAATAGTGTTTTTGCATACGACAAGTTACATAGCAAACTCTTAGACGCGTTTGCCGCAGAAAGTTGGTTAACTTTCAACTATTTAACGCGTTGTGTTGTTTTGAAAACTAATCAGCCGACAACAAAACAGAAAAAATTTAAACAAATTAGTATCATGAAGAAAAATCTTAATAAAGAGTTTGAAAACTATATAGTATTGCACAAAAAAGGAATTGAAAATGTTCCAAGATCTTTTTTCAATGTAAAAATAAATAAAAAATCTGAAAGAAAATTGCGTTTGTAACGCGTGTTGTGTAAATTGCCATTTTTCATGCGGTAAAGCTTTCAAGCGCACGATATTCGTCGACGATCAAACGCGTGTTATGTATTTCTACCTTTACGTTGCATTACGTATATATCAACTCTGTGTCAAAATGTCATGTTGCCAACGTGATCAAAAATAGTTTTTGTTTATCTTTTTTCATGCAAAATTATGAATGCAAATTGGAAAAAAGGCAACCCTATTCTTGCGCCAAAAGTGAAATACAGCTGAATAGTGTAAATAAAAGAAGCATTAAAAATTCATTTGTTTAAAAAATTTCAATTGTATTTTAAAATTGTATTAAATAATAGATAAAAAGTGTGATTTTTCTGAAAACAAGTAAATTTTATGTAAGTGCATGTAACTACATGCAACTGCGTTTAGCAAAGTAAAAAAATACATTATTAAGAAATCTGCTGCCTCCTAGAGAAAAAGGTGAATGAAATATTTTTTAACTGTTTCTTAACCCAATGGAAACTTATGGAAATGTACATATATTTGTTCGTGTGCGCCTACAAAAGTTTGATAGGAATCTTTGCTGCTCCCGAACTGTGGACTTCCTGTGGCCAAATCAGGAAACTTCCATGCAGGCGACCAATTGCTCAAGCTGCATTGCTGTTATCAATCAAAACTATTTTTAATATGAAAGTATAATTTTAGTGGTATATACATGCTTTTATCGAAATTTTATTTATTTTTATGCACTTTTGTTGAACACGACTAAAATTTTTCAATCGCCCACCTTGACGTTAATGATGAGATAAATCGTTTAATAAAAACCAAAATAAATTGACAGTTGTTACGTAATTTAGTAAAAAACGTCAAAAGTCACGTTCTAAAAACCAAAAAAAAAGAAAAACGCTCATTTGTTAGCGATTATTATGAATGAGTCGTCTCTTAAAAACAGGCTGTAAGATAAATCGCAAAAAACCGGAAAATTCGCCAAAATGAAAAAACGCCATAATGAAAAAAATCGCCAAAATTAAAAAACCCCAAAAACAAAAGATCGCCAAATCGAAAAAATCGCCAAAATGAAAAAACCCAAAAACAGCAAAAATATCGCCAAAATGAAAAAATCGCCAAAAAGAACAAAAATTGCCAAAATTAAAAAATTGCGAAAATGAAAAAAAAACTCCAAAACGAGAAAAAGCGACAAAACTGAAAAAAATCGTTTAAACTGAAAAAAGCCGCACTAAAAAAAATTAACTAAAACCTTGGAAAATTTTCTAAATTTGAATAAAAAAGTTGTATGGCGCAAAAGCTGTTTTTACTTGAAACCAGTAATATATTTGCTAGCTTTCTAGTTCATTAATGAACTAGTTTATAGTAATTATATTTTCATAATTAAGTAAAATTTTCCTAAATTTAAGTAAAATTTTCCTATAAAATTCAGAGCTTTGCAAAAAATGTTTTCTTCTTTGATCTCAAATTTAGTAAATTTACCAATTTTTTGTATGTCCTTAATTCTGGTACTTATTTTTATTTTTAATAAAATTCTAATGATATGTTATTTATTATATCTTCGTATTATATTCTTAATTAAATAACCATACATACATACATACTAATTCCTAGAGAGGAGACAAGTATTGAACCAGCAACATTCTGATTGATAGGTTGCCTAACAAGGCAGCCTGAATAAGAATTGAAATTATTGAGTTTTATAATTTTATTTTATTTAGAAAAAAATAAATTTCAAGTTCAAATATTCCTCGAAAATATGAAAAATTTACTTAGATATTTTATTAATAATAAATTCTATAGTTCAAACAAAAAATACTTAAAACGTAAATATTTTCCTAAAATTTAGAATACCATTTTACATCTTTTAAGTAAGTCAAATTTTATGAACTAATCAGGAGTAATTCATTTCCTAAAATTTATTTTTTGATTTAAAACGAAATGGACTAGTCCTTAGTATAAAATTTCCTTTAGTTTATAACCATTTTCCTACTCTTAGTAAATATTTATTTTAAGTCAGTAAACATTTCCTTAAATGCAAGAAATTTTTTGTCTATTTTAATGAACTATTTTTGAGGATATGAACTTTTTATTTTTTACTCATATTAAGTAATTTTTACTGGATTTTTGTAAAAATTTACTTAAACTTAAAAAAAATTACTTAAACTTGGAAATTTTTTTTACTTGAATTTAGGAAAAAAAATTCTTAATAATAGTACATGTCTTTTTTTTGAGTGCACATTAAAAAAAATTCTCAAAACCAAATGTTCGTGCGCGAGTCAAAGTCGCACTTTACTGAATTTATTTTAATTGCAATGCAAGTAAACAACAAGAACAAAAAAACTATGAATACGGGTTTTACGATTTTACTGGTAATGCAAATTAAATTTCATTATCAGTAAAAATTTACTGAATTTTTTCAGTAATCAGTAAATTTACTGCTTACTGAAATTTTTAATGCAGTACATATTTGTATGTATACTGCAGTGTGCCCATTTACTAACCAAATAAGTTAAATAAAGCAAACAAAAACTAGCAAATTCCTATGTATTTACAATATTGAAAGTTTTGATACTTTTAATTGATTAATTAAAAAAAATATACTAAAAGCTAAAGTACTTCCAACTTAAAAAAATGTTTCATTACTAGATGTTTACACATCTCCCTATGATCGGACCCACATTGCTTTTTTTTGAGATACGGTCTAATGTACATGTATGAAAATGTATGAATATATATTATCATATCCAGCCTTATTTTCGATTTTATCGTAAACGACAAAAATGAATGTTTTCAGAAAAAAGTTTTTTTAAAATATTCAAATATGTTTTTGTACGTAAATTGTCGCTTACGATAAAATTGAACAGGCCGTATCTTAAAAGTTATCAACAATTTTGGCATTTTGATATAAAAATAAAAAAAGTATATTTTCGATAGCATGTCGCTTACGATAAAATCGAAAATAATATATGACCATATACCGTCATTTTTCGGATCCGAACCATATCGAGCCTTATTTTCGATTTTATCGTAAGCGACAAAAATTAGATTTCTCAGGAGAAGGTTTTTTTAAAATATTCAAATTTGTTTTTGTACGTGAATTGTTGCTTACGGTAAAATTGTACAGCCTGTATCTTAAAAGTTAACAACAATTTTTCCATTTTGATAATTCTAAACTATGTGTAGGCCCAGAAAATTTTAATTTCAATAAAAAAGTCTATTTCCGATAACATGTCGCTTACGATAAAATCGAAAAAAGGGCTCGATATATGGGATATCATATATGGTCCATACATTTTTTTAGCTGGGAGGGAAAGATTTTTAGTGAAAAAATTAAGTTAATATTTTCCCGGGAAGTTTTTTTGTTATGTGCTCAAAACTAAAAACAACCCAAGGCTGAGTTTACATCTGACATTTCTTGTGTGTCATTTGCCCAAAAAAGCGTAACCAACAGCGATGCCAATTTAGCGCATTTCGCGATAGTTTTAGCGCGTTTTTATGCCAAGCGCGCTTTTTTTCGTTTTAGCGCGTTTAATAAAAAAGAGCTAAACTAGCGCGTTTTGATTAAAGTCAAAAATATCATTTCAGTTCAATATCTTTTTACTTTTTCGTATAAATTTAACATTTGCCTAATATCCAAAATTTAACTTTTTGTTTAAATTCGTTAATAATTCAGATGTTGCAAATAAAATTCCTTTGACTGTGGTTAGAATTAAAAACGCATTTTAATATTGTAAATGGCAAATATTTTGAAATTTCATAGTTAAAAATAAATATGTGCTCGTACTCGTGACCAAAAAAATGTATATAACTTATTAAGCATCTATTATTTTTGCACTTCAAAAAGCATTTGAATCGCAACACTATTCGACAATTTATATATGTAAGTTGTTACAAAGTTTGACAAATAAAATCAAAACTAAGAATTTCGAATATTTGGAAGGCGAGACTGATTCTGTATTAAATTATTTTAGTTATTTAGGATATAATTTCGAAGAAGCAATATTGCATAATCTGAAAATGAGTTACTAAAAAATTAATTTATCGTATTTACTAATACATACATCGACCTTTATTGAAATTTAATTTAGCGCGTATGAAAAAAGCTCGTTTTGACTATAAATTGTTGATAATGCTGTAACTTAACGCGTTCTAGCGCGTTTGGGTTATAAATAGTTGGCATCGCTTGTAACCAACTAATTACTAGTGAAAAACTGTTTGATTCAGACATGTATTTATTGATTTAAACAGTTTGCAATCATGTTGGATTCTATAAAATTGTCTATTAGTTATGTATGGAACTGTTTAACTTAATAAATACGTGTCTGAATCAAACAGTTTTGCATTAGTATTAGTGGTTACGCTTTTTTTTGGCACGTTGGCAAAAATGAAATGACAGATGTATACTTAGCCTTAAGGTAGAATTAGTAAAATCGTATCGTTCTACTTTACAGCTTGCCGTATCGTTCAGCTTTGTGTAATAGTTATAGAAAATGTAACAGTTTGCACAGCATATTTTTTTTGTCTGGCTTTGAATGCGGCTTTTTTGACATTCGCTACAGAAAAATCTGTTTTCTGTAGATTTCTGCGTCAGCAGTGCTACCACCACATATTTTATAAGTAGTAACAAGCATTGCATAGGGTACGGCTTTTGTCGGCTGACACGCAACCTCACGATACGATTTTACTAATTCTACCTTTACAAATATTTTCTTCACGTAGTATGTAAACATTGTATTGCAAATTTATAACTTCCGACATATATATAAATGTTATAACATAAATTTTATCCTGCAAATACTCGTATTGTAGATCGACAGTCAGAAACGATCTTTCAGTTTGGTTTCAAACCCTATCGATCTGGATAGGGTCGATAGGGTCGGCTGTTGTTAAACAAGCATTTTAAAACATATGCATTCTGTTAGTACACAGCGCGTTTTAAATGATAATACACACTTTACTCTTTTACTTTCAACTAAGATTTAAACTCATTTTATTTTTCTTTTGTCTTATATACTAAAATCTTATCACTAAACTATAATACAATCACAAATGTGTGTTTTCTTTGTCTTATATACTAAAATCTGCTTATCTAACAACAAATTAGTGATTTGTTTACTTACACTAAAAGAAAAAAAAGTTTGATAAACATTCGAAAACTGCAATGCGCCTTAAACTTATGTTTATTTAGGCTCATAGAGGGCTAGACTATTAAATATTTTCAAATTAGGAAATAATAAAAGGGAACAGATAAGGAAAAGTTTTATTTTTATTAGAAAACTAACGGCCGTATGTATAATGAAAAATTGACGACTGCTTACACACTACGTACAACGATGTGCCAACTACAATGTCTATTAGACTTAGCAGCTTGTTGACAAAATGTTCATGTGTAATGAAATTTCATACTGGTACAACTTTTAATAAATCAATAATAGCGATGCCATATTGTATTGTAAAAAAAATTCCACTATTTTTGTTCAAATCAGCCCTGATTTTGACATTTCATATTTTTTTCCCTCCACAATAAAATAAATTGTTCAAAAACTAAATTAAAAAGAAAAAGTTGTAAAAAGCAAATTTAACTTCAAATATGAAAAAAAAGCAAGTAAAATGATCGGCAAATTGGCAACAAGATGAAAAGGTCAGTAATAATGTTGCTTTAGTTAATTGTATTGTTGGAAATAGTAACATCTGCAATATTTTTAGGATTTGCTGTCAAAGCTGGCTTTGGACAAATTGGAAATTATCGAAGATTCAAGAATCGACACTAATGCGAATAAAAAGAAAAAAGATGCATGGAATGCCATTCATCTTCTATTTAATACAGTTTCTGCCCACAAAAGAACACTAGATCAAATGCAAAACCAGTGCCGAAAAAGCAAATCGTTGGCAAAAACAAATAACTCTGCATTCATCAGGAATACAAAGCAGACAGGTGGTGGTCCAGCTCCTGATCCTTTAAGTAGCGTGGAGGAGGAGTTGATTTCAAGACTACCCAAACACTTTGAAATTGACACCAATTTTTATGATAGCAACTCACAAATAAGTGAATCTACTTCAAAAAAAAATTGATGTTATCGAGCTAAACGAATCTATAAACACAGACGATAAAATATTTAATACGCAAGATGATACTCCAATAAAGAAAGTGAAGAAGCCAATTTTCAACAGAAAAAGAATGACGAAGTGTCAATGTGAATTCGAAAAGGATAATGTAAAAAGTATCAAACTATTGGATCTAAGTATTGAACAGAAAGAATTGGAAATTAAACTCTCGGAAGAAAATCACATTATGCAAAAAAGAAAAAATGAAATTTTAGAAATGCAAGAAAAAGAGGAACATACCCTAAGAGTAGAAAAAATTCAATTAGAAATTGAAAAGTTGAAGAAAAGTGGATTTTTTAATTAGAGTTGTGCTAATTCTAATTTAATGTGATATGTGAAAAAAAGTGTTTCTTTCGTGCAATTCCATTAAAATAAAAAAGAATTATTGGGCATGTTCTGTGTTTTCCAAATTTCAAGTCATTGAGGTTTTAAAACAAATGTAGATAATTTCCAATTTTTCATTTTGGCCGGAACATAGAAAAAGATCTCATTGGTTTTGTTTTAAATGTAATTTAACGAAAAGAAATTGTCTTTTGATGTTTTGAGACAGTCATTGAATTACATATATTTTTTCCTTTTTGTAGTGATTGCTTTTATTTTTCCAATTAATTGAACTATTTTTTAACATTCCATGAACTATTATAACTACTATATGTACATACAATATATGTACTTCTAAATAGTATATTATTTAAACTAAATCGCTTTTCCAATTGTTAAACAGTTTCAGCTGTATTTCTTTATTAAAACTAGCGTACAATGAAATGATATTTTGTTTAAGTTTTTATTTTAATGAATTACATGTTTATTTCACTTATTGTATTCCGTCATTTTTTGTTAATAAACGTTAAAAAAATACATATATACATATTGTATCTCGTTAAAATTTGGTAAAAACATTTTTGCAACGTACAGCTTTAGGTTGTCGCAATTTCAAAAATTTTGGTGAATATAAATACTGCGAGACACATTTTCATTTTCAGTGCCATTCTGGGAAATTTCATTGGATGAGGTATTGCTTTGAACGTCGTCATCTATAAAAGAAATATTTTTCACATAGTATGAATGCAGAGATATTTTAAAACTGATTAAAGAGATTTTAGCCTTACCAAAGTTTTGCTCATTGTTTCCTAATGTTGGCATTTTAATAAAGTGCTTGGCCTTTCTCGCAAACGCATAGGCAACCTTTGCACAAATTCTACTCATAGTTGACTGGGTGAAACCATGGTACTCAGCACAGTTGTCTCGTACAGTGTTACGTCCCCAGCACCTTAAAGCTGCCAGCACTTGTACGTGTGGAGAAATGCTACCGTCTTTTCTTGTACCTTTCCCTTTAAGGTCAGCTTTCACCAGCCTTATTAATTTTTTGCTGTTTTCTTTTGAAAATCTATATTTAAAACGAAACTCTTTCGCTGTACTCCAAAAATGGGTTTCTTCTCTTTTTATACTTTTTTTTTGCCGATAACACACCGTAAATTGTTCCAAATTATCTAAAGCGTCTAAAGTTACCATTTCTTATTTTCGCGCACAAAAATGATTGATTTTTCTTTTGTTTATATAAAATTTTGACACTGAACAGCTGTTTTTCAAAAGTTGGAAGAAATTTGGCAACTCACCAGCCAGAGTTTAGCAGTTTGTTATCCACAGTGTGTTAGTGTATTATAATTCAACTCTACTCTAACTTCATGCCAATTTTTCATTATACATACGGCCGTAAATATTCTGCTGGCCTTGAAAGATCATAATCTTTCAATAATAATTAGAAATATTTAAACTTATATTAATCTAGGTAAGGCAATTGTTGCTGGTGAGTAATTAGACGATATTCTGCACAGCTTTCTCAATAAGTAGACTACTGCAATTATTATGATTACAATTATTATGATTGTTGTAATACGTATCCCATAATGCGCTAGGTGATGATAGCCTAGTTTGGTCGTAAAGCCGAATAATGTTGCAGCTGTCGGAATATCCGGAATTTGTAAATTTCGATTTAACTATCAATATCTATATGGGCAACTGATGGTAGGGAATTAGAAATGTTTATTTTTGGAAATATCTAGTTTGTCTCAGAGTACTGCAGGTCATATACCTAAAGATTTAATTCATCCGACTCGAGGTGACAATCAGCTTGTAATTTTAAAATTCGAGCACCTTTTATGATAACGGGAAGAACTTTGTCCTGACATATTACATCTGCTGCCGTATCTTCTTTAACCGAAAATATCCATGAAGTATATGCATGAATTTGATGCCAGTAATTCTGAAATCTCTTTATTTGTATTTCACAACTACTCGGAATTTCTTTTGCCTTCAAGAAGCGGTCGATCTCGCAATTGGTTGTTCCATTTATGTTGGATATTGGATGAATTTGATGGCATAAGATTATCCTATTCATTTTTTTGCAAATGACCAAATTCGTCGTAATTTAGTTTGCAATATGACTTCCTATTTGCATTGACTAGGATATATCTGTCTGTTGTATGCATTCTTATCGATAATGCCAATTCAAGATTTTCTGAAGGAAGATGTAACCGATGGTTTATACTAGATTTTATAAAATTAATTTGCTGCTTATAGGGCATTTACATCAGCACAAAATCTAGCATATTTTGAATTATATCTTTATGAAAATCGATACCGTTTACACCAGCTTTTTTTTTTTGATATTTATCAAGATATTTTTTATCCAAAACAAAACCCATCAACTGATTTGTTTCCAAAACTACAACCAAACAACTGCATTGTAGTCAATTCACACACTTTTTTAAGCAGACCGTAGCTAATTCACTTACCTTTTGTTGTACAGGGTAGTAAAGAATATATAAAGACATTAGATTTTTATTAGATTTCCTACAAATTGCTGAAAAATTAGATTTCATTTTGTATGGGGGAGTTATCGTTGAACCTTCATAGTGAACAGACGTTATAGCGGATTTTTTTTACATACAAACGAAACAAAAATAAAAAAACAACAAAATCAAAAATCATAAAAAAAAATATTCGTAATAAATATTCATCTTGTCAAATAAGCTTATTGTCTTTACTAATATTTTTTACATAGCAAGAGATAACAAAAACAAAGCAACCGCAAGCAAACACAAACAAAGTACCCTTGAGGAATACTCTATATGAGTACGTCAAAGGCAAAAAATTGTGAAGTGAGTTCTAACCATGATACAATAATATAAAGGTACAACCACATTTGACGTATAAAATTAATTTTGACTTTTACCAAAATTGTTTGATTGTTGTTTTTTTGTAAAGAGAGAGGAAAACGTTGCCACACGAAATTACGGGGAACTTTTTTTTATGAATGTTTTTTGAAATGTGTAATTTTAAGTTTAGAAATTATGGTTTAATACACATTTTTTTAAATGTTGTATTAATTGGATACGTGGATAACGAAATATGCATGTGTATAATATGATGTAGAATGGATGAGCGTGTTTCATGTATATAATACACATTTACATACACTTCGTGTGCAAATTTATTGCAGCTTACAGAAAGAATTAATGCTTTTTTGATGGGCTACATCTGAATAATCTGAACAAAAAAAGACATGCAAAAGAAATAGCTAATGCTAATGAATTGGTTCAATTTAGGTGCAGAACGCATGATTTTAACACAGGCGTGTCATTGACGAGCATGGGCTAACATTTAGCAAAACTGCTCATCATTCCAATGAGTGCTTAGAACCCATACGTTTATTCGTTTATATATACATACATACATATGTATGTTTAAAACAGAGCATAACGAAGTGCCCGCGGGTGGCCTTTTGCTTATAATTTTAGGCTCTAAGCAGGCATACTCTGATGATTGTATTTGAGGCAAACAGCTTTGAAAGCTGTTAGTGTGCTGTTGTTTCCTTGCAAATTAAGAGGAAGCATTGTTCTCGCCGAGATCTGATTGGCAACTGTTCTCTCGTCGGTGTGAAAGCTCAACAGCTCTTTTAAAAAAGTTTGCACATTGTGCATATGACTTGGACGCACCTGATGTAAAGCAATAAGCCAGAGTAGTACGAAGAGAAAGTCCCACCCTTGATTCAGAGGCTTTTCCGTTGTTAATTTCCCTTCAATTGTTTATGCTGATGTAATTTTTTTTATAATTATAATTTAAATACATAGGGTCGTATGCAAAAAAAGTTAACAAAGCTTTGCCAAGCAATGTTAAGTAAAGTTGTATTCTAAAAAAATTATTATATCAAAATTCTAAAGTAGGCACCTACGTTTGTTAAGGGTCCTTTAAGTTGATATTTCCAAAATGTGTATTTTGTTCTTCAAATATTTTTGTTAATACCTCACATATTGATTCATGATACATCTAAAAATTAAGCTAGAAGTGTTAGCTCTTATCTTAAATTTATTATTTCTGTTATATTATGGAAAACATCACCAAATTATCCAACTGATTCGAAATACATAGCAAAATCCGTAAAAAAATATTAAAATAAATTCAATTATACAAAAATGCTTTAGTGATGTACATACAGTCAAAACGTATGGAAAAAATCTGGATATTCAAATACTCATTTCATTCGAATAAAATATATTGCCATAATTTTTCTTTGTTCATCATATTATTTATAAAGGTACAACCGTTCTCTCTCTTCGTCGCCATATTAACCTTCTGACGTTTGTGCCGACAATTTTTTACTCTCAAAATTAATGCTGCCTTATTAATTTATAAAATCCGAGTTTTTGATTAATTTTTTGACGTTCTTTTTTATTTATTGTAAAATATTGAAGAATATGGGCCGTATGCAAAAAAATATTTTACTTGAGCTTTAAAGTTCATAGTAGTTACCAAGCACTTTAAGGCTAACATTGCTTTGTTAAGAAATTGTATGCAAAAAACAACTTTAATTATTTTGTAATTTATTAATAAATACTGGTAACACCACCGTGTTCAACAACCACTTCACGGCTTATGATGTACAACATCGAATACAAATTAATTCGAGTATTCAAATAATTTTTTATTTTATTAAATAAATTTGTATTATCTTGAAGTAAAGCAAGCTAATTTAAAAAGTATGAGCTTCTGACATGGAAGGAAAACAGATAAACATTTTTATGAAGTAAAATTAAAAATAATATGATGAACAAAGAAAAATTATGGCAATATATTTTATTCGAATGAAATGAGTATTTGAATATCCAGATTTTTTCCATTCGTTTTGACTGTATGTGCATCACTAAAACATTTTTGTATAATTGAATTTATTTTAATATTTTTTTTATGGATTTTGCTATGTATTTCGAATCAGTTGGAATTTGGTGATGTTTTCCATAATATAACAGAAATAATAAATTTAAGATAAGAGCTAACACTTCTAGCTTCATTTTTAGATGTATCATGCATCAATATGTACTATATTAACAAAAATAGTTGAAGAACAAAATACACATTTTGGAAATATCAACTTAAAGGACCCTTAACAAACGTGGGTGCCTACTTTAGAATTTTGATATAATAATTTTTTTAGAATACAACTTTACTTAACATTGCTTGGCAAAGCTTTGTTAACTTTGTTTGCATTCGACCCATATTCTTCAATATTTTTCAATAAATAAAAAAGAAGGTCAAAAAATTAATCAAAAATTCGGATTTCATAAATTAATAAGGTAGCATTAATTTTGAGATTAAAAAATTGTCGGCACAAGCGTCAGAAGGTTAATATGGCGACGAAAAGAGAGAACGGTTGTACCTTTATATTATTGTATCATGGTTCTAACGGCAGAAATGTCTATTTTACTGTGATTTCTGAAACTCTTAATGAAAACATTAAAAATAAAAAATCAAATGATAGCCTTTTTCCTAACGGGAAAGCCACTTTTTCGTCAGCGATCCACTTCACTTTGTCCAATGCCAACTAGTGAATCGTTAACATTACCATTGCCTAGTACTTCTTCATTTAAGTCAGCGATATCATCCGCTTCGGGCTCGTGTTCATCACTTAACCAAGTTATCACTACAGATAACAGTAGTTTTAAGACAGATAAATAACCGTGGTAAAGCGTGGGCGAAGCCCAAATTCTTCTAAAATTTCATCTGCTCCAAGATGTCTAGGGATAACAGCGCGTCTTCTACCAATCGTCAAAATCATTTTTCATTATTGCAAGACAAAAACGCTTCTAAAAAACTACTGTCGACCATTGCTGAAAATAGTTTTCTCATCATTCCAATTAAACGATGTAATATTGATGAAACTAAAATTCAAATATATGATGAAAAACATTTCCGAAAAATTGTTAGTGAATTTGAAAAATATAAAACAAATTTTTGCACATACCAACTTAAAAGTGCTAAAGTCCTACAGATATTATGAAAGGGCATAGGTTCATATGTTGACCCCGAAGAAGTAAAATGTGCACTTATCGACCAAGGATTTAAGGTGAAAAATTTTACTAATATAACTAACAGAAAAAAGGTTCCCAACCCCTATTTCGGGTTGAACTGGAGCCGAATGACATACAATTGAAAACAAATTAAACCCATCCAATTTATAGCATAAAATATCTCTTCCACCGAAAAATCACAGTTGAAGAGCCACATAAGCGTTCAGGTCCCGTACAGTGCCATAATTGCCAAGAATATGGCCATACAAAAACTTACTGCAATTTACCTACAGTTTGTGCTATCTGCAGTGAATTGCATGGTACTGCTAGCTGTACTAAGCCAAACGATCAAGCAGAAAAAAATGCAGTAATTGTGGAAGTAATCACACCGCTAACTACAGAGGATGCCCTGTATATTCTTTCGTTAAACAGGATATAGGTCAAAAACTTAAATTAGCTCCAGCTCAATCAGCAAACGCTAACTCCGCCGCTTTTGCTCAAACTAGCCAACGAGTAACTTCACGTGTATCCTATGCCGATACTGCTAAGACCAGTTATATTCCCACACAAAATGTTTCCCTGCCAAATAATTCAACGAACGCAAACTCAAGCTTCAACTTTACTCGCATTGATGCTACTATTGAGAATCTGGTGCTAACTATAAACAACTTTACAACAAATATGACTAGCATGATGCAAGAAATGCTGCGAATGCAGAATACACTGCTTCAAGCATTAGTTAACAAGCCATGAACACG
This sequence comes from Tachina lurida, assembly GCA_944452675.1. Classification (NCBI taxonomy): domain Eukaryota; kingdom Metazoa; phylum Arthropoda; class Insecta; order Diptera; family Tachinidae; genus Tachina; species Tachina lurida. The sequence continues at coordinate 59,267,360 of OX101753.1, forward strand.
TTAAAAATATGTTTATGAATATGTTTTATATGAACGCAATCGGCATTCGCCAACATAAAAATAAACTTGAGCACTTCCTAATGGAAAAAAATATTGATATAATGTTGGTCTCTGAGACTCATTTTACTTCGAAAAGCTGCTTTAAAATAAATGGTTACACTCTATATGAGGAAAAATATATGCAAGCAACGAATATTTTCGTAGAAAATTTTTGTGCAAATTTCGTGATATCATCAATTTAATCACCTCCCAGATTTTCAGTTACCGAAGATCAGTATGAGAAGTTCTACAAATCGCTTGGATCTTGTTTCGTGGCAGCTGGTGACTAAAATGCAAAACATACGTACTGGGGCCCTAGCCTAGAGGTAGGGCGTTGTTTAATACAATTTCAAAAATGGGCTTAGATGTCATTTCGAGTGTGGAGCCTAGCCTACTGACGTAAGAAGAATTCCAGATGTTATAGATTTTGGCGTCACGAAAAATATTCATAGTGACTTAATTCACGTAGAGGCCTCTCCAGATCTGTCCTCCGATCACTCTCCCACAATAGTTACAATTTTCAACCCACTAAGTTGTGATTTAACTAAGTCATATGTGAAAATGATTTATGGGGTCAACTGGGTAGGATTCAAAAAAGATCTTAGTAGTCACTGCGTAGAAAACATACAGCTAAGATCATCTGATGATATTGAATTTAACATTGGCAATCTTAACGAAAATATTAAACAGGCTGATGAACATGTTACTACCTCCTATCCGCAGACTGGCTTTAATAGAGTTTATTCTACGGAAATTGAACGTCTTGTATGTGAAAAAAGGAGAGCTAGAAGAGAATGGCAACAACACAGATCACCCCTAAATAAAATAAGACTTAAAGAATGTACTAAACGACTCAATGAGCTGCTATCGTCGGAAAAAACTTCATTACTGGACAAGTATTTAAAAGGTCTTGATGTAAAAGACCCGTTGATCTTAAATCACCACTTCGTACTTCGACCGGAGGGTGGGCAAGAAGCGATAGTGAGAAACTTATTTTCTGAGCATTTAAAATCTGTATTCACTCCCAATTCATGTACGGGTGCTGCCGATTTACCGAGTGTAGTTTCTCTATCACCTCGTCCCTTAATTTTTAAGTTGTGCGAACTACAAAAAATAATTGCTGAACTCGACCCGAAGAAAGCTCTAGGTATTGATGGCATTAGTAACAATATGCTGATGAACTTGCCTCATATTGCAATAACAATCTTGCTATTTATTTTTAATGCCATTTTACGAATGCAGTATTTTCCACATAACTGGAAAAATGACAAAATAAAAATGATTTGATATTATATTTAATTGAGAACCTCCATCTAAGAAGACACGACAATCTATCCATTTATTGTTTTGTTGGGTTCGGTCTTCATGAATAAGTGTATTATGTTTACCTGTACATATTCTACAGCTGAACTGGCTAGGACATACATATATTCGTGTGATGACCTGGACAAATACATTTGTAGCATAATTTAAAAGCTTTTATCTTCTCTAATTTATCTTTGATTGACAGACTTCTAAATTTTGGATATTTAAATAGAATATGTCTTGAAGTGCAATCTAATAAGCATTTCATACTATTACAGTTTTACAGTTTAAAGTTTTTGACTCATTTACTGGGTTTTCAGTTCTCGTTGTACCTTCATAGTGAACAGACGTAATAGCGGAATTTTTTTTTACATACAAACTAAACAAAAAAAAAATTATACAAAAAATATTCGTAGTACATATTAACTTTGATATATAAGCCTTTTTTTGCTTTGCTAATATTTTTACATATTGAAATAACAAAAACAAAAAAAAAACGTAAACAAAAAAACATACAAACATACCCTTGAGGAATACTCTATATGAGTACCCCAAAGGAAAAAAATAGTGAAGTGAGTTCTAACGGCAGAAATTCCTATTTTACTGTGAGTTTTGATGCTCATAATGATAACAATAAAAATAAAATATCTGATAATAGACTTGCTGTGAGTTCTGAAGCTCTTAATAAAAATCAAAAATCTGATAATAGACTTTTTCTAACGGCAAAACCACAGTTTCGTCAGCGATCAACTTCGCTTTGTCCAATGCCAACTAGTGAATCGTTGACAATATTGCCTAGTACTTCCACATTTAACTCAGCGATATCACCCGCCTCGGGCTCGGGGTCATCACTTAACCAAGTTGTCACTGAAAATAAGAGTAGCCCAAAACCCAAGGTCCAAGTCGGAATGGACAGATACATTACAATTTTAAAGCGCGGGCGAAGCCCAAATTCTACTAAAATTGCATCTGCTCCAAAGATGTCTAGGGATAACAGCGCATCCTCTACTAATCGGCAAAACCGTTTTAAAATATTGCATGATGACAATGACAAACCCGCTGAATCTACGAACAAAACCTCCAAGCCGCCACCAATCTATTTAAGAGAAAAAAACTCAAACGCTCTTATTAAAAAATTAATTTCGTTCATTGGTGAGAATAAATTTCACATTGTTCCAATAAAACGTGGTAATATTGATGAAACGAAAATTCAAATTTATGAAGAAAAAGATTTTCGAAAAATGGTTTCTGAATTTGAAAAAAGTAAAACAAATTTCTACACATATCAGCTCAAGAGTGCTAAAGGTATGCAGATTGTGTTGAAGGGCATAGATTCCTATGTTGCTCCTGAAGAAGTAAAAGATGCTCTCGTCCTACAGGGTTTTAAAGTAAAAAATGTATCTAACATAATTAATAGGGAAAAGATCCCTCAACCTCTATTTCGCGTTGAACTTGAGCCAAATGATATAAAATTGAAAAAAAATGAGACCCATCCAATATATAATTTAAGATATCTCTTGTATCGAAAAATAACAGTTGAAGAACCACACAAGCGTTCAGGACCCGCACAGTGCCATAATTGTCAAGAATATGGACATACTAAAACTTACTGCAAATTACCTACTGTTTGTGTTGTGTGCGGCGAATTACACGGCACTGCTAGTTGCAATAAACCAAAAGATCAAAGTGGCAAAAAATGTAGTAATTGTGGAGAAAATCACACCGCTAACTACAGAGGTTGTCCTGTGTACTCTTTCGTCAAACAGACTATGAGGCAAACACCTAAATTGGCCCCAGCCCAATCAACAAACGCTTTATCAGCCACTATTGCGCAAGTGAGCCAACCAGTTAGTTCCCGTGTATCGTATGCCGATGCTGCTAAGACAAATTCTATTCATACACAAAATGTTTCACCACCAAATAATTCAACAAATACAAACTCGAACTTTAATTTCAATCGCCTTGAAGCTACTATTGATAATCTGGTGCAAACTATAAATAATTTTACAACAAATATGACTAGCATGATGCAAGAAATGCTGCGAATGCAGAATACATTGCTTCAAGCTTTAGTTAACAAACCATGAACACGTTAAAAATATGTTTCTGGAACGCAAACGGCATTCGCCAACATAAAAATGAACTTGAGCACTTCCTCACGGAAAAAAATATTGACATAATGTTGGTCTCTGAGACTCATTTGACTTCGAGAAGCATTTTTAAAATTTATGGCTACACCTTATATGATTCAAAGGACCCGAGAGGAAGAGCATGCGGTGGATCAGCAATTTTAATAAAGTCAAGACTCAAGCATTATTTTATTGACAACATTTGTGAAGAACATTTACAAGCAACGAATATTTGTGTCGAAAATTTTTGCACTAATTTTGTCATATCATCAATTTACTCTCCTCCTAGATTCGCAATTACTGAGAATCAATACGAGGATTTTTACAAATCTTTGGGCCCTTGTTTCGTAGCAGCTGGCGACTATAATGCTAAACACACGTTCTGGGGTTCGCGTCTTATTACACCCAGAGGTCGAGCGTTGTTCAATACAATTTCCAAAATGGGCTTGGATGTCATTTCGAGTGGGGAGCCCACTTATTGGCCTACTGACATACGTAAAATTCCGGATGTAATAGATTTTGGCGTTATGAAAAATATCTAGGGATTTAATTCAAATTGAAGCTTCTCTAGATCTCTCGTCCGATCACTCATTAGGAAGTGATTTACCTCACCCATATGCGAATTTGATAAATCGTGTTAATTGGCTGCGATTTAAAAAATATCTTAGTAGTCATTGCACGGAAAATATTACGCTAAGAACACATGATGATATTGAATCTAACATTGCCATCCTTAATGAAAATATTAAACAGGCTGCTGAACATGCCACTACCGCCCATCCGCAGATTAGGTTAAATAAAATTTATTCTACGGATATTGAACGTCTCGTAAGTGAAAAAAGAAGAGCTAGAAGAGAATGGCAACAGCACAGATCACCCCAACTTAAAATCAAATTTAAAGAGTGTACTAAACGACTCCAAGAGTTGCTTGCATTTGAAAAAACTGCATCTCTTAAAAATTATTTGGAAGGTCTTGATGGCACACCAGCATCTAATTACTCTTTGTGGCGCGCTGCTAGAAAGCTGAAAACACCAGTTGAGTTTAAACCACCTCTGCGCACATCTACAGGAGGTTGGGCAAGAAGCGATACTGAAAAAGGTAAAATATTTGGTGAGCATTTAAAATCCGTATTCACCACAAACACGTGTTCTGGTGCTGTTGATTTGCCAAATGTAGTTGCGCTACCCCCTCGACCAATAAAATTTAAGACGCGTGATGTACAAAAAATAATTGCAGAACTCAACCCGAAAAAAGCCCCGGGTATTGATGGAATTAGTAACCAGATGTTGATGAAGTTGCCTCGTATAGCTATTAGAATCCTGTTATTCATTTTTAACGCTATTTTACGACTGGAGTATTTTCCAAACAGCTGGAAGCTTGCCAAGGTTAAAATGATTCCAAAGCCGGGCAAAGATCTTACCAAAGCTGAGTCATATAGGCCAATAAGTTTACTGTCAACAATGTCAAAGCTCTTTGAAAAGTTACTCATGGAAAAATTGTCCCCAATTCTAACTGATAATGAGTGCATACCGGATCATCAATTTGGATTTAGAAGTCAGCATAGCACCATTGAACAAACTCATAGATTGGTTCAATTTATAAGAAAAGCTTTTGAAGAAAAAAAGTATTGCTCTGCGCTGTTCATTGACGTTTCTCAGGCATTTTATAAAGTGTGGCATGAAGGCCTAATTTTAAAATTAAAGACTTACCTGCCAATAAACATTCTAAATCTGCTGGAAAGTTACATTATTGCCTGGAAGTTCACTGTTGTGGAAGGAGACTTTATGAGTACGCCTGAAATAATCTCATCCGGTGTGCCACAGGGGAGTATACTGGGGCCAGTTTTATATTTGATTTATACTTGTGATATGCCCTTGAGCAGCAATATCCATACATCTACGTTTGCCGATGATACATCCTGCCTTAGTATGCACGAAAACCCACACGAGGCTTCCCGATATCTTCAGCAACATATTACTCAGCTAGAACTATGGTTAAACATGTGGAGAATAAAGGTAAACGAACAGAAGTGTGCTCAGGTAACATTTACCTTAAGAAAAGACAGTTGTTCCCCCGTTACAATCAATAATCAAATTGTTCCTCAAAACTTACATGCGAAATACCTTGGTATACATCTTGATCGAAGGCTCACATGGAAATACCACATTGACTCCAAGCTAACGCAAATGAAACTTAAACTAACTCAGATACATTGGCTGGTTGGTAGAAACTCAACCCTCACCCTAGATTGTAAACTTTTAATATACAAGTCGCTCTTAAAACCTATATGGTGCTACGGAATTCAGCTATGGGGTACTGCTTCAGCTTCTAATGTCGAGAGAATCCAACGAAGGCAAAACAAAATTTTACGGTTAATAACATCGGCTCCATGGTACATAAAAAATTCAAATATACATCGTGACTTAAATATGCCACTAGTGACTGAACAAATTGCAAAAAACGCTGGCAAATATTTAACAAAACTCGAGTCACATCCTAATCCGCTTGCTCGTAATATCTTGAACTTTACTGGACACATCCGCCTAAAAAAGAGGGACACAAGGGCTCTTATTCACAGCACTCCAGATGGGACTACCTGAAAATTCTTTAATTTTTTATATTTTTTCCTTTTGATTATCAATACTTATGTATTATATATAACTACTACTAAGCTTATGTCCGACACTGGTTGGGCCTAATTATATTTTTATATTTAAGATTTGAATACTTATTGTTAGTTCATATATGAAGATACAATAAATAAAAATCATGTATTAAAAAAAAAAAAAAAAAAAAAATTTACTGGGTTTTCATCTTCTACTTTTTTGAAGTATTGATTAGTTTCCTGGAACCGAGTATTTTTCTGGTCCCATTTTGTGAATTCACGGCATGCTTCCAAGGAGTATTGCATCTGCTGCAAGAACTCTAATAGCTGATCCACTTTTGGTAGATCCCGAGTTTTACCTAAGGGCTGTTAAAATTGAGTTCTCATCTGATCATCCAATTTCCTTTTGCTTTATATTAAAGCAAATCAATGATTTATACATTTCTTCAGGGTCCATTGCCATTGTTCACGTAAAATATTACCCGTGAACAAAATTAGAAAATAGTATGATGAAACAACAACAAAAAAAACAAGCAAACATTGGCGATCACAATTTTAGGGAAAAGGGAACACTTTTCACGTGAACTTTTATTCGCGATAAGCGTTTAGTTTTTTAACTGTATATACAGATATGTGAAAAATAATAGAGACATTAGAAACCAAAGGTAATATTGCACCTTAAACTATAAGAAATGTTAAATTTCTGCCAGGTTGAGTATTTTTCGAGAACCGTAAGAGCTACGGACCTGAAATTTGGACAGAGTGTGCAGACCTTTGCCGCTACAACAACAAATACATGAGAGTTAAAAATTAAAGGGTGTTCCAAAACGAGCAACGAAAAATTTTAAAATTCCATGTAATATACTACATACAATTGTATGTATGTATATACACTTGAAATTTGTAAGGTTAGTGACTACAACAATTATAACTATAATTTAAAAAAAAATATTAAATTAAAGATTGTGCTATCAGTTAATGCAATTTTGACTATGTAATTTAACAACTTGCTGTATCTTGGAAACCGTAAAAGCAAAACTCTTAAAATTTTCAGAAACGGTTATACTAAAAAATCAAAAAATTATAAAAAATTTTTCAAAAACGGTAATACTAAAAAATCAAAAAATCGCCAAACCGAAAAAAATCGCCAAAAACAAAAAAAAAATGGCCAAAACGAAAAAAAGCACCGAAATTAAAAAAATTTTTAAGACTAAAATAAATCGCGAAAAACCGAAAAAATCCTCAAAATGAAAAAAATCGCCAAGTTAAAAAATAATCGCCAAAATGAAAAAAACCCCAAAACAGAAAACAAATCGCCAAAATGAAAAAAACCCCAAAAACAGGAAAATATCGTCAAAATTAAAATATACCCAAAAAAAACAAAAAAAAATCGCCAAAATAAAAAAACCCAAAAAAACAGAAAAAATCGCCAAAAATTAAAAAAATCGCCAAAATTAAAAAAATCGCAAAAATTAAAAAACCCAAAAACAGAAAAAAAATCGAGAAAAAACGATAAAACTGAAAAAAATCGTTTAAAGTGAAAAAACTTCAAAAAAGCAAAAAAGGCTTATTAAAAAATGCTCAAAACCGAATGTACGGAACCCTTCGTGCGAGAGTCAAAGTCGCACTTTACTGAATTTATTTTACTTACGAAATGTAAAACAAGTTCTGGCTCTTTATTATTAAATGTGGCATTAAAATATTCTTATTTTATTTATAAAATGCTATAATGACTCGTGAAAAAATAAGGAGGCTTCGTGTGGTCGTTAAAATAAGAACTATAAAACCAAGAAATTTCAATTTATGTTGAAAATTTTAGTATATTGTTTAATATTTGGTTGATGGTCATCAAATCCATTAAGACAGACAGAACCTGGTATTGCATACCATGAAGATTGTAAAAGCTGCCAAAGCTCTTCAGAATTGGGAGGACACTTTTCTTACACTTTGCAGTGTGTTTTTGGAACATAATCCTGTTGGAAGATCCATTTGGGTGGCATAGTTTCATGAGCATAATGTAGCATAGTACTCTCCAAAATTTCTATATAGTCCGTTGTTTTCATGACTCCTTGAATACGATGTAGAGGTCCAACACCATAATATAAGAATAATCCCTACAGCATTATATTACCACCACCATGTTTATTAAATGAATTTTGCTTTTGTTTCATCAGACCAGTGGATGTTACGCAATATGTCTTTAGTCCATGTGGTGTGATTTGCTGCAAATTTTAATATATGCTGAACGTTTTTCTTGGACAACATTGGAACTTCTCTGACACTATTGGTTTTAATATTATTATTAATTAGCACTTTTCGAATTGTTGATTCATCAACACTAATATTTAAATCACTTTATCTGTTTTGATGGTATAAATGGATTATTCTTTACATATCGCATGATATTTCTCTGGTGTAATTTTTGGATTTCTGCCATAATTTCTAGGAATCCATTTAACTGCATTTTCTACCATCGTTTTCGAGACACCAAGCATTTTGGAAATTTTTCATAAGAATTACCAACTTTGTGCAAACTTTGAATATTTTGTCGTGTTATGTATAATATACTAGGTTAGGCTAGCAGGCCGCTGATAAAGGAAAAGTCGAAAATTAGAGTCCAGCTCACTTGGGTCCATTACAATGATCCCTTGATATACTATATTAGTTTATCTTGTGTAAAAATTTCATAAAAAATTTATATGTGCCCTTAATTATTATCTACATTATTATTATGAAAATGGTCTAGGTCATATATTTCTTTGGTCGAGGTATTTAATTCTTGAGTTGGTAGATAAAAGAAAACTTAGAAAAGCGTTTTATTCAAACAATCAAGTATTCATATTGATGTTAACTTATAGAGTACTTGTATAAATAGGTTATTCAAGTATTCACAATGCATTTACAATATTAATAGATTACATAACAACAAAATTTTTTTTTTATTTTATACAACATTTTAATTTAGAGTTGTACTAGTCTGGATTAGTATAAATTTATTTAATACTTATTAACTATTTATGGATGTTTTTTTTTTTTGAGATTTATTTTGTACTTCGAAGCAAAAATGCATGTGACTTGGACCACTTTCATAATTAAGAGCAATATGCAAATTGAAAAGATTGAACTCTTTTTCAGCAAAACTAGCTTTTTTGAGTTATAAATATGTTTCAATAAAGGAGCGATATGTACATTTCTTAATTCATATTTAAATAATTTTTCTTTTTCTGTTTTATATAGGGTGCAATATGAAAACTGCCCAAATAGATGGACATTTCATCCAGCAGCCTTGGTTAAAGTTGTATCATTTCGTGTTGGTGATTTAGTCACAATAATTAATGATGCGGCAAAAGTCCAACAATTGCAAAAGGGACATGGCGAATGGATTGAACTGATGCGTTATGTATGAATATTATTATTTTTTCTTTAAATTACTTGATTAATATATATATATATATATATACATCTATGTATGTTTCAGGCACTAGGTAAGCTATGTAAAGTCATTAAAGTTTATTCCGATGGAGATTTACGCATTGAACAATTGGACGATGGATTCGAATGGACTCTTAACCCGAAATGCGTCAAATTGGAACGATCACCGCTTGCCACTGCAGCGGAACGTTCTAATAGCATGATGGACTTGAGTCACCGAAGAACAGATCACGTTATGACTCCTCTATCTGGCCTATCAGGTACCTCAGCGGCTGATAAACTTGTTCGGGAGGCTGCCCAAGGACATATGGATTTCGTAAAGCAGTATTTAGATGCACATCCGGATCAGGTTAACGTAATGAGTGGCGGAAAAGCATGCATTCAAGTCGCATCTCATCAGGGCTTTGTAGATATTGTGAAATTACTTATAAGTAAGGGAGCAAATGTCAACGTTGTGGACAAGGAGGGTGATTCAGCTTTGCATTACGCTGCATTTGGAAATCAGCCAGACACGATGCGCATTCTATTGCAAAACAATGCAAACATAAATTTTTTGAACTCAAGTCATTGCTCCGCACTGCATATTTGTGCTCATAAGAAAACACCCTACTGTGTTCGTGAACTACTTACTTTTGGAGCTGATGTAAACATTCAGGATTCGTACGGCGACACTGCGCTTCACGATGCAATCGGAAAGGAAAATACAGAAGTTGTTGAACTGCTATGCGATGCGCCGAATCTTGATTTTACAGTGAAAAACAATAGAGGATTTAATGTTCTGCATCATGCGGCCCTTAAAGGCAACGTCGTAGCTGCGAAACGCATTTTGCAGTTAGCTCGTCAACTTGTTAATGTTAAGAAAGATGATGGCTTTGCAGCTCTTCATTTGGCTGCTCTCAATGGCCACGCACAAGTTGTGGAAACACTTATCAAAGAAGGTCAAGCTGAAATCGATATCCGCAACAATCGACGGCAGACGCCATTTTTATTAGCCGTCTCCCAGGGTCATTCGACTGCAATAGAAAAACTTGTTAAATTAGGGTGTGATATTAGCGCTCGCGATGAGGACGGTGACAATGCAATGCATTTATGCGTCATTAAAAAGGCAAATCTTTTGCAAGCTGCTGAACCGACTGTGGAGGATTCTCCTGATATTTTTGCAGTGTATGAAAGTTTGGCGCACCTTCAGGAAGATCGTTTAATGTATACTATACTCTGCTATTTATCACGCTTAGGTTGCAAAATAGAGCAAAACAATAAGGGAGTTAATATTTTCGAATGGATAACCGATAAAAATTTAAAGAAATTAGTTTTGGGCAATCAAACTACGGAAGCAATTCCTCCAAACACATGTATGGATACTACTGCTGCACCATCGACAAGCGCTGCAGCTAATAATATGTCAACCGATAGGTTAAGCCAAAATATACAAGTGCAGAATTTACAACCCAATGACCTAGTTGGAGCAATTTCATTAAATAGCTTATCAACAGCTGACGATGAGAACACTTTGCAGTCAGATAAGCCTTCTAGCTCGAATCATAATCAAATGTCTAGTAATCCATCAAATATTCTCATTCGAAAACCATCAACAAAAACGCCGACACCAAATATAAATGCAAATAATAATGATACTATTGAATCAGAATCATTGAGTTTGGAAACGTTAGTTCATAAAACGCCTGTGATTATGTCAACAACACCCCAAGAATGCATTGTATGTGATGAAACTTTGCAACTTATCAAATTCGAACCTTGTCAGCATCAAATTTCATGTGAAGACTGTGGGAAACGTATGAAAAAATGCTTAAGATGTGGAACTCAAATTGAGCGAAGAATTGACTGTAATGGGCGCATTCTCACAAATACGGACTTAACTAATATGCCGTCAGCTGATAGACTACGATATTTGGAAAATAAAATTCAGGAATATGAAGAATCGCACTATTGCAGCATTTGTATGGAAAGAAGTCGTGACGTTGCTTTTCTTTGTGGTCATGGAGCATGCTCACGTTGTGCTGAAACGTTGCGAACATGTCATATGTGTCGCAAAACAATTTTGAAAAAGATCAATTTGTATTAGATTTGTTACTACATATAAATTGTTTACTTTCCATGGACCTCTTCAATCATCATTGTAATCACGAACATAATTCTACGATTTCACATAAATACTTACATACATTTTAATTTTATCACGCATTTGCCTATTTAGCAGCCGATTTCAAAACGATATATAAATGCATATACACAATCATGTAATGCTAACTCTTGAGTTTCTAACTTTCTCCAATTGATCTGAAAAAAGCTCAACACGACTCTGCAGTTAGCATTTGTATTTTTCGTTACGAATGAGGCTGGTATTTTAAGTTTAAATCAATTACATATTTAACAAACTCCAAATTAATTTATTAATACTAAATTATTAACTTTATATGTATAAAATAAAATATCTGGTTATTGATACTGTTGCAATTTAATATCAATACGTATGTATGTACATGAAATGTTTAATTGAAGGTTTAGTTAAGCTCTGCAAACCAGATTCTGTTTTTGAAATTTTTTAAGCACCCCCAACATCTGGAGTTACGTGCACAAACTCCGGCTATCGGGCCTGTTCTGCAAATCACGACATATCAAATCACGGTGATTTATAAAAGCTAAATCACAGCTTTTGTAAATTTCACGATTTATAGCGATAGAAGTTGGAATAAAATATTCTACTATACATGACAATTCAGCTTAGGTTAATTCTTATGACTTTATTTCAGTCTTCTTCTTCTTCCTGTGCTGACATACTATGTATGTCAAAAAAGGTGGCTTCGGACACTTAATCCATGGTGCCACCTTTGTGGTGATAATTTTGCTTTGTTGTGTAGGAGCTTCTTTCGGTTGCTGCGAACGACCTATACCTTCATATAGGAAGTAGGAGTTTCCAAGATCCACTCCCTTGTGGTGGTTGTTTTTATTATTGTTGTTTTTGTTTTTGCATGTGGTTAATGGAAACCAACGGGATATCGCGGTGATACCGTTAACCGACGCCAACCATTAATCACATGCGGTGAGACGCAAAACTCTCGAAGGCCAATAAACAACAGTGGCTTGGTTGCATTTAAGAAATAATTGCCAACGACGCGTGATGTTGACTCGCCCAGAGCTGCTTTACGAATCACTTTATTTCAGTGAACTGACGAAAATCAGTACATTGCGCCGACAGTGGTAACTAGCAGCGTTGTCAACTTTGAAATTTCAATACGCACCAAAATGGAGAAAAAAACGCGCTATTTATAAAAAACGCACCAAGTTTAGAATTTTTTAATTAGAAAAAAAAAAATTAAATAAATTTGCTTCTATTGGTTTGCACTAGACAACACATTATTTTTATTTAATAAATTATATACAATACTTTTCAAAAAGAGATCAACCATTAGTAGTAGGGATCCAAAATTGATAATGTATGAGAAGTGATGGTAAAGTAATTAAATAAAAAACCTGTTGATTATTGAGTTCTTGTTTCAACTGTGATATAAGTTGAACTTCTTATTGGTTTAAATGAAAGTTTAACATAATATCTCTTGTTTTTCTAAGAAATTTTTCTGTAGAGGTTCCCTGATGATCTGCTACAAAGTATACATATATGACACGAGATGGAAAATAACGGCCTGGCCCACGATGTCACTAGAAATCGTTCGATCGACAACTTGTATTGTAAACAACAATAACTTTAGAAAATTTGTTGTTGTTTGCAATACAAGTTGTCGATCGAACGATTTCTCGTGACATCGTGGGCCAGGCCGTAAGTGTATTTTTCTATTTGTAAAATTACAACGCTTTTTATTAGTTGTGTTAATTGGTAATTGGAGCTTTTTTTTCTGTCACTTTTACACTGTAACAACAGTGAAATGCGCATAGGATCCAGCTAACCCCTCAATAATCAATTTAAAAATATTTAGAGCTAGTTTTTCACATAAAGATAAACTCTACTTGTCAGTTAACTGTAGTTTAAACTTAAAATTTTGTTTTTCAGATAAAGGTTATCTGGTTAATAATCTAGGTTTAACCGAGCAACATTGCTCAGTTAACTCAAGTTAGAACTGTCAAATGATAAATATACATACATATGTATGTACACATGTATAAAATAAATACTACGCAATTGAAAAAAACAGTTTTACTGACAAGTTTAATAAATAAATACATAAATAAAATGGATGTTTCTTATGGCGACGAAAATTTTAGTGATTATGAAACCTATAACTTGGATAGGATAATTGTTGGTAAAATAAGGAAGATAAAAACACGCCACAATTATTTTTATGTGTGTAATGAATTGGAATTCTTTCAAATATTTCATTGGATTTAAAATTTGATGTTTTTTTGTAGGTTATTTTTGGAGCGTCACTATTTTTAAGTCCATATTATTTTTTTTAATTCTTAAAAATTTCAGAAAACACTTATTAAAGTTTTTTTAATATAAATTTTAAGAATTGTCATATCGCTTTTTAAGTATTGCCCTATTTATATAAAATATTTTCAAGAATGCCATATCTATATTGAAAACAAAGTATGGCATTTCTAGCTAAATTAATTCATCACTGAAAAACAGCATGGGCGGTTAAAACCCGTTTAACTTTGCTTCTTGGTTAAGTCAAACGTATGTTAAACTAGGTTTAACTAACTAGTAAAAAACTAGCCCTTAAAAAACAATTACTATTTTGTGAACAGGTTAATTATTAATTTTGGGAAAAAGTGCAATTAAAATATTAAAACTTAATATGTATAAAAGAAATTGCCAACAAAGCACAACAAATGTATTTATGTACTTATGTATCCTTTTACTAAAATATGCTTAACAATTTATTGTGACAATACTTCGCTTTTGCTAAGCTGTTTAACTTACTTACAAAAACAATTACATACTATTAAAATCTAAAAGGAATAGAAAAATGTTTCTTTTTCTTTATGTTATACAAATTATCTGCAGCAAGTCCGTTTTAAGCACCATTACTTGTTGTTCGTATTTTAGTCTGCATATCTATGTTCAAGTTATTGATAAGCCTATCACTTTTTCTTCTTTGACTTATTACTTTATTATGTATAGCTTTATGTATTCATGACTGAGTTTTCGATATTGCGAATGAGAAACCAAAACGTATTGACGTACATGAAGCTGAGTACTCCTTTCTTTTCCGCTTGTCTCACTCGCCTATAAACTAGCAATTTTAAAAATAAGACTTTCATCGTCTGAACATAGACTAAAATTGATTGTAAAAATTCTGTATTGTTGAATGAAATAGTATTGAAACAGGCGTATTTTATTCTACAAGGATTTTTTTCGCATAAAAAAATAAAAAAGTTTTGTTGAATTTGCTTTGGTGCCACCAAAAATTAGAAAACGCACCGACATTTAAAAAAAAGCGCACCACGCACCAACTAAGGAATTATTCGCACAAATTCAAAACCGCGCACGCGTGCGAATGCTCTTACAATAACGAAGAGAGCAATAAAAGATAATCTGTATTTTCATTAAAAAAAAACATTTACAGCCATCCCTAAACAAGGGCGGAAAGCGGAACGTTTTTTTCCGCCGAGCTTTAACGCTGAAATGCCATACCTAAACAAAAGCGGCAACGTTATGTCAAAACGATAGAACCAGGGTTATCAAACAAATAAATAAAACAATCCTGATTATTTTAACACCTGGACGGAAGACATCATGGTGTAATTATACAGGTGACTGCGTAAGGATTTTTTATACAAAAATACGGCAACCATAGCTGTGTAAAGAACCGAAGAATGTCAAAAGCACAAAAATAATTGTACCAAAACCAAAACAAACGAAGTTTTTGACATTCGTTAGCTACAAAGGACATAGAGCAAAAAATTATCAGCTGAAGTAACACTGCCACCTGTTTAAATACACCTTTAAATTAAAATAAAATAATAAAGTTTTAAATAATTAGTTACTTAGAAAATTTGGAAAACATGCTTGTGTTTTATCAAAAACCTTCAAGTCGAACAAAAAAAAATATTTTTTTCTCATTAAAAATATTTTTTTGGTGATTTTACTCAAAATATATTAATATGCATTGATTTTACTGAATTCAAATTCAGGAAAAATTTATTTTGTTTCAAATGAACTAACCCTACAAGAATAATATCAGTCAATTGACCAGTCATTTGATTGGAAGTCATGTAGGCTATATTCATCATTGCGTATAACAAAGTTTCTATCACATTATTAAGGGAAAAATGAAAAATGTGATGGAAACTTTTCTGTACGTGTGATATTGCATCTCTCTCTCTTACTAATGAATATAACATATATTCGAACTGCTCAATCCAGTGATTTTTACTAATCAATTACAGCATAAATATTAATTCGACTGATCATAATTGACTAATATATCCGCCATAATAGAGCAGTCATACATGATTGATATACTGACAATAAATATAATTTTTATTATTTTAATAGATTTTTTTATTTTAAAAAGTCAATTCAAAACATACAAGTAAATAAAATATTTAAAATTAAAGACAGAAATAAACAAAAACAGAATAACCTAGGCGGTATCTAGTCCTCTTCACACCTTTTCATTGCCAACACATCTTTCTTTTAACAAATATCTAAAATTTTGAAAAGAAATATATATTAAATTAAATTTTGTAAATTTCTTTTATTCGCTATTATTTTTATTTATCTTTTTTAACACTTATAAATTTTAATTTTCACAGACAGAATGAATATTTTTAAAATAATATTCGAGTTATAAAAATTTTGGCATATGTACATATATAAGATGTCCCTCTCTAACATATATGCTAGGGTAGAGCAACTATAATTAATAAATAAATCCATCATCACTTCAGATCAAATGACTGTCACTATTAAATTCAATGTAAAATTGTTGCAAATGTGTGTGAAAAATTTTGTTAGTGTTAGTTTCAGTCATGCATTTCTTGTAGGGAACAAACGTAAAGGTAAATAACACAAAATATTTAGTGAATAGAACATGTATAAGATAAATATATGAATGCACATAATTCATACTTTTAATGAAGGAAAGAAGAAAATATCGAGCCTTATTTTCGATTTTATCGTAAGCGACATGTTATCGAAAATACACTTTTTTATTGAAATTAAAATACTAGGGGCCTATCCATAGTTTAGAATTATCCAAATGCCAAAATTGTTGATAACTTTTAAGATACGGACTGTTCAATTTTATCGTAAGCGACAATTTACGTACAAAAACATATTTGAATATTTAAAAAAACCTTCTCCTGAAAACTTTCGTTTTTGTCGCTTACGATAAAATCGAAAATAAGGCTCGATATGTCAGTACTCTAGTCAGAAGGACATTAAATAAGTAATATATATATAAGTATTCTTAAAAACCTTATTTTTAACAAAGAAATCTTTTAGTATTTTTAACATCCCGAAAAACTTCGAAAATAAGATAAATCTTCACATATGGTAACTCTGATGATGGCAAACAGAAGGCAATTATTTTCTTTTGCAACTAACTTCATTGTAAAACGCTTTGTCAAAATCGGATTTTCCAATAGGAAAGCGTTGCCGTCGCGTTGCCGCCGCGTTATTTCGGTATGCTCCATACAAAATGTATGGACATGATAACTTTTGACAGCTAAAAAACGCTTGCCGCTCGTGTTTAGGGATGGCTGTTACCCCCAGTTTTTGACTGGCTAATCAAACTGTAATTATTTTTAAGTTCTAATTAAATACGAAATTGTGTTTTTGAGTGCATAACTAAATAATAGTTAAATACCCAACCTTGTATAATTAAATACTACTTAAGTTTTATGAACGCACCATATGTTTTTATGCGTGTATGTGTTTATTGAAAACATACACATGACATCATGTGGTCGGGTTGAAAACATCATGTGGTCGGGTTAAGAAGAATTTCGTTTAAATTTCTTAAACATATAACATATACAACACAAAGTTACATATTATGGAATAAAGTAATAGAAAAATGTATGATAATGTTCGTTTGATTTCATAAAATGAGTTTTTATGCAATTTTAATTTTTTACATGTTTATAACCTAACTTTTTTGTTTATACTAAACAGCTGTTCTTTAGAAGTTTTGCAGTGCTGCGTACTTTCAACGTAATTTAATAAGAACTTTAATTAACCACTGAAAAAATGAAATCGTATTTAATTACAACTTAATTTTAAATAAAAATTAGCTAATTACTAACGTGACCAGAAGCTTTTTACAAAAAGCGGGACACTATCGTTCAAAAAGCGGGATTTTGACGAAAATACGGCCAAAAAGCGGGGTTTTTAAATAAACAACTATTTGAAAGCGGGATGTGTAATACGCACATAAAAAGTTTCGTATGTACTTAGGAAACACAGTTTTTAACTCAAAAGAATCGATTTTAAATAAACAAAAGTTTTTATTAACAAAAATTTTTATTTAGTAACGTAAAATAAATAAAATTAAAGATTTTTTGACTTCATTTACAAAACAAAATACGATTTTTATACAAAACAATGTACAAAAACTTAAGGCGAATGATAGCAAGTGGCCTTGTTAGTCCATATTATCATCAACTGACTACACCAATGTGTCAAACTCTCTCTATAAAAAAATAAGCAAGAACTTTTTATTTTATTATTGACAGTTTCGTGAATGTCAGTTGTTATTCTCCTAATAAGCCCTCTTGGTAATAAATTCCTAAAGCAGCAGAATGTCTGCACATATAAAGCACTGTAACAAAAGGATCTTTGAGTGTGTACGTTTGTATTTTTATTTTTTTCATTTGAGGAGCTGCCAGATCCAAAAAAATAAATATACAATAACTACACTAAAAAATATTTGGAATAAATTTTTATCAGTTACATATTAATAAAAATATATTAAGAGATAAGAAATTTCAAAACTCTAAAAAGCGGGATAAAGCGGGATAAAAATTCAAGGCGGGATCAACCTCAGAAAAGCGGGATTATCCCGCCTAAAGCGGGATGTCTGGTCAGGTTACTAATTACGTACTTAATTATTAAGTTAAAAACTGCGGGTTAGTCTTGTTTTGTCATTCATATGCGTAGGTTGTGTAGTCGGTTATTTTCTGTAAACAGGGTTACCATTTTGATCTTAGATTATCCATGTGAGCAGGTTGTGTAGTTGTTTCTAACTAGACAACAATGAACAAAATGTTTAAATTAGAGTGGGAGAACGTTTTTTTTCTTTGCCGAAATTTACTTCGGTAAAGCTGAGTGCTTACTATGCTAACGCACTGTGATGCGCAATCAAAAAATTTTTATAGAAAGGCAATTGTTCATAAAGTTTCTGTAAATGGTTTTCTTAGAATTAAAACAAATTCCTCCCTATGATATGACATGACATAAAAATTTTATAAAAATTTATAATCACGCATCAAAATTTATTTATTGTTTCCGAAAATAACTTACTTTGTAAAACGAAAACGTTGAAATATTTTATTGAAAAAATTTAAATTACAAAAACACAACACACACAAAATTTGCCAACGTCTTTTTGTTTTATAAAAATGCATCATGATTTTTTTTCTCATAAGACGTTAAGTTTTTATTTGAGTTCAATTAAAAATAACAAATATAATTTTATTTTTAATATACATATGTATGTGACGATTTTTGTGGATTTTTTCGGATTTTTACGGGGTCAGAGACAAATAAATGTTGGCAGCCCTGGCAGAATGAGCTAAAAATAACTTATGCTATGTTTAGACGACGACTTGAATCACCTGCTTCGCTCCCTGAATCATGCTGTTTTGACTAGCTTTCGTGCTTCGTGTGCAGCGTGCCAATTTAGTGCTTTTCGTACTAGATGTAGAGGTTTTTAATGCATAACAGTGCGGGATTTTTCAAATTGTTGCTTAAGAAAAAGGTACTAAATTGGTGCTTTTCACCTTTGATTTTAGTGCGTTCTACAAATCTACTAAATATTAATTTGTTAAAGTGTGGTGGATTTATTTTCACTTTTCAACAGCTATCTGATTTCACCTCTTTTAGACACGCAAAGTTTCCTTTGCAGAATGTTAATTCAGCTGGGTGAAATACAAAGGAAGAAAAACTTTATCTTTCATAGTGAGAAAAAAGAATATATTTCTAGAAATTACAGATGATAGCATACACGTTATAAAATAACTTAATTACAATAATCTAATTACTAACCACTGAGGGAAGCAATGTATTGCTTTCTTGATAACGAAAGCTTCCAAAAATGCTTCTGAAAAGTACTAACGTAAGGCTCTCTAACAAAGTGGACAAAAAAATGTAAACCAGTAACTTTTGCATCTGAGTACACAAAAACTACACATTATTACTTCTGTAAAACGAATTAGTAAGGCAAAAAATTAATGGTTTTTTGGAAACTGAATGCATTGCTTCTAGCTGGCTTACAAAAACTCTTCTGTGAAGCGGTAATTTTTGCTGGGATGGTGAAATTGAAGAAATAGAACGAAGTATCAGAAATTTAAGGATACGTAAATGGAAAAACTTGCTCAGAACTGATCAATTTTGAATTGAATTTTATAATTATAGAAATTCAACTAATCATAATCCATTTCTAAAACTGTCAATATAGGGTTGCATGAACAACTCCATCCATGAAACTACTGAAATGTTTGTTCACTAAAACCCAACTTCGAATAAATATTTTAAACTGAACAAAGTGTTGCTTTTATCATAATGTGAGTGAAAACATTTCGCTTCATACTGTTAAGACAAAGAGATTGTTCATTGAAACGAGTATTGTTTCATGCTGCTTTCTCTCATCTCATTTTTTGTTATTAATACGCAATAAAAGTGTTGCCAGAAAATGATGATGAGAAAATGTTAAATCTGTAAAAAAAATTCTGCTAAATGTTCTGCAGAAGAAAAGTATTGTACTTTTCATCAGATTTAAATTTAAAAATAAATTGTTGAAATAGCTTTGAATTTCATGGTTATACAATCTCATTAGTATTTACAGGTATTTTTATAGCACATACATACATATGTACATATGTATTTTTATTATCCATAGATATGCATGTTTATGTTTTTTCAAATAGTATTTATATTGAGAAGTGTGAAACACAAAATTCCATCGTTTCTCTATTTGTGAAAAAATTGTTTCTGTATTTGAATGTGAAAACAGACAATACTGATTCTGTTTTTACAGGAATATTTCCAGTAATTGCGTGCCATATGAAACAAAATGTCACAAAAATATTATTTAAATAACGAAAAAAGAAATAATTTACAAAGAAAAGAAAATAACATAATGAACAAGAATATAAAATTAATGTAAAATGCTTGAAATAAAAAGTTTTTCCGATAAAATGTCCATACATAGGACAATTACACAAACAAATTATGAATAAATATAATAATATCGACCTGTTAATAATAATTTTAGTTAAAAAATTCGATGTATATCTTTCCAACTAGTTTGGGAATTAATAAGTCTAAATTTCCTCTTTTATACCAAGTAAGCTCTAAGATTTTTTCATACCAGCTAGCAGTGAGTCTTCGGAACGGGTGTTTTCGGCAGCAAGAAATTTACTTTCTGAAAAACGTTGCATCATTGGGTGGAATACAGCGTCAGTCGAAAAAATTATGTTTTTACATCATAATATAAAAACACAGAATTTCGAACGTGATGCTTAATTCATATGAAACTTTTTTCCATTAACACTAACTGAATTTATAATTTTTATATAAATCACGCATTGGTTTTTGGTTTTCTTTGCAATAATATAATTTTAAAATCATATTGAATTTTCCTGATAATTACTCTTTTTTCAAATTGCATTTCAATAAACCACATAAAATAATGATCATTTGTGTTTTATTATGTTCTCTTATTATGATTGAGCGAAATTTACAAAAATGTCGAACCAGCGTAAGCACATGTACTGAAAAAGAAATTTAAAGTAATAATGTTCTGTTCTTTAGTAATCAGGTACCTCCGACTAAACAAGAGGAGTTTTATAAATTTCAAGTGTGCATCTGTGTGTCAGCCTACGCATTCGCAGAACCAAAACGTCTGTACCAATTTCCATTTAGTTTGTTATTGTTTGAAAGGTGAGTTTATCGAGAGTGTTGCAAGCAATGTTTGAAGAAAATCGATCCAGCAGCTTGGAAGTTATACAGTTTTTAATTAACTTTGTGATTATATTTTAAATTTTATGTACGAACTATTTAAATAAATAAGAACTTAAACCAGTTCATAAGGCTGAGTTTACATCTGGCATTTCTTGTGTGCCATTTGCAAAAAAAAAGCGTAACCAACTAATTAATAATAAAAGCTGTTTGTTTCAGACATGTATTCAGACATGTTTCCAATCATGTTGGATTCTATAAAATTGTCTATTAGCTATGTATGGAACTATTTAACTTACGGCCTGACCCACGATATCGACAACGTTCGACTTGTCGCACACTTACATTTTAAACAACAACAAAATATTAAAATTTGTTTTTGTTTTGAATGTAAGTGTGCGACAAGTCGAACGGTGTCGATATCGTGGGTTTGACCCTTAATAAATACATGTTTGAATCAAACAGTTGTTCATTAGTAATTAGTGGTTACGCTTTTTTTACCTTGTGTGGCACATGGCACACATGTGTAAACGCGGCCTAATAGTTTATTAGTTGTGTGACAAAAATTAAAGAAAACACAACAAAAGTACTCCTTTCCAAGCGAAAATAACTATTTATATACTTCCAAGCAAAAATATAACTAAAAATTATTTTTGAAATTAATATTTGTAATAAAACTCAAACAATTTTATTATCACCCTAATGCAAAAATACGAAATTTTAAACAACAATAATATTGCATTTAAAAGAAAGATAATTATGTGTACATTTAACTTATGTACAGTGAACAAAGAAAAAACTTGTACAGCAAACGCTCCGCTCTTCTAATCAAAATATCTCTGTTGCTTTGTAAGATTTTAAGATAAAACCAAAAGCAGTTTCAAGACAAATTAATAAGCTTTCTATAGAAATCTTTAATTTTATTAAGAAATTTATTTTAATACTAAAAAAATAACCTAACATAAAATAACACTGAATAATTACTGGGATTATTGCTGATGAATCTCCCTTTATGATTTTGCAGAGGGTAGCGGGGGAAATCTAATTAACTCCTCGTTGAGCAATCTAAAGGGACGATTTTTATTATTATCACTCCGAGAGTCGTGATAATAATTATTGGGGTTATGGGAAAATAAAAGAAACAATCATTAGTAACTTTTATTTTTTCTTAAAGGGTTGGTTGAGATGGGATGCTCACCTTTATTACCTTGAGAAATTATTACACAAGCAGGTATTTCAGTTTGATTTCTTACAATTTTAATTTTCACAATTGGGTAAGTATGTAGGTATTACACTGGAATTTTTACTAGTATTTTGTAATATACACTTCGATGGTAAACAGGTAAGTAATTAAGATACAATTCAAAGGGATCAACAAAGGTAAGTATATTTATTTTTTAGGTAAACTTCGGGTTTTCATAACCGATTCAAAGATAAGCTACAATATATTTTTGTAGCGCAAGTTATTTAAGTGTTGCCGCTTTATAATTCATGGAGGGCAACCTTATAACTATGAACATTTTAAATATATATAAAAATTAATAAAAATAGGAATTTATACTTAATTTTAATTTTGTCCAACTAGTTTGGACATGCCGCCGGCCTTGCCTTCAGGCAATAGATGACGTCTTATCAGACGCACAAAGAACGTTGGCCAAAGATTTGATGGCTTCCAGAATGAGTTTAGTGTCTGGAGTTGTTGTGGGTGTTGATTCACTATGGCGTCGTTGTGTATCTTGTTGTCGTTGGGTTGCTGATTTCGCCTTGGACTTTTTCCGATTTTGCAAGTTTCTTCCTTTGATTTCCCTGAACTTCTTAGACCTTCGAGATTGAGGATGTAGAAGGGTGTGGTGGAACCCATCGCATTTTAGGCAGGTACTTAGAGACGCACAGGCTCGTAAGTCATGGCTATTTGCCAAGCAGTTAGTGCAGCACCGATTTTTTTCTACTATTTCTTCTCTCCTTTCCACTGACATTTTTAGGAATTTCCTACAAAATCGTAAGGCATGACGCGTTTTACACAAAACGCATTTATAAAGCTCCGGATCAACACGAATTCTGGGGTGTTTAGCACGATGGTTTTCTCGGCGTGTTTCTTCTAATCTGCGGTTAGTCCTAGTATTAAAAAAATTACATCTTATTATAGACTTAAGCATTTTGGTGAATTTGATGTATGTGTAAATATGTGTTTATTTATCTGTAAGTTAGGAAGTATTAGTAGTGTGCTTAAAGAGATGTATAGAGTGTAAAATAGTGTAATGATATATTATAATATAAGAAGAAATAAATTTAGAGTTCGGAAAAGTTTTTATTAAAATTTTCATTATTGAGTATGGGAAGATAGCATAACTTGGATATTGGCCTAGTAATAGTTCCTGAAGCGATTCGCACTTCAGCTATGCGTACATTGTTGTCAGACCCGGGATACGTGGTGTCTATTCTTCCCAGTCGCCATTCATAGGGAGGTTGTAAATCGTCCATTACCACTACAAGATCTCCTACCTTCAAATTTGGGGTGGAATCTTTCCATTTATAACGCTTGTGTAATGTTTTGAGATAGTCATCTTTCCATCGAATGGCGAACTGATGTTGCAGGGCTTTTAACTTTTCCCACCTATTAATAAGTGACATACTTTGAAAATCTTGCTCTGGAAAAGCCATCAAGGGAGCACCTCTTAGGAAATGACCTGGGGTTAATGCTGTCAAATCTGTAGGGTCTTCAGAGAATGCCGATATTGGTCTGGAGTTGAGGATTCCTTCGATTCTAGCCAATATTGTAGCGAATTCTTCGAAGGTAAATTTCTGAGCGCCTGCAATTCGTTTCAAATGGAATTTGAAGCTTTTTACTGCGGCTTCCCATAATCCGCCCATGTGAGGAGCGTGTGGAGGTATGAATTTCCATTCGAAACCGTGGGTGACGTATTTCTGGGCTATGTCTTGTGACGCAGTTTGCACGAATGTTGCAAATTCCCGCTCTAGTATTTTACTGGCACCTAAGAAGTTTCTGCCATTATCAGTAACTACCCTTTGGGGGAGCCCCCGCCTCCCAACGAAGCGAGAAAATGCTGCCTGGAACGCTGCAGAGGATAAGTCTGAGCACGCTTCTAAATGTATTGCTCGGGTACTGAAACAAACAAATACACTTACATATCCTTTAATTGACGGGGATTTTCGTAGGACAGACGTTTTCAATTCAAAAGGGCCCGCAAAGTCAATGCCCGTGATTTGAAACGGAAGAGATAAATTGCACCTTTCTGGTGGTAAGGGAGCCATTATTTGTGTGCATGGCTGCTGCTTGTATATAGTGCGTGTCTTGCAATGACGAATTATGCTTTTTATACGCGGTTTAAGTCTGAATATGTAAAATTCAGTTTGTGCCATTCGGCACATTTGATTACATTCAGCATGCAAGAGGAATTTGTGTAGATGATTGAGATAAAGGTAGGAAAAATGAGAGTTTCCTGGTAGAATAATTGGGTGACGCTCGCCGTAGGGAAGAGATGAGTCAGACAATCTACCGTTTACCCGCAGAATAAAGTTTTTATCTAAAAATGGGTTTAAAGTTTTGAGAGAACTTTTATTGGGTATATCTTTACCACTTAGTAAGCATTGATAATCTTCTGAATAAAACCTTTTTTGAGCTAGAATGAGAAGCCTAGACTTTACAAATTGAACTTCTAATTGTGTTAGTTCATTTCGGGCCTCACAATGAATATCAGGTCTGACTTTCCTAATACTTCTGTTAAAGAAACGGAACACATATCCTAAAACTCGTAGCGCTTTACTATACGTTGAAAATCTGGCCAAAACGTCTTCCTCTTGAGTGTTTGAATGAAAACTGTGGACTTCTGTCGGGGCCTCTTGTGTTTTTAGTGGATTTCTTTTTGGCCACTCGGACTCTGGTTTAATTAGCCATGGTGGCCCAAACCACCATTGAGTGTTGCTGGCAAGTTCTTGAGACTTACACCCCCGAGTTCCGAGATCTGCAGGGTTATCGTGCGTTGGGACATGTTTCCACGTTGCCATTGGAACAAGGCGATGAATTTGGGCAATTCTGTTTGCCACGTAAGTCTCCCATGTTGAGGGGGTTTTTGAGAGCCAACCCAGGACTATCGATGAATCTGTTCATAAAAACACTTTTGTGTCTTGGAAACTCAATGATGACTGTACGTACTTGATGAGGTTTGCCAAGAGTACTGCTCCATTGAGCTCTAAACGCGGTAAACAGACTGTTTGTATAGGCGCTACTTTACATTTTGCCATCAATAAGTTCGCGAAAGTTGCATGAGATTTAGTTTTGCAACGAATGTAAATCGTAGCGCAATAAGCTGCTTTGGAAGCGTCACAAAAGCCATGAATTTGAACTTCATCTGAGGGTGAGTATTGGAGCCAACGAGGTATGGTAACAGTTTCTATCTTGGATAGGTCTGAAACCAAATCATTCCAATTTCTTAGAGATTCATTTGAGATGTCTTCATCCCATTCTAACCCTTCGAGCCACAACTGCTGCATTAGTATCTTGGCCCTGATGACTATGGGTGCCAGCCATCCTGCAGGGTCAAATAGCTTTGCGACTGACGAGAGAATTTGCCTTTTTGTAATTTTTGTGCGTTGGTCAACTGGACAGAAATTATAAGTGAATACATCTGAGATTGCATTCCACTTAATCCCAAGGGTTTTAGTTGAACTTGATTCTTGAAATCGAAGAAAATCTAAATCATATAGATCTTCTTTCGGCAAATGGTTGAGTAGTTGGGAGTTATTAGCTGTTATCTTTTTTAGAGGTAAACCAGCTGATTTTAAAGCGTTAATGAGTTGCGTTTGTGCGGATAAAGTTTCGTCTATGGAAAAACCTCCTGACAGAATGTCATCTACGTACGTTTGCGAACGTAAAATTGATGCCGCTTTTGGAAATTCAGCTTCGCAATCTGTTGCAAGTTGAAGAAGGGTGCGTATTGCGAGATAAGGGGCACAGTTAATCCCGAACGTTACTGTCTTCAACTCAAAGTCTTTGATTGGGCCATCGATTGCAGGCTGGAACACAATTCTTTGAAACTGTCTATCTTCTGGGTGTACGAGAATTTGGCGATACATTTTTTGTATATCACCACTAAACACGTATTTGTATTTCCTCCAGTTGAGTATAATAGTTATTAAGTCATTCTGCAAAATAGGGCCAGTATAAAGTATATCGTTAAGAGGAAATTGAGATTTTGTTTTTCTTGAAGCGTTGAATACGACTCTGACCTTTGTGCTCTTGTGCTCTGGGCGCACTACTGCATGGTGCGGTAAATAAAAGGAGAAATATTTACCTTCTGATACTATTTCTTGGGAGGAAGTTTCTTCCATGTGGTCAAGAGTTAAATATTCATTGAGAACTGCTCTATATTGGGTTTGAAGTTCTGGGTCTTTTGCCAATGTCTTTTCCATCCTGGAATATTGAGCTAAGGCTACAAAACGTGACGATCCTAGAAATACCTCTTCAGGATATTCTGTTTTGAATGGTAGTCTTACTATGTACCTTCCATTCTTGTGACGGGTAGTTGTTTTAACATAAAAAGTTTCGCAGAATTCATCTTCCTTTGAGATAGGGCGATTTGAGGGAATGTTTTCCTCCTCCCAAAACTTTTTTAGCAGCATGTGAAGATCTGTAGTTTCAGAGGGAATAACAGAGGTGGTGAATGAATGGATTGTTTGCGTTTTTATCGGACCACTAAGTACCCACCCAAAGATTGTGTTATAGGCTGATGTGTTGCCACAAATATTTTTCTTTATGCCTTCAATGTTTATGTTTTGCTCATAGTCATTACCAAGTATAAGATCTATTTGTGCCGATTTATTAAAAGTTGGATCAGCAAGATCTAATTCCGTAAGCTCTTTTGAGAAGGGAACTTCAAAGCTACAGGCTGGGAGTCTTTTCGTAACTTTAGGTAGAACTATGGCCTTAATGGGGATACGCGTGTTTGTTCTTCTGGCATAGAGTGTGAACTCACATTCTTTGGTAGCTGTTTGCTTTTGACCACCAATTCCAACAATTTCAAAATGAGACCTTTGGTAGGGGAGCTGGAGGCGGTTTCTAATCCTTTCAGCTAAAAAGGTACGCTGAGAACCTGGGTCTATTAACGCTCTTATAGTGAAACGCTCACCTCTGAATTCTATTTGCATTAGAGCTGTGCGCAATAAAATGTTTTCACTGCTTGTCGAGCAATTAGCGTGAATTTTGCTTGAGGTTGAGGGAAGCTCGTCACAAACATTATTTTTCTTCATTTGGGTTACATTTGAGGAAGCACTTTTCGAGTTATTATTTTTATTTGAAACAGGGCGTTTTTGACTGTTTTCAAAATTCTGATCAACAGTTTGAGACTTATTTGTCATGTGTAATAGCGTGTGGTGGGTTTTTTTACAATACAAACAAGTGTGTTTGCTTTTGCAATTTGCTTTGATATGAGAAGATCCCAAGCAGTTATTACAAAACTTGTTTTGAAAAACGTAATCGACTCTTTGTTGTATTGTGAATGCTCTGAATTTGGGACAATTTTTGAGAGGGTGATCTTCACTACACAACTTGCACATTGGGCTTACGTTTTCTTGCGAGACGTAAGTTTGTATGTTAGGGGGATTGGGCTTTAGACTAAAGCTATCTTTGTAGTTTTTTATACTTTTTACGCGTTCCACAGCTTCGTATCTGTCTACCAGAAACTGAGACATTTGAGACCACCTTGGTAGCTCTCGGGGAGACGTAAGAGACTGTTCCCACAAGGCTAATGTTAAATCTGGGAGTTTTGTTGAAATCAACCGAATGAGAATCGGATCCCAGCTTTCTACTTGAACATCAAGAGATTTAAGGGTTGCTAGCGAATCGTTGACAGAAGACTGTATTCTTCTAATCGATTCGCTGTCTTCATTTTTCGCTGCTGGGATATCAAAAAGGATTTTGATTTGATTGTCGACTAAAACGCGCTTGTTTTCATAGCGGGATTTTAGAGCATTCCACGCTATGTCAAAATTATCGTGTGTTAGGGGGTATCTTTTGACTATCGCACCTGCTTCACCTCTTGTTTTGTTACGCAGATGATAGAGTTTTGTGACTGGGTTGAGCTTTGAATGATTAATATAGACAGCTGTGAACATGTCACGAAATGAGGGCCATTGTTCATAGCTGCCATTGAATACCTCGGTATCGCAAGGGGGGAGCTTAATGCAATCGTTCGTATTGTTTTGCACAAATGTTTCGGCGGGAGTGTTACGGAAACTTGCGTGACGAGACGTGGACTGAAATCTTGGAACTCCTGGATTCTCGTGTTGGAGTATTCTTGCAAGGTCGAGTATTCGAGCGGAAAATTCGTAGTACTTGGTTCTACATTCTTCAAATCTCTCTTTTACTTCTTGCTTTATTTCCGGAGTAATTGTTGAGTCCCTAGAGAACATAACTTCTTCGTGAGAGCCGTTTAATTTGTCCCATGTTGCGTCTAAGTCTCTCAACATGACTTCAAGAATGGTATCAGTATGCTCATCCGTTGGTGTAGCATCAAACCTTTCGCAAAATGTCATTAACTGATCGTAATCAAAGTCAAAGTGGTCCTTGGCGGACGAGTTTGATTTTCGGGATGTGGAAGGCATATCGATAATAGATATGTGTTTCAAGCGATTTGAGTTGAGATTCTGGAGATACTTTCTTTATTTGTGTTTAGTATTAAGTAGTTATATGGAATAACACGAATTTCTAATTTACAATTAGCTGCCTTTGTAATTAATTAAGTCTTGAGAAGTATTTTCTATTCTTAGTTGGTTTCGGGCTAATGATTTATCGCTAGATACCTTTATCTGGATAAAACTAAAGAATTCAAATACTCTTTTGAGAATTGGGGGATTGCTGTTTCTTTTATTTATACTATCTTTTTTATAAAGGGGCTAATGAGTTAGCACTAAATATGTTTTATTTAGTTGTATAGGGAGAATACACAGATAATATAAATTAACAAGTTTTGCACAATGTTAAGCAGCTATTGATGAGTTAGAAATTTAGGGGTAAATGGTGAGATTTAATCTACATAACTCATTAAGGTCTGAGTGATGTTGTTAGATTTTTAGATCAGAAATATTTTTAAATATTTTGAGTTAGAGGAATAAAGTTGTTATTATATTTAAAATAAACAAATTTTTTACCAAAATGCGTATGAATTGAAGAGTTTAAATCATAATTCAACTTGATTCTCCTATAAACCTTAAATTGTCTTTATTAATAAAAATGTAAATAAGTGTAACTAGAGATAACCGGTTTTCGCACTTTTCCCAACAACCGTAAAACTTTGGTAACTCTTACTTGAAATAAATGTATGTGCATACTTATGTATATTGAAATGAAATATGGATACAAATGTATGTATGTATGTTTGTATTTATTTATGTAAATATGTATGAATGTATCTATAAATTTTCTTTTGCTTATTTGTGTTTTGGTTTTTTAATACGTGAGTATTTTATCATGCTCTTTCTAAATTATATTATTTTTAATTTATTCCATAACTGTTTGCACCTGCAATTTTGCACTTGTTCTCTTGGAAATATGTATTTTGTTTATAGTGGACTGTATGGGGATTGATTTGCAATGTTAAAGAGAATTAAGAGCACGTATTGTAACACAAGTTTAAGAGCACTGTATAAAGAGAGAATAACTTACTTGCTATAAACAGGGAACTTGAGCATCTTGAAGTAATCCACAGAGAATTTAGATCAATTTCAAAGTAAACGAATTATGAAAAGTGTTATGTTTTTGTTTCTTATTTCTTTTCTTCGTTTTACAGTGACAGCAAAAACTATTTGTATATTTGTATATACGTATATATATGTATGTATATGTCTATATACATATATATTTTATTTTTATGTTTATTTTATATGAAAATTCTGCTTTGCTTTTTTTTCCGATAATTATAAAATTTCCTCCTTTTACACAGTATGCACGCACATTAATATTATTTCACTTGTTTTTCCGTATCTCTTTTTGTTTTGTTCTATAATTGAGACTTGTTAAATCCTTTAAAGAACCTACAACATGGGGTTTTATCTATTCTACTTGCATTTATTTTTTACTTCTCTGTAATCAAAAGACAAGTAGGATATATGTATGCGTTTGTGTTAAACCATATAAGTATGTCTATACGTACATGTAGTTATGCATATAGGGCAACGCTATTTATATACATAGATATCTATATTCTGTTTTGCGTTTCACTTTTAATTTTGTTTATGTATTCACTGACCTTTGTTTTTAATTTTTAAAGGCTATTTTATTTTGCATCCAAATGTATATAATATACATATATTTATGCAAGTATGTATAACATAACTTTATGGCTTGAAAGAAAAAAATGCATATAAAATGTGTTTGGAATGTGTGTTGGCATGTATTTATTTTTATGTGAATGTGTAATAATGTAACGTAAAATTAATGGCAATGAATTGCTTTTAGTTATTTATGTACATAGGTACATAAATACATGGGTAAATACATGGGTATGTATATAGGTTCACTGAACTTTTTATATGTATTATACCTTTGCGGGTTTTTATGTACATATTTAACTTCTGCTTCGTATATACTTATGTATGTATGTTGTATATAAGCCAGTTTTAAGCGGTACTTTTTTAATCACTTTTTAATCACTTTATTTATTTATGAAAAACAATTTAATTTTTATTTTTGATAGGTTTGTACATATGTATTTTTGTATGTGTATGTATGTATGATCATACTTTAATTTTGCTTTAAGCTCACACTAGAAATTACGTACATATGTACCTGTCTGAGTTTATACCGGTGCATATATGTACATAAGCCGTTATTTACTGTTCCTTTCTAGGTATTTTTCTAGAAGTTTTTATATGTATGTATTTACATATAAAAATTTATTACATAGACAATTTTTTTATTTGTTTTCTTGTAGATGTGACGCACCGTTAAAACTTTTACTGATAGAAAATTCCGGTAGATAAGTATATGTACATACATATGTATATACATTTACTTCAAATAATCATACCCATATATATATGTAAATACACAAGCATGCACTTATCCACACAACACTTTACACACCTTTTTTCTTTTTGATTTTTTGATTATATTTTAGACAAATTAGGTAGGTATTTAGTTTTGTTATTTTTATGTATGCACCATAAATAAAGTTTTGTTTTTTCTTACTTACACTGCTTTCACTTCATATAATGTACTGCTTATACAATTTTTCTGCGTTTATGCATTATGTTGATTGAGAAAATATTCCTTTTTAGGCTGATTAGTTGATTGTCTTCTGGTTACTTGACGGTGAGAGGACCATGAATAATTACTGGGATTATTGCTGATGAATCTCCCTTTATGATTTTGCAGAGGGTAGCGGGGGAAATCTAATTAACTCCTCGTTGAGCAATCTAAAGGGACGATTTTTATTATTATCACTCCGAGAGTCGTGATAATAATTATTGGGGTTATGGGAAAATAAAAGAAACAATCATTAGTAACTTTTATTTTTTCTTAAAGGGTTGGTTCAGATGGGATGCTCACCTTTATTACCTTGAGAAATTATTACACAAGCAGGTATTTCAGTTTGATTTCTTACAATTTTAATTTTCACAATTGGGTAAGTATGTAGGTATTACACTGGAATTTTTACTAGTATTTTGTAATATACACTTCGATGGTAAACAGGTAAGTAATTAAGATACAATTCAAAGGGATCAACAAAGGTAAGTATATTTATTTTTTAGGTAAACTTCGGGTTTTCATAACCGATTCAAAGATAAGCTACAATATATTTTTGTAGCGCAAGTTATTTAAGTGTTGCCGCTTTATAATTCATGGAGGGCAACCTTATAACTATGAACATTTTAAATATATATAAAAATTAATAAAAATAGGAATTTATACTTAATTTTAATTTTGTCCAACTAGTTTGGACAAACACTATTTTCAAGAGCCAAAAAAAAACTTGTACACTAACTCTTCTTTCAGGAAGGAGCTATGAAATAAGGAATACACTAAAAATTAGTACTAAATGTGGCCACGTCTAGCATCTAATAGATTATTTTCATAGAATGAACTGGGTTTTTGGTAATTTTGGGAGCTATATGGTCCAATATGCTCTGGAGAGCACTTTTGAGTTAATTTTTACACATAATCTACAGCTCGCGTAATTTTTTGTTCACATACACCCACAGAATTTCATTTGTACTAAGGCCAAGGATCTAGGGAGGATGTGCCTGCAATTTTTTTCCATTGAATGGAAGCCATTCTCTTATTATTGAAGACGAAAGTTTCGGGCATTTAACTCTAACTAATCAATAGTCTCCACTTACATTTAATTTTGCAGCTAACTGTGCTAAAATATCTCTTAGTATTTTTAAATAATTCATTTTATTTATTGTACGTTCCATAAAAACCGGATTTCATACACCACTCGATCCCATTGGGCCCCATACCATCATATTACACCCCCCATGCTTCACCGTGTTATTCAGGTTATTATCGTTAAGGCTGGAGCTTTTCTTTGCCACGCAAAGAAAGATTATATTAATCACTATGATGACTTTTGGGACACTGCTGAATCCAAATTTAATATATTTGGATGTTATCGTTGTAGATTTTTGTGGCGAAGAGGAATTCCAGCATTAGTGATAAAACCCTGAATAACACGGTGAAGCATGGGGGGTGTAATATGATGGTATGGGGCTCAATGGGATCGAGTGGTGTATGAAATCCGGTTTTTATGGAACGTACAATAAATAAAATGAATTATTTAAAAATACTAAGAGATATTTTAGCACAGTTAGCTGCAAAATTAAATGTAAGTGGAGACTATTGATTAGTTAGAGTTAAATACCCGAAACTTTCGTCTTCAATAATAAGAGAATGGCTTCCATTCAATGGAAAAAAATTGCAGGCACATCCTCCCTAGATCCTTGGCCTTAGTACAAATGAAATTCTGTGGGTGTATGTGAACAAAAAATTACGCGAGCTGTAGATTATGTGTAAAAATTAACTCAAAAGTGCTCTCCAGAGCATATTGGACCATATAGCTCCCAAAATTACCAAAAACCCAGTTCATTCTATGAAAATAATCTATTAGATGCTAGACGTGGCCACATTTAGTACTAATTTTTAGTGTATTCCTTATTTCATAGCTCCTTCCTGAAAGAAGAGTTAGTGTACAAGTTTTTTTTTGCCCTGGAAAATAGTGTTATTATATTTTAGGTTATTTTTTTCGCATTAAAATAAATTTGTTAATAAAATTAAAGATTTTCATAGAAAGCTGATTAATTTTTTTTTTTTTTTTTTTTATAAAAGAGAAGTAACACTCAGGCAATTAATGCCTACTACTATTACTAGGTGTTACCTTCTTTAGGAAAGGGATAGTGATAGAGAAGATAGGTGGTGAAGGGAGAGATAGAGGAAAGATTCATTCTTTTACAACTCTGCTTTTTGCACGTTTTTTTGATAATGCAGTGTTGCAGCGCCATCTGGTGTCAAATGAGGCGTATTAAGTTTTTGAAGCTGTGTTTTGTAGCCATTTTATTGATTATTTTACTTCGCCGATGATTTTGCTACACAACGAAGGAGGGCGCTCCGATGTTACATTAGGACTAGTATCTTCTGAAGTCGGTATAGTTAAGTGACCAGTGACTATGCCTTCATCACTTGAACTTTCCTACAACAACTGATACAAAGGGACACTAATGCACATCAGAAAAATGCGTGGTGTTGTTATTCAATGACTGTTGGATACAGGGATTGAACCCAGGACCTTCGATTTTGTAGTCAACGTGCTAACTACTTCAGCCAACGCCACCTTCCTTGAAATCGCTTTTGGTTTTATCTTAAAATCTTACAAAGCAACAGAGATATTTTGATTAGAAGAGCGGAGCGTTTGCTGTACAAGTTTTTTCTTTGTTCACTGTATATAAATGAAATATTTTACCGAGGTTGCTCTCACTATTAAAAACTAAATTTAATTTAGATCTCGTTAACATCTTTTAACTTCCTTTTCGGCGATTATTCTAGTATTTTCCTTCAACTGGCAACACTGATCTTTAAAAGGATATTGTTTTTGCATGAACTTAATCGAGATTTACTCAACGCATGTTCTGTTTCACATTTGTGAATGTTTGTATGCTCTTGTATATATGAACAAACCAACATCGTTTTACTGCGTTCTTAACTATTGAGTGTTCATTGTTATTGTTTCATAGTTATTCATCTGTATGAAATAGGATGAAACGAATAAAAAATTTTAGCGAACATTTCATAAACATCATTATTAAGTTTCATGCAGATGTTTAACTGTCAATATTTGCTCTAAGACTTAATGTTGAAGTAGAAATAACTTTTATCAATCAAATTGTTTCATTCATTTAAAATACGGTCTAAAAAGAAAAGGCTTATGTTGTTCAGAATGTAACATACTGAACAATATTCATGTTAAAATTAGTTCAGATGAAACGCCTAAAAATCTAATTGTTTTATGGCCAGAGGAAGAAGATAAAACTGCATTTCCTGAAACGAGGATTATAATTCTCGTTGATCACTCTATTGTTAAAATAATACACCATAATTGGAGTGACTTGCCAAATGAATTTCAATTATTTTCCTACTCATGTTGCACCTATAAGCAAAATCAAAATATGTGTCGATATAATTGAAATTATTACAAAAACCTATGAAATGTTGCAAATTTAAAATTTTAGTTAACTTAAATTTTTATTTTTACTCATTCAATACATATATAATTAGACATGTGGGCTTTCTTTGTATTGAAAATAAATAGATACCCCCCAAACAAAATGTTTAGACTTTTTCTGAAGTCAGACTTTTCGTACCGAACTCGTTAAGAAATTTCGGTAGTTTTTCTGAACAATTTTTTTTTAAACATTTAAACTTTGATTTTTGAGTACATAACTAAAAGTCTGTGAACATTTTTTTAATAAATATGTGTATATACCCCCTGTTCTGAAAATCACGGTGATTTCAAATCACGAGATTTCAAAAGTAAACTATTAATAGCTGCTTTGGTAATGAGATTTTATTGCGTTTTAAGTTTTTTTCATTTATAATAGTATATTTTCTTCCAACTTCCAAAGCTATAAAACGTAAAATTTACAAAAGCAATGATTTAGCTTTCATTAATTTTTAGAAATCACCGTGATTTGGCATGTCGTGATTTGCAGAACAGGCCCGTATGTTGATAAAAACAGGATTGTAGCAAATATTAAAAAGTGTGAGTATGTGCAAATTATTTCGACAATAGCAGCAACATAACGGTGAAGTGGTACTCTGCTATAAAAGCAAAAAGAAATCGTACCTACATGTCGTTACGAATTCGTACCGACTTATCGTAACGAATTCGTACCGAGATATTGTTGCGAAGTCGTGTCAACCATTTAATTAATTTAATTTAATAATTAATTAATAATTTTCACTTATATAAATGGAAAAGAATATATGAAACATATAAAATCAAAAATGCTAAATAATGCTAAAAAAATTAATACAAAAATGCTGAAAAAATGCTAAATGCAATATGAAAAATTCACTGCTAAATCAAAATACATAATGCTAAATTTAGCAATGAAAATGCTAAAAGGGTCACGCTGATGGCGAAGCAAGTGGATTCGGTCATGATTGGGGCGTGAAGCAGGAATAGAGAGCGAAGCACGTACCGTGTAAACATACTATTACCCTCATCATTGCCTTATGCTATAAACACAATCAAGTCCAAGATTATCTTTAGGAAGATAAATTATTTATAACGATAGATTATCTCCCAAAATACAATTTTGCTAAATTATCTGAAGAAGAAAAATATATATGTACATAAAACTACCATTAATTTAAATTTAAAGCAATTTTTTATGGTCAACTAAATTCAATTTATCTTCACAGGAGTCATCATATCCAGCCATTACCGGCAAACAAGCTTAACCAACATGATTTTCGAAATTCGTTTTTTATAAAAATCATTAACTTGTTATCATTGGCATTATCTGTCAAAATTTCATAGCCATGGAATACACCGTTTCAATTTTATAGCAAAAACAATTTAAGCTTAAGTACAAACTATTTATTGTTTACAGTTTTTGTAACAGCAACTTGTTACTTAAGCTAAAATAAAGCAAGTTAGAGTGCTATATTCGGATTTGCCGTATATTATGTACCCTTTACCGACGTCGTATGAAGTAAATGCATAAATACAAACATTACATATCGTCATTAAAGAAATTCAAACGGACGTAATTACGAATGCATCCATTTTTTATTGCAAGGAACGTAACTAACATTAAAGTTTAAATATATATAAAAAGGAAATAAATGGTTAAAAACATACATATGTATAAGTATCCATACTACAAGTAAATTTCGAAGACAATTTTCAAGAACACTTTATTATTATTGATTTTTAATCGTTTCTTCTTTCTCCTGTAAAAAATATAAAAGTGTAGTTACGTCCGTTTGC
Source organism: Tachina lurida (assembly GCA_944452675.1). Lineage (NCBI taxonomy): Eukaryota > Metazoa > Arthropoda > Insecta > Diptera > Tachinidae > Tachina > Tachina lurida. Next base: position 59,304,483 of record OX101753.1, read on the forward strand.
ATTTAAGGTGACGATATACAGGTATTTGTTTTGTAAAAGAAAATTAGTTTATTTATTATTTGGTCTATTGCAATTTTTCCGCTAACCAACTTGATTCAAAGATTTTATTTTCCATATTAGCAATAGTTGATTATTTTATTTGCATTTTTTACATTATTATTATTATTTTTCTATTTTTAAAATAATTGAAAATAAATTAATTAGAAAGGACTTAAGCAGAGATCAGCGCTTTCTGATAGCAATTTATTCACCCACACCTAAAAGACTTTAAAGCATATTAAACCACCCAAATTGCCGAAAGTATTTATTTTATTCGCTAGACCGGCAGTTTCTGATAGACTGGTTATAAAAATTCACATGCGTCTAAAAATTGCACTAATAGCGTGCAGATCGGCCATGCAATTTGCATTTTCATCCAGAAAATTTCCTGTCTTCACTATAAACACTTTTGGCATCGTAACTTTTAAATGCGGCGTTTTTCGGAAAAATTTTGTGTAACCATTTTTATTTAGAAAAAAATAGCACATTTTACTCGTAGTACATAATTTTGCCCTCACTAGGACCTATCATGATCCATTAATGGGATAAAACTAAGTTTTTTGGAAAGGTTTTTGGTGTGTAAACATCTATACGCTAGGGGGTAAAAATCTTTTTCACAATACAATCACAAACTTTGAGTAAGATGCACACCGCGTTATCAAATCGGTGTGAGCTACACATGTATGAGTGTATTAGTGTTTGAAAGAAGCAAAACCAAGGCCTATTTATTAAAAATATTTATATAAATAGACCTTGAGCAATACACTTATTTAAAATATTGTAAGTACGTAGGAATTTGCTGGTTTTTGTTTGTTTTATATATGTAACTTGATAATTGCTTTGAACAACTGGATGAACAAATACACAGTGTATTTGTTTTTCTTCCTATTAGTTCCGAAGATCCCAACTGAATTATATCTTTAGACAAACAGGAATGAATTGCATTTCTGTTATTATTTTATTATCATTTTTTATTTTATCGGCTTCATATGTAGTTCAGAAACTAGACAAATTGGACCACGCGGCGTTTTCAAATTATATTTTATAATTCTTTACACTAAACTAAAAGTCTTCTTCGTTTTTGAGATTGTCATTCATACCAAGGCATATCAAACTATGTGAGAAGCACAGAGTTGCCACAGTGTTTTCTCTAATGCATGTACCCAAGGCGAATTCAGTATCAGGTGACCTTATCGCTACAACAATTTTACAACAGAAAAAACAACACGTAGTTTGGTATGCTACAAAACCAATCTGTCAGAAGATTTCTAAGCAAATTTTGACGTTTTGGTTCAAAATGCTCAATTTGGTAGCAACAGCTGATAATCAGCTGGGCTGATAAGGTCACCTGATACTGAATTCGCCTTGCATGTACCCGTAGTAAATGTGCCTTGATTCATATTAAAGTCCTGCACAAGACTATTTATAAGACCCTTCAAGACATGCGACATTTTTTAAACGCTTTACTACAGCGAAATATTCTAAAACAAACGCTAAAAAACACTGTTGGCAAGACAAAGAACTCAAAAAAATATTGCCAACAGTGTTGTTTAGCGTTTATTTTAGAATATTTCGCTGTAGTAAAGCGTTAGAAAAATGTCGCATGTCTTGAAAGGTCTTATAAATAGTCTTGTGCAGGTCAATAATTCATATATAGCGTCTATACCTGATAAAAATTTATCATAACTAACAAAACGTCGGCAGAGCCGTTGTCAAATTTTTGTTAATGCCAGCATACATGCGAAGACGTTGTGGTTTTTTTTATTATGATAAATCATAATTTCTTTGTCGTCTTGGATAAAGTTTGTCACAATGCCTGTAGTGTGTTACTTTATATTTTATTAAAAAGCTTTTTTTTTTTTATTTAACAAAAACATCAACATTTTTCTTTGTTTTAATATATTTTTTTAAAAAATTACGTTTTTTATTTTTGATGTGTAAACATTAGAGTTTTTCTTTTCCCGGACATTTCATTTCCCGGGAAAGCGGAAAAGATTTTTCGGTTTCCCGGGAAATCCCGGGAATTCCCGCCCAGTACAAACAATACAAAATATTTTTAAATTTAATTTAATCAGAAATAATTTCTTAATCAGGCTTGAGTTCAGTAATTTCAATTCTTATGAATGAAATATTTTTATTAATTAATGTATTTCAACAAAAACAAATTATAATTCATGAGATCGATTAAATAATAACGTTTTGTACACACATTATTCAAAAAATAATATCGTTTCCGTTATTTATATAATAATACATAGATACTAACATTATAAAAAAGAAATTATCCGAGTATTATTAAAAAAAAGTATTAAAAGAGGGATATTTTCCCCTTATGAAAAAATCATTGTTAAACTTAAAATTGGTTTAACAAACGAATTTTGTATGGCAAAACCAGCTTTAACGCATGCTTTAACTTTAACAATCGTTTTTGCATAAGGACATATTTCTTTGGAAATAGGACTTTAGTACAGAATAAGCTGTTAATGCTGTTAACCGTACTATTTACCAAAGAGAATCTGTAATTATTTGTAATTTTCGTTTATTTCCTTGCTCATTTCTGTTTTTTACTTTTATGAATTGTTGAAGAATTAAATTTTGATAGTCGCGTTCTTCTTTTTCCAAATAAAGGCGTCTAAGTCTCAGAATGCATGTGTACCAGATGTAAACTTGGCCTTAGTTGTTGTAAATGATCAAACAGAATATGTCCGCAACTTCAGGAAAAATCGTTGTCAAATTAACAAAGCCCATAATAAAATCTACGGCAGTAACTTCAAATGCTCTCTAATTTTTGTTTCATTTTCTTTTATGCTTATTTTTCTTTGTAGTTTTGTTCACAAAATATATGAAATTTATTGAAAGTATGGTAACATGTTTGAGAGAATAAGTTTTTATATGTGAGAGCATAAGAAAAAACGTTGTCAAAATAAAATAAATTCTATCTATCGACTGCTTTCTGGTGCTGATTTTTTGTGTCAATTTGTATGGAAAATGTGTTTATGCCGCAATTCTGTTTGATCATTAAAGCTTTAGCTATTGTGATATTGCCATCACCTTATTATTGCACCATCGCATACATAAAGTGAATAACGAGGAGTGTGTAAATACAAATTAAGTTGCCACAACAAAATAAAAAATCCCGGGAGTTCCCGCACAAATTTCACGGGATTTCTTTCCCGGAAAATGAAAAACACTAGTAAACATCTATACGCTAGGGGGTATAGATTTTACTCAATACAATCACAAATATTGAGTAAGATGTGCGATGCGTTATCAAATCGGTGTGAGCTATATATGATTGTATTAGTGTAAGCATACGTGCAACAAGAAGTACAGAGAAACTTAACAGCTGCATAGAAATACACTCAACCGAATTTTACAGCATACCTTCATAAGCAATGTTAGTTTTAATAGAAATTGCTTGTGAAGTGTAATAGTGTTGCCAGTGTTTATAATTTTGTTTAAAAGTTGAAAAATATAAAATAAATATAAACTTTTAAATTAAAGAGCGTTTTAAATATCAAATATTTGTTTAAAAGATATTGTTACGGAAATGGCCGTCGACAAGATTAATGCAGCATTATGCAAAAATATTCGAACAGGGTTAAAGTAAGTGTTCTGCAAAAATATTCGAACAGGGTCAATGTAAAGAAATATCCAGAAGTATTAAACCACTGGTGGGCATTGTCAATGTAGTGGTAAATTTTTTATGGGTTGAGGTTGCGAGCTACCCACCAAACACAAAGTCAAGCGTTTGAAAGATAATGGTGCATTATATATTTATACATAAATAGACATATTTTTTATCTTGAAAAAAAAACGTTGATTTAGTAAAATTATTAATTGCAAATAAAACTTTTTCTAAATAAACAGTGAAATAAAAAAAATTAAAAAAGATAGGACAATAATTTATCATGTTTTCCATTCAAAAAAAAAAAAAATAAATAAATAAAAGAATGGTTGGTTGGTGGAGCACAAAGGTGCAAATTCACCAAATAAAATTATGTGGTTGGATGTATCAAACTTAATAAGCTTTGACATTTGTCGGCATGGAAGATCATTTTCAGATGGGAAACATATTAAAAATATTTTTGATTTATATTTAAAAGGTTTTCCCTTTCCTTACCATTAAACTTATTCATATTACTATGAAAAGCATCATAATGTCTTTTAATGACATAGCCCTAATTCACACGTTGATTTTTCAATGATTTTTTGAAACACGATTTTTGTAGTTTGTCGGCGAACTGTATAGAAAAGCAAAGGGGGTAGAAAAAAAATCACATTTTCCGTTCTCCGAGTTTTTTTTCAAATTTTCTTTACACATATTTTAATTTTTGGTATGTTGCTTTATTTTATTTTTTCATTGAATAGAAAACAGTGTTACCTGTAGGTATTTTTGTCGCTTATATAGGAGTATAGGGAATATCCGACAAATATTTTATTTTGGCCAAAATGTAGGTATTTTGTATTTTCATATTGCAATTTTTGTGCATAAATGTAAAAATAACTATACGCAAAATATATTTTTGCTCCGTTTAAAAACTTGTTTTTGCTCGTAATTACATAGACTTTTAATTATCTAATTATTTTGGGTTCGCAGTGCCTGTATTTTGATAGGATCTTCCCTCTATTCTTTTAATGGCAAGCACCCCAGAAAATAGGAAATGAGCATCTATTAAACAATGATTTAATAATTAAGGATATTATTAACAACTATTTAACTTAAATCTTAATAAACATCATGATTGGAGAAAATCCAAATATAGATATGTGTTATATTTGTATTATAAGATAATTTATGAAAAACTGTAGAAAAGTATGCATTAATTTCGAAGGTAGAAGTAGTCACTTTGAATAATTTAATACAAAAGAATTACATATATACATACATATGTCAAGTTTTAAGTTACCTACTGTAGCTCCAAATATTCAGAAGAAATAATTTTGGTTTACAAAAGGTTTACAAAACAAATTTTTTAACACGTAGGGAAAAAATGAATTTTTTTCAAATCTAATGGCAACACTGATACAATTTTTGGAAGAAAAAAAAATCAAAACTAGGAACATGGAAAAAATCATCATATGAATGTAAAATGTTTTTGGAAGCAACTTTTAAAGAGAAACAAAAATAAAACAAGATTTTTAAATCCTCGTATGAATTGGGCCATATTCCTTTTTTCCCTTAAGCTTTGATAACATAAAAGGCATTGTATGTTACCAAATGCATTATTATAACAAAATAATAATATCATCAATTTGAAATGAAACACGTATGTTTGCTGGACAAATATTCTTTAAAAAAATATAAAAAAATATGTAAGCATCCGCCTGATGTGCATTCATCGCTGTCTCATCGACGACTAAATTAAAGAGGGTAAGAATACGTGTGAATATTCTCTTCACAATTGTGCCAAGAAACGCCCGTTTCTGTATTATGCATTAAACACATTCACCACAGCAGGCTACACGAACACACGACTTCAAATGCCGCTAGCAGCATTTGTCGCCTCGTAGCCAGCTACTTAATTATTTTGGAGACGGCAGCAGCACCATCTGCAGCTGATATTCAAGTACAAATACATAGTTCAGTATTGCCACTTTCATATATTTTGCATTTATAAAAATTAATTTTTCTTTTAAAATGTACTTATTTCACATAAAAGTACAATAATGAATCAATTTATTCTTTACATCAATTTTTGGATATTGTTTCTAGTAAATAGTATGAAATAATTGTACGATATCATTTATTCACCATTTTGTATTATACTGGTAACACTGCATTTGCTCATTGTAGCCAGAGAAATAGAAATTAGTTTAAAGTTGGCGACAGCTACAACGGTGGTCGTGCAGTCGTGTAGCCTGCTGTCGTTAAAATAATTGTTACCATAAGAATGTGTGTATTCTATTTTTGACAGATTGTAGCCCGTAGCCTGCTGTGTCGAATGTGTTTAATGCATTAAACTAAAGAACTAAACGTACACGCGTATTCACATACAAGCATTATAGCAGAAACGGGCGTTTCTTGGCACAATTGTGAAGAGAATCACCCTTATTCCATTTGTCGACATCGACGTCACGTTAACACAATACCAAAAATTTGGGGCCTGTTTACTCGCTCTCGAGAATAATTTTGTGACGATGGCAATATATTTCCGTTCCCTTAATTTTAGTAAATGGCATTCGCCAGCCAACAGGAGTCAGTTGTTTTCGAGAACGGGTATACAAGCCCAAATTTTTTTAGTATTGTGTTAAAGTGACGTCGATGTCGACAAATGGAATAAGGGTGAATATTCACACGTATTCTTACCAGTGTACACACTTCTACCGATATTCGGTAGATTCTACCGAATATGTTTGTGAATTTAACGATCTACCACTTCTACCGAACAAGGCCTGAAATCTACCGAATATTGGAACGAACATTTTGATTAACAATGATGCTACAAGATCAAGTTGATAACACATATGGAACATTTGTCACATGTATGTTCTAAAATGTGTAAGGCTTTCCTCGGAGAAGAGAATATGTTTAACGAATTGTTATTTAGTAATTTAAGTCGATATATTTGTAAATTGGATATTTTGCAACATAGCAGTGTGGCCGCACAGCGGTCATTTTATCCCAAGAAAATCATTAGAACAGAACATAGAATTTAGCCTTGGGGTTGAAATATTTATTCCTCCCTTAAACCTAGATTATTAACCAGATAACCTTTATCTGAAAAACAAAATTTTAAGTTTAAACTACAGTTAACTGACAAGTAGAGTTTATCTTTATGTGAAAAACTAGCTCATAATCTTTGTAGTAGCAAATGTTTGCCAAATAAAAGTTATTTTAGTAACTTTATAAAACCTACAGCTGCGTGCAAAAAATTAAGGACGCTAGTGGTGATTATTTAAATCGTAGTGTTAAAGGTAATATTTATAGAATAAACCGCTAAAATTTGACACTGTTTTGTTAAGACAACTCTGTTAATCTAAACTTCTTAATATCAACAGCATTCTTACCGTTATTTATTTTTTCTGTGGTGTTTTTCATAATTTGTGAATTCATTTCGTGCACTTAATTAAGGACAGAAATACATTTTTTTTAAATATCCAAATTCAGGTAATTTCTTTAATGTAGGTTCAATTAATTGTGATTACATGGATTGTTTTTTAGTATTTGAATAATTCTTAGTAATTGCATAACATGGGTAAAGGCAAATCCTGTGATGTCAGTACTCGAAAGATTATTGTACAAATGCATCAGGATGGAGTCAGTTATCGGGAAATCGCAACATCCTTAAAAGTCTCTAAAACTATGGTTTTCCAAGCGGTGCAATATTTCAGAAAACACTCTACTATAGAAAAGGTGGCCCGTAAACAAAGAAGCCGGATTACGACAGTTCGTGAAGATGCACTGATTGTCCGCGAGTCGAAAAAAAATCCGCATAAGTCAGCAAATGAAATTCGGAGTGCAGTGTTTGGGGAAAATGAGGCAAAACCATCAGTAGACACCGTAAAGCGTCGATTACGAGAAGCTGGACTCTTGGGAAGAATTTCCCGAAAGAAACCATTATTGTCTGAGCGGAACCGAAAGAAGAGATTAGAGTTCGCAAAAAAGTACCGCCATTGGACCGATGTGGAATGGAAAAGAGTGTTGTTTTCGGACGAAACAAAAATTAATAGAGTCTCCCCCGATGGAAAAAAGTATGTTCGCCGACCAAAATTAAAAGAATTTGATCCGAAGTACACCCGGGCCACTTTAAAGCATGGAGGAGGTTCTATAATGCTTTGGGGTGCAATGTCGTCACGTGGTGTCGGGCCGCTTTATAAAATTGAAGGAAATATGGATAAATTCCAATACGCAAGAATCCTTAGCGCTACAATGATGCCGTATGCTGACGAGAATATGCCAGTAACATGGATATTTCAACAGGATAACGACCCGAAGCATACGGCTCACCACGTCAAGCAATGGTTTTTAACCAATTATGTTACTCTTCTTGACTGGCCTTCATGCAGTCCTGATCTCAACCCGATTGAGAACTTATGGCAAGTTGTGAAAAGCAAAGTAAGCTTATTAAAAATAAGTAATTTTAATGACCTTTTTGCCGAAACAAAGAAAGCTTGGGAAGCCATTCCAAATACCGTATGCCAAAATTTGGTGAACTCGATGCCACGTAGATGTCAAGCTGTTATTGATAACAATGGCTTACCGATTTTTTTTTGTCGATTCTACCGAATTAAAAAACAATTAAGTGTGCACACTGATTCTTACCCTCTTTAATTTAGTCGTCGATGAGACAGCGATGAATGCACATCAGGCGGATGCTTACATATTTTTTTATATTTTTTTCAAGAATATTTGTCCAGCAAACATACGTGTTTCATTTCAAATTGATGATGATATGCGAAAATTATTTTGTTATAAATAATGCATTTGGTAACATACAATGCCTTTTATGTTATCAAAGCTTAAGGGAAAAAAGGAATATGGCCCAATTCATACGAGGATTTAAAAATCTTGTTTTATTTTTGTTTCTCTTTAAAAGTTGCTTCCAAAAACATTTTACATTCATACGATGATTTTTTCCATGTTCCTAGTTTTGATTTTTTTTCTTCCAAAAATTGTATCAGTGTTGCCATTAGATTTGAAAAAAATTCATTTTTTCCCTACGTGTTAAAAAATTTGTTTTGTAAACCTTTTGTAAACCAAAATTATTTCTTCGGAATATTTGGAGCTACAGTAGGTAACTTAAAACTTGACATATGTATGTATATATGTAATTCTTTTGTATTAAATTATTCAAAGTGACTACTTCTACCTTCGAAATTAATGCATACTTTTCTACAGTTTTTCATAAATTATCTTATAATACAAATATAACACATATCTATATTTGGATTTTCTCCAATCATGATGTTTATTAAGATTTAAGTTAAATAGTTGTTAATAATATCCTTAATTATTAAATCATTGTTTAATAGATGCTCATTTCCTATTTTCTGGGGTGCTTGCCATTAAAAGAATAGAGGGAAGATCCTATCAAAATACAGGCACTGCGAACCCAAAATAATTAGATAATTAAAAGTCTATGTAATTACGAGTAAAAACAAGTTTTTAAACGGAGCAAAAATCTATTTTGCGTATAGTTATTTTTACATTTATGCACAAAAATTGCAATATGAAAATACAAAATACCTACATTTTGGCCAAAATAAAATATTTGTCGGATATTCCCTATACTCCTATATAAGCGACAAAAATACCTACAGGTAACACTGTTTTCTATTCAATGAAAAAATAAAATAAAGCAACATACCAAAAATTAAAATATGTGTAAAGAAAATTTGAAAAAAAACTCGGAGAACGGAAAATGAGATTTTTTTTCTACCCCCTTTGCTTTTCTATACAGTTCGCCGACAAACTACAAAAATCGTGTTTCAAAAAATCATTGAAAAATCAACGTGTGAATTAGGGCTATGTCATTAAAAGACATTATGATGCTTTTCATAGTAATATGAATAAGTTTAATGGTAAGGAAAGGGAAAACCTTTTAAATAAATATCAAAAATATTTTTAATATGTTTCCCATCTGAAAATGATCTTCCATGCCGACAAATGTCAAAGCTTATTAAGTTTGATACATCCAACCACATAATTTTATTTGGTGAATTTGCACCTTTGTGCTCCACCAAGCAACCATTCTTTTATTTATTTATTTTTATTTTTTGAATGGAAAACATGATAAATTATTGTCCTATCTTTTTTAATTTTTTTTATTTCACTGTTTATTTAGAAAAAGTTTTATTTGCAAATAATAATTTTACTAAATCAACGTTTTTTTTTTCAAGATAAAAAATATGTCTATTTATGTATAAATATATAATGCACCATTATCTTTCAAACGCTTGACTTTGTGTTTGGTGGGTAGCTCGCAACCTCAACACATAAAAAATTTACCACTACATTGACAATGCCCACCAGTGAACTAAAGGCAGAAATAAAGTAAACAACCACTTAATGATGTATGCATATACACACGTATGTACATAGTTACCACATGAACTTAATTACGCGCTTTGTAAACAACATTGAAGATAATGATGATTCGGTCTAGACTTTGCATGAAAATTCTAGTGGTTGTTGTGCGAAGTATAAAAAGGGGTTGACGCACATAACAGCAGTTCAGTTGCGATCAAAAGTTAGTTGGGAATAAATCAGTTGCGAAGAAGCTCAGTTGCTAATAAGAAGTCTGTTGTTAATCAAGTGAGTTGACAATTAAGTTGTGCGCAGTCCGTGATTTGTGATACAACAGTGAGTTGATATTTGAGTCTGTGCTTTACAATACGTGAGTTGGAAATTGAAGAGACTATAGTACAGTCTATAGTGACAGTTAGAGTCTGTCGTGATTTGAGTTTATTGTGGAGTCCCTTGAGTAAAGAGTAAGGGAGCAGTGGAAGCTGATAAACGTGTGTAAGTGAAGCCAGCGAGTCCTGATTAGTGTATCAACTGTGAGAGTCTGCCATAGAGTTGTTATTGGTGTATCAACTGGAAGTGTCGGCAGAGTGGGTCTTGTGTGTGACGTGCAACAGAGAAAGCAGAATTGTGTCAACACTAGCGCAGCCGGTTGTCTGAGACGTGTATATACAACAGCAAAGAAGGTGTAGTGGTAACCAGTTGTGAATATTGAAGTATCTATGTGTTTGTATTTAAGCTCTTGAATTGAATTTAGATTAGTGTTATTTATTAGTAAATAAAGATTGTATCATTCTTAACCCTAAATAGTACACTGGGGTCTTTTATTTATTGCAAATCTTCGAATCTACGGAAAAGCGTTTTTAACAGAGAATAAAAACGTAACATTTGGTGTCAGAAGTGGGATTTGCAAATAAAAGCGGCACGTTTAAAAAAATGTTAAACGTAAAGTAAGAGTGATACGAAAAGGACAACCTCACACGTTTGAAAAGGTTAAACGTGAATAAAACCACATACGTTTGAAAAGGTTAAACGTAATAATTGGTTTTGAGGAAAATGAAATATCAAGAGCTTAAGGTGGAGCAACTCAAGGAAGAATTGAGTAAGCAGAAACTGTCGACAACTGGTGACAAGGTAATACTACAGGAGAGATTAATAGACGAGTTCCAGCGACGCAACATCGACATAGAAAGTTATGAGTTCGATGAAATTGAGGTATGTACTCGTGCAGCAGCAAACAGTACAGACATCAGCGCAATGCTAGCCGCAATGATGGGGAAAATGGAAACAATGTTTCAAGAAACCTCTCGAGCAACCAATGAAAAAATGGAGACAAACAACGAAAAACTTCTAGGGCAAATGAATGAGAAGTTTCAAGAGTCTACTGCCAAATTGAAAGCTGAAATGAAGGCTGATTTTCAAGAAACTTCTAAGGCCAACAACCAGAGAGTTCTAGCTGAAGTTAAGGCCACAAATGAGAAACTGCTAGATAAGATGGATGCGAGATTTGAAGAAATGTCTGAGTCCATAAACAAAAGGGCACATGGTGAAGAAATGCAAGTCAGTAAATCAGACGGAGAGATTTTTGACTTGGGAAACAGTGTCAACGAAGAAATTTCTGGCACAAAGGAATACGCTGACGAAAAACTGAAGGCAGAAGATGAAATCAACAGTGGTCAGTGTCAGCAAGTTAAACGTGAGCGAAGTTTGCCAGAAGTTTCCAGCGAAGTTAATAAAGTTCGTGACCTAGATGATAGTCAAGCTGCTTGTGACACGGAGGAATTAGCTATTGAAGAAATGGACTCATTTGCTCAGGGTAAAGAAACTGCTACAGTATACGAAGTACGCAGCAGAAAAGCAGTAAGGAAGAAAAATACAACTTTTATACAGAGCCTCAAGCGTGTGGTAAGGCCAACTCTAGTCGAAGGACAATCTAGAGTCGGAGCCAAAGGCCATAAATGTGGAATGGTAAGGCAAGCTCTAGCCAATGGACAAGGCAGAGTCGGAGCCAAGGGCCATAAATGTGGAATGGTAAGGCAAGCTCTAGTTGAGAGACCAAATAGAGTCAGAGCCAAATACCACAAATTTGGAAGAAGTTGTCACCTAAAGCGTAAACCAAGGCAAGCTGTAGAGGAAATACGAAGCAGATTCTGTACCAAGGGCCGCAAATGTCAACAAAGTAGTAATCTCCAGCGCATAGTAACACAAGTCCCAGTTGAAAGCCGAGGCAGAGCCAGAACTAAAGCCAACAAATATGGAAGAGGTAGTCGTCTCCAACGTAACTACAAGGCGTATAGAAAACGAAGAAATAGAAAGGCGATGATGTGCCTATTCGGGACGAATAGGCTTAAGTGGGCGGCAGTGTTACGGAAATGGCCGTCGGGTTAACATAAGTGTTACGCAAGAATATTCGAACAGGGCCAATATAAAGAAACATCCAGAAGTATTTAAATAGATAACTAAACGTACACTCGTATTCACATACAAGCACTATAGCAAACAACTATATACACATGCGTAGAACATACATACGTGATTAAACGTAAACAACCAACAACAACTACAAGCTTCCGCTTGTTATGAAGATAGACATAGATACATGCATACATACATACATGCCTGACAATTCCAACTAAAGGCAGAAATAAAGGTAAACAACCACTTAATGATGTATGCATATACACACGTATGTACATAGTTACCACATGAACCTAATTACGCGCTTTGTAAACAACATTGAAGATAATGATGATTCGGTCTAGACTTTGCATGAAAATTCTAGAGGTTGTTGTGCGAAGTATAAAGCTTAAATTAGACGTGACATAGCCATAACGCCATAGCCATAAACAAACCAAAATTCAATTGATTTCTATGGTGAGAGTGAGAGTGAGAGAGACTCGCCATAACTCTCAGCACAGAAACCAATTGAATTTTGGTTTGGTTATGGTTATGGCGTTATGGCTATGTCACGTCTAATTTAAGCTTAAAAAGGGGTGACACATCCAACAGCAGTCAGTTGCGATCAAAAGTCAGTTGCGAATAAGTCAGTTGCGAAGAAGTTGAGTTGCGAATAAGTTCTGTTGATAATCAAGTGAGTCGTTAATTAAGTTGTGCGCAGTCCGTGATTTGTGATACAGCAGTGAGTTTATATTTGAGTCTGTGCTTTACAATACGTGAGTTGGAAATGGAAGAGACTATAGTACAGTCTATAGTGAGGTTAAAGTCTGTCGTGACTTGAGGTTATTGTGGAGTCCATTGAGTGAAGAGTAAGAGAGCACTGAAAGCTGATAGACGTGTAAGTGAAGCCAGCGTGTCCTGATTAGTGTATCAACTGTGAGAGTCTGCCATAGATTTGCTATTGGTGTTTCAACTGTGAGTGTCGGCAGAGTGAGTCTTGTGTGTGACGAGCAGCAGAGAAAGCAGAATTGCGTCAATACTAGCGCAGCGAGTTGTCTGAGAAGTGCGTATACAATAGCGAGGAAGGCATAGTGGTAATCAGTTGTGAATATTTGAGTAATCTTTGTGTTTGTATTTAAGCTCTTGAATTGGATTAGTATAAGTGGTATTTATAGTAAATAAAGATTGTATCATTCTTAACCCTAATTAGTACAATGGGGTCTTTTATTTATGGCAAATCTTCGAATCTACGGAAAAGCGTTTTTAAAGAGAATAAAAACGTAACAATATATAGCAGTATTTATAAAGAATTTATAATATTATATTATAATATATCGCACCCTAAATACAAAAGGGGCACAACTCAAAATTATAAAAGTGCTTTTGCTTTTTTATAAAACAGGTAATTGAAGAAATTTATAACGACCCGAACAATTTCTTTTGCAATACAGTCTTCTTGAAGAATATAAAATACCATTATGGTTGTTTTCATGTGACATACTTGCGTCATTTGTACAGTATCAACAGTTGTTTGCAACTACTCAGCATCTGAAATTTTTTGAGTTGTGCCCCTTTTGTATTTAGGGTGCGATATCTTCATTACGTACTGTTGCCTTACACTGAAGCTGGTGCACGACAATTGTGTAACAATCTCCATCTCATGCCAATTATTATGGGTGGAGATTTTAACAAAAATTTTGCAAACCCATAGTCGCAAGCTTAATCAAAATTTTTATTTGACGTTTTCCACTTGCATTTGAGGAATTCTCCACAAACCCACACAACTAATAATTCCACTACTAAAGATGCAGTTTTCCATAGATTTTTAAATACAGTACAGTCAAAAATTTATATAGCTTATTTTAGTTACCATAAGCCATGATACAATTATACAGGTAACCGCGAAGCGCCAGCTGTTTTGCTTGTTTCTTGATGTGATGGTGATTGAGTTTTACCAACACACGCGCGCAGTTCCTATTAAAACTGTACTAATACAAACGTGCTTTGCAAAACCAAGAGAAAACGCATGTACATGTATATTGTTTTCTCCTGGTTGTCTCTCTTGTCAATCACAAAACAGCAATAAAAATCACTGTTGTTTACTTTGTTGTACATTTGTTGTAGATTTGCGGCTACCTGTATAATTGTATCATGCCATAAGCCAATATAAAAAACAAATTTCATTACTAGATGCTTACACATCTCCCCTGTGATCGGACTCACATTGTTTTTTTATCAACGGCTCTAGCTAAAAATTGGATAGCGATAATTATAATCGCTTTTCATTATTTTATAAGGTAAGCTTTATTACATTTGGACCAAATATGTATCATTTCATAATATAAGGATGAAAACATCACATAACAGTTTATTATAGGCTTTGTTATGTATTTGTAATTTATCCTACAGCTCGTGATCCATTGAATATATCTCAACAAAACTACCCACATATATAGACGATAGAGGAAAACATATTTCCCTATAAAAAATCTGCTTACATACTTGTATATATTTTGTAAAATCACGAACAAATCATTAGGATTCTTTCTAAAAAAAATAAAAATAAATAAATACAGTGGTTTTGAATCTAGAACCGAATTTTTGTAGTCGAAGTCGAAATACGCGAATCTCGATTAAGCCCAATATTCAACTCTACAACTAATCCAAAAATATATGATTGTATTGAGGTAAGTTACCATGATTTCAAGTTGGGAAACATTCCCAACTTGAAATAATCATCTACCTATAAGTCCTAAATATGGTTATTTGAATGCATTTGAAACAATTTATTATGATTTAAATTTGATAACGCGATCCAGAAGATAAACTGAAATAGTCGCCAGTTCAGTTACGTAGTTATTTAATAAAAATTTCTTCACAAAAGTATATGGATTTGAAAATACTTTCCGTCGGATAACTATCCACAACAAAATTAGTGGCGAACTCTTTACTTTGAAAAGTGATATGTCTGTAGAAGATTCACTACCTGGACCCGATCGAGAAGACAATAATTAAGACAAGTTAACGTAAAAAACTGATATTTACTTTTTCTTAAAAAAAAAATTAGCTTAACCAACTCAAAAATATTTTCAGGAGGTCGTCAGGGAGACAGCAAAAAAACTTAAGCAACAAAAATACCGTTATTATGGTAATATTTCGTTAAAATTCGTTGCGTTACTTATATTTAGCATAATAACACTTCAATACCAAAATTCAATGAAATAACTGAAATAACAGCGAAGATAATTGAAAAAAACTTTTTCATTTAAAGTTTTGTTTTTGTTGCTTAAGCTTTTTGTGCGGTTATGGCTCGATATGTTTAGCATAAAAAAGAATTTCTTGAGCTAATGTTTTGAAAATTTTCTGATTGTTTTTATTTTAAATTAAATATTTTCTTTTATCTTCTAGTTAAAAACATATTGATATTATAAATTTATTGCGCATGTGATAAAACACCAGGCTGAACAAAAAGCAAAATTTTAATAACACAAAATACTTTGTTAAAGGAAAAAATAAATAGTCAATACGTTTTGAAAAAGTTTCAAAATTCAAAAAGTTTCACTAAAATGAAAATATTTTAATGTCAAAAAAGTATTGCTTTGATGATTTTCTCCTAAATGATAAAAATAAGATATTGTATTTACATATATCTTCTGGGCAATATATCTTCCAAATGTGTGTAGGGATGTTTTATTTTATTTGTATGTGTTCTGGCTTTCACATCGTTTTCACATTTTTTCTTGTGAAATCGGATGTTAAAGCACATCCTACGCTTGTTTAGGTTGAAATTTAGAAAATAAAAATTAATAGTATGTGTTCTTGCATCCGATTTTAGATGAAAACGATTTTTAAATGGACGATTTCAAATTTTTAGCTTTTTTCGTTTTCACTTTTGACAAAAAAACTCGTATTCTTTTCACAAGACTATTAACAAGTGTTATTTTTTACATATTGGAATCACTGAAAAACTCAATTTCGGAAAAAATATATGTAAGTTACATGTACATAATTTTTTTTGATGTGTAAACATCTATACGCTAGGGGGTAAAAATCTTTTTCACAATACAATCACAAATTTAGAGTAAGATCTTCATCTGTGAAGTATGAGTGTATTAGTGTTTGAAAGAACCCTGCCATGGTGTAATTATACAGGTGACTGCGTAAGGATTTTTTATACAAAAATACGGCAACCATAGCTATGTAAAGAACCGAAGAATGTCAAAAGCATAAAAATAATTGTACTAAAACCAAAACAAAATCGAAGTTTTTGACATTCTTCAGATACAAAGCACATAGATCAAAAAATTATCAGCTGAAGTAACGCTGCCACCTAGTTAGATACACCTTGAACCCTGCAGTCAGACTGGGGCCAAATGTCTCTATGCCAACACTAAAATTCTAGTAGTAGGTACATTGTGTCTTATCGTGTTTGGCGTATTTCAAATACGACTACGACAGTTTGGTAATAGATTAAAGGAAAACTGTTGAAGTCTTCTTTAATCTGTTACCAAACAGTCGTAGTCGTATTTGAAGTACGCCAACCACGATAAGGCAGATTGTCTACAATTTCTCTTCTATTCGTCAGTATAAAAGAAAGAGAGAAAACAGATGTGGTGTATTTCTGGTGGGTTTTGCAACAGCTTGTCAATATTCATATAATTGTATGTACGTAAGGTATAGAAATGTACCACTAAATGTCTGGTTGGTATGTCTCCATGTTCCCATAAGAACTATGTAGTCACTACCTAGTCAATTGTTTTAGTATTACTAGTAGATTTTCAATGACGAGCACATGCTAAATGTCTATAGCACAAATTATTGTATGGGGTTTAATTAGAGAGTAGTAATAGGTGACAAAGTCAAAAGCGACTCAGCACATTTTCACCATCGAGATTTCCTTCAGGGAAGTAACACAAACAGCGTTACCGTTGGTGCTACTAAAGGTAGCAATTGCCACTTTTTTGACTGCTTGGATATTTGACACTCACCAGTCTGATCGAAGGCCGCAGCATAATGCATTTGAATGAATCATAATTAATAACCACATGTGTTTATATAATAAATATAAACAATACAAAATCCATGTTTTCCAAATTTCTTATGAGACACACGCCGCACGCCTACCGTGGGAAACTAAAAGGAACAATTTGCTTATTAAGCATATACCTTTTCTTTTCCCTCTTATGTTAAGATAGGTTAAGCTTTATTCTCATAACTAGTATATAAGACAATGTATTTTTATTTTCAAATTAATGAATAAACAACTTTCTTGTGAGCTCCTTGCTGAGCTCTAATAATTAAAGTTTACTTCATTAAAGGCATTCATCTACCTTCAACTATTTTGAGCCAGTGGCGTTTATTAGCGCCGGCACCCTCGGGCAGGTAGACAGTAGGAAATTTTTAAAATTATTTTCAAGCATAATTATTACATGGCGATCCTGCCAGTTCTTATGAACAAAATTTTTTAATTGTCCTAACGGATTAGCCTATAAACAATCCGTCAGAAGAGAAGGAAGACGCTGCCTGGCCAAAAGGCAGACAGCTATGACTGACATCCAATCATCAGGTAATAAACCCGCAGACCAGCCAAAACGCTCTGCCAGAGGAAGAAAGATGTCCGCCTGGCCAAGAGGCAATAAAACAAATAATTAATATTATTTAAAAAAGGACTTGTTATCATCAGCAGCAGTATCAAGTGCAGCAGCAACATATTTTCTGAATGTTGTATACTAGCAGCCCAACAACATTCGTTATCAATCATCAAATGTATTCCCAGCAACAAAAACAAATAACAATACAGCAATATAAATATACTTATATATATTCATCAACCAAGAAAGATTGAAAGTGCCAGCAAAATGTACCAACAACAAAAAAAAAACGCACCTACTATGAAAAAATAAATAAATTGAATAGATAGATAAATAAAATAAATAAAGTGAAATTAAATTTTTTTTAAACAAAATTTATTGATTAAATACTTACATATGTATATACATTAACGGAACAATAAATAGTAATAAGTAAGTGCATAAAATTCATGAGGTATTTTAACTTTTGTATGGTCCTTTATAATGGAAAGGGAAAACAAGTCTAAAAAAAAAGCAATTTATGAAGAAGAAGAACTACAAATACAGCAAAGAATATAGTTTTTAAAAACAGATTTGGAAATTAGTAGGAATAGAAGGAACTCCAACAGAAGACGACGTAATAAATAAACCAAAAATTGAACAGACTTACTCATGAGGAAATTTTTAGAGTGGTAAATTTTTTTACTTGAAAAAAAAAGAAATTAGATTTTTGTTTTGGAGTGGTGAACTGTTGAATTTATTTTTTCAACATGGGTAAAACAGAATCGAAATTAGAAAACCCAAATGCAAATGTAATAAATGAGGTAGAAGTAGTACCAGAAAAAATTGATTTAAAATTAATTGAAATAATTCTAATTATTATTTGTATATTATCGATTTTTAACTTTGTTTTGATAATGTATAAGATACACCACAAAATTTTAAAGAAAAAATATTCTAGCAGACCAAATGACCTAGACAAAGTATAACTTTAATAAGTTATAAAATTTTTTTTTTGATATTCACTAATGGAATGGAAAGATATTTTGAATAAGGCACGAATTACAAAAGAAGATTTAGAACGCATAGACAAAGAAAGGTAATAGTACCTTTTTATCAATTACGTTTTAACAAGACAAGAAAATGAAGAAAATTAAAAAGAAAAGAAAAAAAAAAGTTATTAAATTTTTTTTAATAATAATAATAATAGTAATAACTATAACTATAGTAGATATACTAACAATATCAATTATAACAATGGAATGAGACAAAAATTTAGCAACAGAATAAAAAGAAAACGCGAAAATAGTTAGAAAACTCGGACTTTCCCCTAAGAAAAAGGAAAAGATAACTATGTTGCTGACGCTCTATCGCGAATTACAATAAATGACCTAAAAGACATGAATAATAAAATTTGTTCTATATTAAAAGTCACGACCAGATCGATGACCAATAAAAAAGAAATGAATAGTAATAAACAGCATAAATTTTATAAAAATAAAAATAATGATAAGCCCAGTATATATGTACCTTTAACAAAAACTGACGTCAGAAAATACTATAAACTAAAGATTTCCCCCGGAAGATGTTATATCAAACGTGGAAAATCTATAGTAACATATATACATATTAATGATTTGTTTACTAAAGAGAATTTTGACTTAGGACAATTTTTCTCTAGGCTCGAAAAAGTGGCCGGTAAACACAATATATATAATTTACAAGTGGCACCTAGTGAGAAAATTTTCGAATTTATCTCTATTAATGAATTTAAAATTATGGGCAATAAAATATTAAATAAAATTAAAGTAGCGCTACTAAATGAGGTGACCCAAATCAATAATAAGAATGCCAAGGCAATTCTTGAAATTATGCTGAAATATCACGATGATCCAATAGAAGGAGGACATTGTGGAATATATAGAACATTAGAAAAAATAAAAAGATATTACTATTGGAAAAATATGTCCAAGGACATATCTAAATACGTAAAAACATGTCACAAATGTCAAACTGCTAAACATAACAAGAGTCCAATGACTGTGACACCAACACCAACAAAACCATTTGATACGGTAGTGGTAGACACAATAGGACCATTCCTAAAATCATTATTTGGAAATGAATACGCAATCACAATAATATGTGATATAACTAAATATTTAGTTGCTATACCAACAAGAGACAAAAGCGCTAAAACAATCGCTAAAGCAATATTTGAAAATTTTATACTTACCTATGGTCCAATGAAGACGTTCATTTCGGACATGGGAACAGAATATACAAATTCTATATTAACAGAACTACGTAATCTACTAAAAATTGAAAAATTAACTTCGACAGCTCATCACCACCAAACAGTAGGCACAATAGAAAAAAGTCATATAACTTTCAATGAATACGTACGTTCCTATATATCTATAGACAAATATGATTGGGACGAATGGCTAAAATATTTTACTTATTGTTTTAATACAACACCTTCAACAATACATAATTATTGTCCTTATGAGTTAGTCTTTGCAAAAACTCCTAACAGTTTTCAGATATTCAATGTAGATAAAGTAGAACCACTATATATCATATATGACTATGCCAAAGAAACAAAATTTAGGTTAGAAATAGCATATAAGAGAGCTAGACAATTATTAGATAAAAATAAACTTAGGCAAAAACTAAACTATGATAAGGATATACTTGATTATAACTTTAAGATAGGAGATCTAGTTTTACTCAAAAATGAAGCAGGTCATAAGTTCGAAATACAATATAGAGGACCTTACAAAATTAAGAAAATAGACTTAAGAAATAATGTAACCATAGTTGATAAGAAAACTAATAAAACACAAGTAGTGCATTAAAATAGGCTAAAGTTATATAAAAGTAAATAAAATTAATGTACACGTATGTCCGGACTACGAATACATATACATATACATATACATATACATATACATATACATATACATATACATATATAATAATAATAATAAATATTTCTTTACAATTTAAAACACAAAATTATTTACATAAGAAAATCAAAATTTGTAAAAGAATGTCCATAAATTTAACGTTATATGAACATTCTTATAAAAGGTGGAGGTGAAGCGTGTTCTAACTATCACTACGACTAACATTGCGTAGTAAACATTTAAAGTCAACTTGACCGCAATATACATAACATCCAATGGCATTGAAATTACTTTTGCGCTGGACATTTGACACTCATGCAAATGCATTCGACAGACTGCAACGTAAATATGTATTTTGTACAAATGATATTTGACACTCACGAGTCTGATCGAAGGCCGCAGCATAATGCATTTGAATGAATCATAATTAATAACCACATGTGTTTATATAATAAATATAAACAATACAAAATCCATGTTTTCCAAATTTCTTATGAGACACACGCCGCACGCCTACCGTGGGAAACTAAAAGGAACAATTTGCTTATTAAGCATATACCTTTTCTTTTCCCTCTTATGTTAAGATAGGTTAAGCTTTATTCTCATAACTAGTATATAAGACAATGTATTTTTATTTTCAAATTAATGAATAAACAACTTTCTTGTGAGCTCCTTGCTGAGCTCTAATAATTAAAGTTTACTTCATTAAAGGCATTCATCTGCCTTCAACTATTTTGAGCCAGTGGCGTTTATTAGCGCCGGCACCCTCGGGCAGGTAGACAGTAGGAAATTTTTAAAATTATTTACAAGCATAATTATTACAATAAAATCACTCATCATTATTTGGGTGAACTGTGTAAATTCGACCTAAAGCATCAGTTTCAAACACATTTGGATGACATTGAACAGATTTGACTTGCTTTCGACTTTGAAGTTCCTTTTTTGATGCATTCCAAATGAATCTTCTTGGCACAATTTAAAAAATGCGCTTAAAGTTGTATTTGGTGGCAGTTAACACACAGAACTTAAATAAATCAAATGACGCGAGTGAGCAGAGCCTTATACCGACAAAATGTAATTCTCATAAGAAAAAAAAAATACATTTTATATAAGGAAAACACACTATCATAAAAGTGCACGTATAAAGCATATTCGTAGAAATTGTTCGATGTTTTTTTTTATATAAACCATCAGTGAAAGTAGACCTTTTCAACGCATGTACTCGTTTGAAAATCGGTCGAGTGGTTCTCGAGTTATAAAAACACGAACATAGGACAACTTATTTTTATATATAGATATACTAAAATATATTAATAAAAAATATTCTACTTCTTTTATTTAATTACAGATTGATTAGAAGTCAACTAACAAAACACAAGAACTGTATATATATATATATGTAACACTTGCCTTATTTATTTCCATAACGAGAGATCACAAAAATTCATAAGGAGCAATGCAATAAAATTGTAACTAAGATGCCAACTGCAGAAAATAATTTAGAGTTTTAAGAATTTAAAAAAGCAAATGGATGTGCATTTTGTGGTGTACGCTGATTTTGAATGTATTCTGGAATCAGTTAATGTTCAAAATTCAGCTAATGTGAAATCTACACAAAGGCATGTCCCATTTGCTTATAGTTATTATATAAAATGCTCCTTTAATTCTACTTTAAATATATTTAGAATATATAGTGGTGATAACTCACCAAAACATTTTTTTACTAATTTAGTGAAGGATAGTCTAGACATATATAACAATTATTTAAGTGTAATTAAACCAATGAATTCCTTAACACCGCTTCAACAGATTAGACAAAATGAGGACAGAATTTGTCACATTTATAAAAAAAATGTATCTTTTTGAAGATCACGTGGCCGACCATTGGCACTTAATTGGTGAATACAGGGGGCCAGCACATAACAAGTGCAATTTAGAATATCAAATCGCAAAATTCATCCCTATATTTTTCCATAATCATTCGGAATATGAATACATTCAATTGTAACACTATGTTGGAATATCTGTTATTATATTTAAAGGTAGATGTTTTATTGCTTTGTGATATATTTGAAAACTTCCGTAAAGTTTGTAAAAACATTTATAATTTAGATTTTAGATCCCTGTCAATATTATACTATCCCGGGTTTATCTTGGGATGCAATGTTGAAAACAACGGAAATAGAATTAGAATTGTTAACTGATATTAACATGTACAATTTCGTTGTACGGAGTATTAGGGGAGGTATAGTTCAATGCAGTAAGCGACATTCGATAGCAAATAACAAATACATCAGTGATTATGATCCTACAAAAGAATCAAATTACCTTATGTATTTAGATGTAAATAACTTATATGGTCATGCAATGTCTCAATACCTACCCTTTAAAAATTTCAAGAGGGTTGAAAACTGTGAAAATTTTTATGCAAATAATGTAAAAGAAGATTATACAGTTGGTTACATATTGGAGGTAGATATAGAATATCCAACCACATTACACGACTATCATAGTGACTTGCCATTTTGTGCAGAAAACAAGAAAATTGAAAGCATGAAACAACGAAAGTTAATAACAGATTTAAACGATAAAACCAATTATATAATACATTATCGCAATCTTCAACAATGTATGAAACATGGCCTGATTTTAAAGAAAATTCATAGAATTCTTGAATTTAATCAGTCGAATTGGTTGAAAAAATATATCGATATAAACAATCATCATAGAACATTAGCTAAAAATTCATTTGAGCAAATCTTTTTTAAACTATTAAACAACGCTGTATATGCCAAAACTATGGAAAATGTCAATAAAAGAAACGATATAAAAATAGTATGTGAATGGGAGAATAAAGGTAAGCGATTAGGAGCAAGATCTTTTATTGCTAGACCTAATTTTCATAGTTCCCTCAAAATTCATGACGAAATGGTTGCCATTGAAATGAGTGTAGTACGAACTGAATATAATAAACCCATTTACATTGGGTTTGCTGTTTTAGAATTATCAAAATGGAAAATGTATAATTTTCATTACGATTATATGAAACCTAAATATTGTGAAAATATTAATCTTAATTATATGGATAATGATTCCTTTATATATGATATCAAAACAAATGACCTATATGATGATATTAGAAATGATATTAAAATGCATTTTGATACATCTGCGTATCCGGAAGGTAATGTATTAAATTTTCCTCTGATGAATAAAAAAGTATTAGGAATGATGAAGGACGAATGCAATGGTAAGTTAATTAAAGACTTCATTGGTTTACGAGCTAAAATGTATTCTGTAAAAATAGATAAGCTAGATAAGGAAATAAAAAATAAAAGGTGTGAAACAATGTGTTACAAATAAGTTAAGTATTAATGATTTTAGAAATTGTTTATTAAATAAACAATTATTTTATGATTCTATGTATGTATTTAGGTCTAAGGTGCATAATATTTATACGCAATACATTAGTAAGTTGACATTAAGTTATTTAGATGATAGTTATTTAGATGAGATTTGTACGTGAAAATGGTGTTTATACTTATGCGTGGGGGCATTATAGATTAAATTACCATTCATCAGTATCAACACCAGAAATAGCACTAGAAACAACAAATTTAAGTATGTATGAAGAATTTATGGAAGAAGATGATGATATTCTCCTAAATGTTTGTTTACCGTCATCATCATCAAGAGACTTTGCACTAGAAACAACAAATTTAAATATGTATGAAGAATTTATGGAATATGATGATGATATTTTTCTTAATGTTTATATAGATATGTAATTAACCTAAAATTGTTAAAATAAGAAGAATCAATTGTAAAATAAAGAGATTATGAAAGAAGGAAATTATAAAATGTTTTTATGTCAAATTATATTTATTGAATAAAAATTTTAAACATAAATTTCCACAATTAAATGTATTGAATTTTTGTTTTTGTTTATAATTGTAGTATATAATTGTAAACATAAATTGTGAGACATCTGTCTTACACTGATTTAAGTAAAACGGCAACAACAACAGCTGTTATTGAAAAACTACAATGTTAACTAGCTATAAGAACATAATTAATAAAAGACTCTAGAATTTGCTTTCATCCAGATTGGTTGTTTTCTTCTGTTTGTCTAGCTTTTACTTTGCCGCTACATTACATTGGCGACGAGGATAAAGAAGAATAAAAAAATAAGAAAACAATAAAAAGTGTACATACACGTGTTTTGAATAACTAAAAAAAAAGTTACAATAAATAAAAAAAGTCTTAATGAGATACTCGTACAATCAGGATGGTGCAGGAAGACAGCGCATTGGCAGCTACAACAAACATCTTCCATGTGACGCTGCAAGAATTCAATCCGTCTAAAGAGTCATGGATACTTTGGAAAGATAAGTTTGATGTACATATAGCAGAACTTAACATCACGGATGACAGCGCCAAGCGATCAGCTTTATTAAAGTCAATCGGATCGCAAGCATACAATTTATTGCATAGTTTATGCAGCCCAAGCAAACCAGCAGCTTTAACCTTTAAAGACTTGTGCAAAAAGCTGGAAACACATTTCACACCACCGATAATCGTTTTCCAGCAACGTAAGATCTTCCATGCGGCATCGATGAATGCCAATGAAAGCATTGCCGAATATTTTGCCAGAATAAAAACATTGGCATTGAACTGTAAATTTGGTGATAGTTTGGACCACTTCATATTAAATCAGTTTGTGATGGGTCTTCCAGAAATAATCTTCGACAAAATGTGCGAAGAAAGCGAAAAATTAACGGTTGATGAGGCATTACGTAAGGCCATGATTTATGAAATTAAAATGGCGGCTAAATCAGGCGATGGCGAACCTAACAACAACAACAACAGCAACGTAAATTACGTATATAGCAAGGGCAAACCCAACAACGGCAAAGGCAACGAAAACAAAAACTCCAGAAAGAAACAACTTGGCAAGTGTGTGCATTGTGGCTGGCGTAATCATACTTCAGAGGAATGCAGATATAAGGGCAGCAAATGCCATCAGTGTGGCAAAATCGGACATTTAGCGGCAGTTTGTCGTTCCAAGCATAAAAACAACGTCAATTACGTATCAAATATAATAGACAATCATAATATGAATTTAGATGAAGTTGACGTTAATAATTTTTTTAATTCTCATGTTTTTAGTATTACTGATGATAAGTCGAACATAGCCTATTCACTCAGTCAACATTGATGGGATAAACGTAACAGCAGCATGCGACACTGGCGCTCCTTGCACCTTGGTTTCCAAATCTTTTTTTGATGATTATGGACGTAACAAGAACTTAAGAAAGTGTTCTGTTCCATACGTAGGTCACAGTGGTGATTATATAAAAATAATCGGTGAGTACGATTCATTGATTACGTATCAAGGCATAACAAAAAAGTTGAATGTTGTAGTTGCTAATGAAAAGAACCCAATATTATTGGGTAGAAATTTCTTACGTTCTTTTGATTTTGAATTGAAGCAAGTCAATTTTATTAACAACAAGGTTGATTACGATATCATCGTAAATGAAATAAAAAGTGAATTTTCACAAGTGTTTAGCGATCACTTGGGCAAATATGAAACAAGTGAAGTAACGTTGGCTATTGATGACAAAGCAGTGCCTATTTTTTTTAAACCGCACCCTCTTCCTTTTGTGTATAAATAAAAAGTTGAAAGGAAATTGCGTGAAATGATAGATATGGGAATTTTAGAGCCGACCGAGCATTCAGAATGGGGTACACCTCTCGTACCTGTCCTTAAGCTCAATGGTGACTTAAGGATTTGCGCTGACTATAAGGTCGCGTTAAATAAGCATCTCATTGACGTTAAATATCCACTGCCACGTATTGATGAGATCTTCGCTTCTTTAGAAGGTGGCCAATTATTTACAAAGTTGGATATGTCAAATGCTTACAATCAACTCGTCTTAGATGCAAATTCTCAAAAATTGTCTACATGGAGTACTCATATTGGGACTCTCAAGGTAAAACGTTTGCCTTTCAGCATCAAAACTGCAGCAAGCATTTTTCAAAAAACAATGGAAAATTTATTACGTGAAATTCCACACGTAGTTGTTTATGAAGACGATATCACTATATCTGATAAAAGCTTCAAAGATCACATTGCAATTCTTAAATTGGTATTATCAAAATTGAGTTCTGTAGGGATAACATTAAACGTAAGTAAATGTGTTTTCTTTCAACCGAAAATCACATATTTAGGATTTCAAATTGACAAAAATGGTCTTAGTAAGACACCAGAACGCATATCTTGCATTATTGATGCGCCTGCTCTACGTAATACGTCGGAAGTCAAAGCATTCGCTGGAATGGTCAATTACTATTCAAAATTTATTCCAAATTTCGCGCACAAAATGACGCCATTGTACAACCTTTTACAAAAAAATAAGAAATTCGCATGGTCGAATGAATGCCAAAAGGCATACGATCAAATCAAAGCTGATGTGACTTCTAATCAAGTTTTAGTACATTTTAATCCTAAATTACCCGTAGCAGGCGTACTTGCGCATCAATATGCTGATGACTCCCTCAAACCGATTGCATTCGTTTCGCGAGCATTGTCCAAGTCTGAACAAAACTATGCTCCTATTGAAAAAGAAGGACTTGCTATAATTTTTTGTGTAAGTAAATTACGGCAATATTTATTGGGCAACAGTTTCACAATACGTACCGATCATAAGCCACTTGTTTCATTATTCGGCCAAGCGAAAGCGTTACCTGTAATGGCAGCAGCCAGAGTACAGAGATGGTCTGTAATTTTATCTGGTTTTCAATACAAAATTGAATATATTCAGGGTACAAGGAACCAAGCTGATGGCTTGTCCAGAATTCCACAACGTAATGTCACAATTGATTCAAACGAACATACATATATCAATTTTATTGATAATGAAAGTAATTTACTTTTAAATTATAAAAATATAGCCTTAGAAACTAAGCGTGATCCGATATTATCGAGGGTTGTTGAAGCCATCAACACAAATGTTCTTCAATATTTACATACAGAAATAAATGCATTGAATTGACGATTGAATCAGACTGTCTTATGTGGGGTTACATAATAATTATTCCACAAAAATTTAGAACGGATGTACTAAATCAATTACATATTTCGCATTTCAGTTCTCGTTGTACCTTCATAGTGAACAGACGTAATAGCGGAATTTTTCTTATATACAAACTAAACAAAAAAAAAAGCATACAAAAAATATTCGTAGTACATATTAACTTTGATAAATAAGCATTTTTTTGCTTTGATAATATTTTTACATATAGAAATAACAAAAATAAAAAAAAACCGTAAACAAAAAAAACATACAAAATACCCTTGAGGAATACTCTTTATGAGTACCCCAGAGGAAAAAAATAGTGAAGTGAGTTCTAACGGCAGAAATGCCTATTTTACTGTGAGTTTTGATGCTCATAATGATAACAATAAAAATAAAAAATCTGATAATAGACTTGCTGTGAGTTCTGAAGCTCTTAATAAAAATCAAAAATCTGATAATAGACTTTTACTAACGGCAAAACCACAGTTTCGTCAGCGATCAACTTCGCTTTGTCCAATGCCAACTAGTGAATCGTTGACATTATTGCCTAGTACTTCTACATTTAACTCAGCGATATCATCCGCTTCGGGCTCGTGGTCAACAATTAAACAAGTTGTTACTGAAGACAACAGTAGTACAAAACCAAAGGTACAAGTAGGAATGGACAGATATATAACCATTTTAAAGCGCGGGCGAAGCCCAAATTCTACTAAAATTGGATCCGCCCCAAAGATGTCTAGGGATAACAGTACATCTTCTATCAATCGTCAAAATCGTTTTTCATTATTGCAAGACAAAAACGACAAGCCCGCTGCATCATCACAAAAGTCTTTTAAGCCACCACCTATTTATCTGAGAGAAAAAAATTCAAACGCGATTCTAAAAAATCTACTGTCGACCATTGGTGAAAATACTTTTCACATCATTCCAATTAAACGAGGTAATAT
The DNA here is from genome assembly GCA_944452675.1 of Tachina lurida. NCBI lineage: Eukaryota > Metazoa > Arthropoda > Insecta > Diptera > Tachinidae > Tachina > Tachina lurida. The sequence goes on from OX101753.1 coordinate 59,333,397, forward strand.
TGATGAAACTAAAATCCAAATATATGATGAAAAAGATTTCCGAAAAATTGTTAGTGAGTTTGAAAAAAATAAAACAAATTTTTATACATATCAACTTAAGAGTGCTAAAGGCCTACAAATAGTATTAAAGGGCGTAGATTCATATGTTGAGCCTGAAGAAGTAAAATGTGCACTTATCGAACAAGGATTTAAGGTAAAAAATGTTACCAATATAATCAATAGAGAGAAGATTCCCCAGCCTCTATTTCGTGTTGAACTGGAGCCGAATGATATACAGTTAAAGAAAAATGAGACGCACCCAATTTATAGTCTAAAATACCTTTTACACCGAAAAATGACAGTTGAAGAGCCACGTAAGCGTTCAGGTCCCGTACAGTGCCATAATTGCCAAGAATATGGCCACACAAAAACCTACTGCAAATTACCTACAGTTTGTGTTATCTGCGGTGAATTGCATGGTACTGCTAACTGTACCAAGCCAAAAGTACAAGCTGAAAAAAAATGCAGTAATTGTGGAGAAAATCACACCGCTAATTACAGAGGATGCCGTGTATATTCTTTCGTTAAACAGGCTATGGGTCAAAAATCTAAATTAGCTCCAGTTCAATCAGCAAATGCTTACTCCGCCACTCTGCCTCAAACTAGCCAACTAGTTAATTCACGTGTATCGTATGCCGATGCTGCTAAAACTAGCTCTATTCCCACACAAAATGTTCCACCGCCAAGTAATTCAACGAATGCAAACTCTAGCTTTAACTTTAGTCGTCTTGAAGCTACTATTGAGAATCTGGTGCTAACTATAAACAACTTTACAACAAATATGACTAGCATGATGCAAGAAATGCTGAGAATGCAGAATACTCTGCTTCAAGCATTAGTCAACAAACCATGAACACGTTAAAACTATGTTTCTGGAACGCAAACGGCATTCGCCAACACAAAAATGAACTTGAGCACTTCCTCACGGAAAAAAATATTGATATAATGATGGTCTCTGAGACTCACTTGACTTCGAGAAGCTGCTTTAAAATAAATGGTTACACTCTATATGATTCAAAGGACCCGAGGGGGAGAGCATGCGGTGGATCAGCAATTCTAATTAAGTCAAGACTCAAGCACTATATCCTTGAGAACGTTAGTGAAGAATATATGCAAGCTACGAATATTTTCGTAGAAAATTTTTGTGCGAACTTCGTGATATCATCAATTTACTCACCTCCCAGATTTTCAGTTACCGAAGATCAGTATGAGAAGTTCTACAAATCGCTTGGAACTTGTTTCGTGGCAGCTGGTGACTACAATGCAAAACATACGTACTGGGGCTCGCGTCTTGTTACACCTAGAGGTAGAGCGTTGTTTAATACAATTTCAAAAATGGGCTTAGATGTCATTTCGAGTGGGGAGCCTACTTACTGGCCTACTGACGTAAGAAAAATTCCAGATGTTATAGATTTTGGCGTCACGAAAAATATCCATAGGGACTTAATTCACGTAGAGGGCTCTGTAGATCTGTCCTCCGATCACTCTCCCACAATAGTTACAATTTTCAACCCACTAAGGAGTGATTTAACTAACTCATATGCGAAAACGATTAACAGGGTCAACTGGCTAGGATTCAAAAAATATATTAGTAGTCACTGCGTAGAAAACATTCAGCTAAGATCACCTGATGATATTGAATTTAATATTGCCAATCTTAACGAATATATTAAACAGGCTGCTGAACATGCCACTACTTCCTATCCGCAGACTGGCTTTAATAGAATTTATTCTACGGAAATTGAACGTCTTGTATGTGAAAAAAGGAGAGCTAGAAGAGAATGGCAACAACACCGATAAATAAAATCAGACTTAAAGAATGTACTAAACGACTCAAAGAGCTGCTATCGTCGGAAAAGACTGCATTACTGGAAAAGTATTTAGAAGGTCTTGATGTAACGTCAACATCTAATTACTCTTTATGGCGCGCTACTAGAAATCTTAAAAGACCCGTTGATCTCAAATCACCATTGCGTACTTCGACTGGAGGCTGGGCAAGAAGCGATAGTGAGAAAGGTAACTTATTTTCTGAGCATTTAAAATCTGTATTCACTCCCAATTCATGTACGGGTGCTGCCGATTTACCGAGTGTAGTCTCTCTACCCCCTCGTCCCTTAAGGTTTAAGATGCGTGAACTACAAAAAATAGTTGCTGAACTCGACCCTAAGAAAGCTCCAGGTATTGATGGCATTAGTAACAAGATGCTGATGAACTTGCCTCATATTGCAATAAGAATTTTGCTATTTATTTTTAATGCCATTTTACGAATGCAGTATTTTCCACATAACTGGAAACTTGCCAAGATTAAAATGATTCCAAAGCCAGGCAAAGATCTTACCAAGGCTGAGTCATATAGGCCTATAAGCTTACTTTCAACAATTTCAAAGCTTTTCGAAAAGCTGCTCATGACTAAATTGTCCACAATTTTAGCTGATACTGGGTGCATCCCGGACCATCAATTTGGCTTTAGAAGTCAGCATAGCACTATTGAGCAAACGCATAGATTGGTTCAAATTATAAGGAGGACTTTTGAAGAAAAGAAGTATTGTTCTGCCCTTTTTATTGATGTTTCTCAGGCATTTGACAAAGTATGGCACAAAGGCCTAGTTTTAAAATTGAAGACATACCTACCAATAAACATACAAAAGCTTTTGGAAAGTTATATTGTTGATAGGACATTTACCGTTGTGGAAGGAGACTTCATGAGTGTACCCGAATCTATATCTTCTGGTGTGCCACAGGGTAGTATTCTGGGGCCAGTCTTGTATCTAATATATACTTGTGATATGCCTGTGAGCAATAACATCCACACTTCTACATTTGCCGATGATACAGCCTGTTTGAGTATTCACAAAAATCCTGATGAGGCATCCCGCAATCTCCAAGCACACATTACCCAGCTTGAAATATGGTTGAACTTATGGAGAATTAAAGTCAATGAACAAAAGTGTGTTCATATAACGTTTACCCTAAGAAAAGATACCTGTTCCCCCATTCGAATCAACAATCAAAATATTCCTCAACACTCTCAAGTCAAATACCTTGGCATACACCTTGATCGAAGGCTTACATGGAAATATCATATTGACTCTAAGTTAACCCAAATGAAACTTAAATTGACTCAAATATATTGGTTAATTGGCAGAAATTCAACACTCAGCCTAGACTGCAAACTTTTGATATACAAGTCGCTTTTGAAGCCAATATGGTGCTATGGAATTCAGCTGTGGGGCACTGCTTCAGCTTCAAATGTCGAAAGAATCCAACGAAGGCAAAACAAAATTTTACGTTTGATAACATCTGCTCCATGGTACGTTAAAAATTCAAATATTCATCGTGATTTAAATATGCCACTAGTGAGTGAAGAAATTGCAAAATACGCAGGCAAATATTTAACTAAACTCGAGTCACATCCTAATCCGCTTGCCCGTAATATTTTGAGCTTTACTGGACACATCCGCTTAAAAAAAAGGGACACAAGGGCTCTTATACCTAACACTCCAGATGGGACTGCTTAAAAATACTTCTTTTTGATTATCACTACTTATGTATTATTTATAACTATCACTAAGCTTATGTCCGATATTGGTCGGGCCTAATAATTATATTTAGATTTAAGATTTGATTACTTATTGTTAGTTCATTTTTGAAGATACAATAAATAAATATACTATTAAAAAAAAAAAAAAAAAATTTCGCATTTAGGAATTGTCAAAACGAAGTCCTTAGCTAGATCGTATGTATGGTGGCCTGGACTCGACAGTGACATAGAAAAGCTTGTGAATTCTTGTGCACCTTGTCAAGAATTGCAAGCTAGTCCTGAAAAGACTAGTCTGATTCCATGGAAAGTTGAGGACTCAGTATGGTGTCGCATTCACGCAGATTTCGCAGGTCCAATAAACAATTATTATCTTTTTATTGTTATTGATTCATATTCAAAATGGTCTGAAGTATTCGTCACTAAAAACATAACGACGAATTTCGTCATTTCTAAGTTCAAAGACTTATTCTCCAGATATGGCATAGTTGACACACTTGTAACAGACAATGGTCGTCAATTCGTTTCAGATAATTTTAAGCGTTTCTTAAAAACTAATGGCGTTAAGCACATTCTTACCTCACCAGGACACCCTGTAACAAATGGACAAGCTGAGAGCTTTGTCAAAATTCTCAAAAAGGCGATTTACGCCAACTTGAAATCAAATAAAAATACTGATTTAGGGACAATAATTCATCGTTTCCTTGCCGATTACAGAAATACTAAGCACAGCATTACAAGCGAAACTCCCTCCAAAATTTTCTTCGGTAGGACCCTGAAAACCAGATTCAATTTATTAAAACCACCTTTATTAAAAGATACAATCATTCAAAAACAAAAGAAAATAGTAAATAGGTACCGCGGTACAAGAAATGTTGAATTTAAACAGGGACAGGAGGTATGGGTACGAGATTATACCGATCCAAACAATTCAAGTTGGACACAAGCAACCATCAACAAACAACTTGGCTCGAGAAATTATTTATGCATCTTATCTCAAACATATAAAGATACACTTGAATCAGATTAGGAGTTCAAGTTCTCAGGAAGAAAGTTTAAACGAAACCAACATGCAACGAAGCGTCAGTAAAGATGATCTACTTAAACCATCTGGCATAAATACTAATTTTCAGCAACCCATGGCTGACCAAGAGCAATCGAGCTCACATACAAGGCTAGATTCGACTAATCCTCCAGTAAATTCGTCTCCTAAAAGAAATTTAAGGCCACGTAAAAATGGAAAAGTTTTTAAATAAGACAATTTTATTTACTATTGCATGCGTATTTTTCAGCTAAAAGGACGGCATGTAGTATATAATTGTAAACATAAATTGTGAGACATCTGACTTACACTGATTTAAGTAAAACGGCAACACCAACAACTGTTATTGAAAAACTACAATGTAAACTAGCTATAAGAACATAATTAATAAAAGACTCTAGAATTTGCTTTCATCCAGATTGGTTGTTTTCTTCTGTTTGTCTAGCTTTTACTTTGCCGCTACATTACATTGGCGACGAGGATAAAGAAGAATAAAAAAATAAGAAAACAATAAAAAGTGTACATACACGTGTTTTGAATAACTAAAAAAAAAAATTACAATAAATAAAAAAAGTCTTAATAAGATACTCGTACAATCAGGATGGTGCAGGAAGACAGCGCATTGGCAGCTACAACAAACATCTTCCATGTGACGCTGCAAGAATTCAATTCGTCTAAAGAGTCATGGATACTTTGGAAAGATAAGTTTGATGTACATATAGCAGAACTTAACATCACGGATGACAGCGCCAAGCGATCAGCTTTATTAAAGTCAATCGGATCGCAAGCATACAATTTATTGCATAGTTTATGCAGCCCAAGCAAACCAGCAGCTTTAACCTTTAAAGACTTGTGCAAAAAGCTGGAAACACATTTCACACCACCGATAATCGTTTTCCAGCAACGTAAGATCTTCCATGCGGCATCGATGAATGCCAATGAAAGCATTGCCGAATATTTTGCCAGAATAAAAACATTGGCATTGAACTGTAAATTTGGTGATAGTTTGGACCACTTCATATTAAATCAGTTTGTGATGGGTCTTCCAGAAAGAATCTTCGACAAAATGTGCGAAGAAAGCGAAAAATTAACGGTTGATGAGGCATTACGTAAGGCCATGATTTATGAAATTAAAATGGCGGCTAAATCAGGCGATGGCGAACCTAACAACAACAACAACAGCAACGTAAATTACGTATATAGCAAGGGCAAACCCAACAACGGCAAAGGCAACGAAAACAAAAACTCCAGTAAGAAACAACTTGGCAAGTGTGTGCATTGTGGCTGGCGTAATCATACTTCAGAGGAATGCAGATATAAGGGCAGCAAATGCCATCAGTGTGGCAAAATCGGACATTTAGCGGCAGTTTGTCGTTCCAAGCATAAAAACAACGTCAATTACGTATCAAATATAATAGACAATCATAATATGAATTTAGATGAAGTTGACGTTAATAATTTTTTTAATTCTCATGTTTTTAGTATTACTGATGATAAGTCGAACATAGCCTATTCACTCAGTCAACATTGATGGGATAAAAACAACAGCAGCATGCGACACTGGCGCTCCTTGCACCTTGGTTTCCAAATCTTTTTTTGATGATTATGTACGTAACAAGAACTTAAGAAAGTGTTCTGTTCCATACGTAGGTTACAGTGGTGATTATATAAAAATAATCGGTGAGTACGATTCATTGATTACGTATCAAGGCATAACCAAAAAGTTGAATGTTGTAGTTGCTAATGAAAAGAACCCAATATTATTGGGTAGAAATTTCTTACGTTCTTTTGATTTTGAATTGAAGCAAGTCAATTTTATTAACAACAAGGTTGATTACGATATCATCGTAAATGAAATAAAAAGTGAATTTTCACAAGTGTTTAGCGATCACTTGGGCAAATATGAAACAAGTGAAGTAACGTTGGCTATTAATGACAAAGCAGTGCCTATTTTTTTTAAACCGCACCCTCTTCCTTTTGTGTATAAAGAAAAAGTTGAAAGGAAATTGCGTGAAATGATAGATATGGGAATTTTAGAGCCGACCGAGCATTCAGAATGGGGTACACCTCTCGTACCTGTCCTTAAGCTCAATGGTGACTTAAGGATTTGCGCTGACTATAAGGTCGCGTTAAATAAGCATCTCATTGACGTTAAATATCCACTGCCACGTATTGATGAGATCTTCGCTTCTTTAGAAGGTGGCCAATTATTTACAAAGTTGGATATGTCAAATGCTTACAATCAACTCGTCTTAGATGCAAATTCTCAAAAATTGTGTACATGGAGTACTCATATTGGGACTCTCAAGGTAAAACGTTTGCCTTTCAGCATCTAAACTGCAGCAAGCATTTTTCAAAAAACAATGGAAAATTTATTACGTGAAATTCCACACGTAGTTGTTTATGAAGACGATATCACTATAACTGATAAAAGCTTCAAAGATCACATTGCAACTCTTAAATTGGTATTATCAAAATTGAGTTCTGTAGGGATAACATTAAACGTAAGTAAATGTGTTTTCTTTCAACCGAAAATCACATATTTAGGATTTCAAATTGACAAAAATGGTCTTAGTAAGACACTAGAACGCATATCTTGCATTATTGATGCGCCTGCTCTGCGTAATACGTCGGAAGTCAAAGCATTCGCTGGAATGGTCAATTACTATTCAAAATTTATTCCAAATTTCGCGCACAAAATGACGCCATTGTACAACCTTTTACAAAAAAATAAGAAATTCGCATGGTCGAATGAATGCCAAAAGGCATACGATCAAATCAAAGCTGATGTGACTTCTAATCAAGTTTTAGTACATTTTAATCCCAAATTACCCATAGCAGGCGTACTTGCGCATCAATATGCTGATGACTCCCTCAAACCGATTGCATTCGTTTCGCGAGCATTGTCCAAGTCTGAACAAAACTATGCTCCTATTGAAAAAGAAGGACTTGCTATAATTTTTTGTGTAAGTAAATTACGGCAATATTTATTGGGCAACAGTTTCACAATACGTACCGATCATAAGCCACTTGTTTCATTATTCGGCCAAGCGAAAGCGTTACCTGTAATGGCAGCAGCCAGAGTACAGAGATGGTCTGTAATTTTATCTGGTTTTCAATACAAAATTGAATTGTCCAGAATTCCACAACGTAATGTCACAATTGATTCAAACGAACATACATATATCAATTTTATTGATAATGAAAGTAATTTACTTTTAAATTATAAAAATATAGCCTAAGAAACTAAGCGTGATCCGATATTATCGAGGGTTGTTGAAGCCATCAACACAAATGTTCTTCAATATTTAAAAGAAAAGGAATTTGAACCATACAGAAATAAATGCATTGAATTGACGATTGAATCAGACTGTCTTATGTGGGGTTACATAATAATTATTCCACAAAAATTTAGAACGGATGTACTAAATCAATTACATATTTCGCATTTAGGAATTGTCAAAACGAAGTCCTTAGCTAGATCGTATGTATGGTGGCCTGGACTCGACAGTGACATAGAAAAGCTTGTGAATTCTTGTGCACCTTGTCAAGAATTGCAAGCTAGTCCTGAAAAGAGTAGTCTGATTCCATGGAAAGTTGAGGACTCAGTATGGTGTCGCATTCACGCAGATTTCGCAGGTCCAATAAACAATTATTATCTTTTTTTGTTATTGATTCATATTCAAAATGGTCTGAAGTATTCGTCACTAAAAACATAACGACGAATTTCGTCATTTCTAAGTTCAAAGACTTATTCTCCAGATATGGCATAGTTGACACACTTGTAACAGACAATGGTCGTCAATTCGTTTCAGATAATTTTAAGCGTTTCTTAAAAACTAATGGCGTTAAGCACATTCTTACCTCACCAGGACACCCTGTAACAAATGGACAAGCTGAGAGCTTTGTCAAAATTCTCAAAAAGGCGATTTACGCCAACTTGAAATCAAATAAAAATACTGATTTAGAGACAATAATTCATCATTTCCTTGCCGATTACAGAAATACTAAGCACAGCATTACAAGCGAAACTCCCTCCAAAATTTTCTTCGGTAGGACCCTGAAAACCAGATTCAATTTATTAAAACCACCTTTATTAAAAGATACAATCATTCAAAAACAAAAGAAAATAGTAAATAGGTACCGCGGTACAAGAAATGTTGAATTTAAACAGGGACAGGAGGTATGGGTACGAGATTATACCGATCCAAACAATTCAAGTTGGACACAAGCAACCATCAACAAACAACTTGGCTCGAGAAATTATTTATGCATCTTATCTCAAACATATAAAGATACACTTGAATCAGATTAGGAGTTCAAGTTCTCAGGAAGAAAGTTTAAACGAAACCAACATGCAACGAAGCGTCAGTAAAGATGATCTACTTAAACCATCTGGCATAAATACTAATTTTCAGCAACCCATGGCTGACCAAGAGCAATCGAGCTCACATACAAGGCTAGATTCGACTAATCCTCCAGTAAATTCGTCTCCTAAAAGAAATTTAAGGCCACGTAAAAATGGAAAAGTTTTTAAATAAGACAATTTTATTTACTATTGCATGCGTATTTTTCAGCTAAAAGGACGGCATGTAGTATATAATTGTAAACATAAATTGTGAGACATCTGACTTACACTGATTTAAGTAAAACGGCAACACCAACAGCTGTTATTGAAAAACTACAATGTAAACTAGCTATAAGAACATAATTAATAAAAGACTCTAGAATTTGCTTTCATCCAGATTGGTTGTTTTCTTCTGTTTGTCTAGCTTTTACTTTGCCGCTACATTACAATAATTATATTCAATTGGTGTTTTTAAGTAATAAACTATTTTAACTGGTGGATGTAGGTTTCCAAAACTATCAAAGTATTCTTTATAATTAGGATTTTTATAATAATCTACCCAATGCGTTCCAGAACCAGTAGAACTATCTAAATTAACAATACCACATTCTTGAATTAATGCCATTTTAGGTAAACGATCACGCATAAAAATACCTCTAAAATTTTTGAGTTGTTTAGCATATTTCATTAAATCTAGATCCCTTAATGGTCGATTGGGTAGACTATCTAAACGTTTTTTGGAGCTGGGTTATAATAAAGGCCATATCCAGATTTGTATGGCTTAAGACCTTTTCCCATAGCAATTGATTCCATATGTCTATTATGTCTTGGAGCCTCTACTAGCTGTTGCTTTCCATTTTTTATATCGTTTACAGCCTTAATAATAGCTAAACCTCCAAGTGCTGATAAAGCTGTTAAGATTGGAATTAGTGGAAGAAATCCACCAATTTTTGGTATTAGTATAACTCTTGGTATCACAATATTAGCTCTCTTTTTCCCTTTAAAGTTTGAAGTAACGGCTTTTTGTGCAATTTTAACAACAGCATTTAAATTGTCTGGTTTTTCATTTTGCAAGAGTTTCAGGGTATTTTTTACAGTTGAAAACAATTTGGTATCACATGCCTTTCTCTTTTTAAAGTTTCTCTTCTTCGATTTTCTACACTTAGAACTGTTGGATATCAACAGAATATATATTATTGTACTTGTAGTTTAAATACTTTAAATTGTAACATCAACTACACATTGAAATATTTATAATTTCCTGAAGGAAGTTATTTCAATAAATTTTATTACATTCCGTTTTGTTAATAGTATATAGTTTTGTAAATTTAATTAATAAATATAATGGAGACTAAAGCGGTGTTTCAACTTCTCAATAATATTAATATTTTACGTGGAATTTTAAGATGCAAATGCATCTCATACAATTGGATTTGTGGGATGTAATTGAAGATCCGATCCCTGTACCACCAACCGAAGCATTCAAAAAAAAAGAACCAAAAAGCGATGGCTACAATTGCTATGTGTGTGGAAAATTCTCAGATCCATTTTATTAGAAACATCAATTCAGCAAAGGAGATGTGGGCGAAATTGCAAAAGGCTCATGAGCGTAAGACTATGACATCAAAACTACATTTACTTCGTAAAATGTATGACAAACGTATGTCTGAAGGAGAAAATATGCAACAACATTTGGATAGTCTTAACGTAATGCGAGCTCAGTTATTGGACCGTGGTGAGGATATTAAAGATAGCTCTATGGTAGCTATAATGCTTAACAGTTTGCCGAAAAATTATTCTGCCTTGGTGACTTCCATTGAAGGTCAACCGGAAGAAAACATTTCTTTGGAATACATCATGGAGAAGCTGTTGGACGAATCTGAAAGGCGTGGTGAAGGTAATGGTATAGAAAATAATAATAATAGTGCTTTACAAGGTCAACAATTTAAAAAGAAAAAGCCACTTAAATGTTTTCACTGTAACAAATTGGGTCATGTGAAAAAAGATTGTTTCAAATGGAAGAAACAGAATGCAGCGATGTCGAAGGTTTTGACAAAAATGGCGAAGTTTGCTTGCAGGTTGCTTATGATCGTGGTTGGGTTATTGATTCTGGTGCATCAATACATATGACGAGCAATAGACAGTGCCAGAGATGAACACATCCAAAACAAAATTCAGATACATAGGCTTCATTTCCACTCGTTCGGACAAAATATATAAATTTTCTTTTAAAATTCCTTCAGCGACAACCTTATCTTTATTTTGAATTAAACATTTTGAATTCTTGAAATTGATTGTAAAACCTTTTCTAACAATTTCTTTTACAGACAATAGACTTCCATTTATATCAGGAACATAAAGAACGTTTTGAAGAAATAATTTATTTAATTTACCATTTATATACCTATTTCCAATTCCAACCGCACTCAAGGACTTTCCGTCAGCTATAAACACTTTACTGTATGACTTTTGAAGACTTTTGAAAAACTGTCTATTGCTCGTCATATGTATTGATAAATGAAGCCTATGTATCTGAATTTTGTTTTGGATGTGTTCATCTCTGGCATTGTCGATTGGGTCATCGAAATTTTTTTGATGTAAAGAAATTGGAACAGTTAAGTAAAGGAATGCGTATAGAAGGGTGTAATGATAAAAGTTTTTGTGACATTTGCACAAAATCAAAATTGACAAGAGCCCCTTTTCCAAAAGAAAGCTTAAATCGATCCAACGAAGTACTGAATATAATCCATTCTGATGTGTGTGGACCTTTCCAGATAAAATCACAGAGCGGTAAGAAATATTTTTTGTCTTTCGTAGATGATTATTCTAGATATACAAAATTATATGTGCTAGAAAGAAAGAATGAAGTATTTTCCAAATTTAAAGAATTTGTTAGAGAAGTAGAGAATTTTACTAATAAGAAAGTTAAAATATTACGCTGCGATAATGGAGGTGAATATATAAACCATGAAATGAAATCGTTTTTAAAAATGTCTGGTATTATTTTACAATGTACTGCTCCTTATTGCCCAGAACAAAATGGCGTTGCTGAACGCAAGAATCGAACATTAGTTGAAATGATACGTGCTATGCTGAACGGATCAAATCTTAAAAAGAATTTGTGGGCTGAATGTGTAATGGCAGCTAATTATATTCAAAATCGTTTACCTAGTAAATCTGTAAGTAAAACTCCCTACGAACTTTGGTATAATAGAAAACCTAATTTGAGCCATATTAGAGTTTATGGAAGCAAAGCGTTTGTTCAGATTCCAAAGTGTAAACGTCAAAAACTTGATGATGTATCTGCGGAAGGTATACTAGTAGGTTACGAAGAAAATGTAAAAGGCTATAGAATATTAATGAAAGAATCCAATAAGATAATAATAAGTAGAGATGTAAAATTCGATGAACAGTTTTTTAAATGGAAACATACAAGAAGAAATTTATATGGAGCAACCTCAAGGATTTATTCAAAAGGGAACAGAAAATTTGGTTTGTAGATTACAAAAATCAATTTATGGATTAAAGCAAGCTGCTAAGTCTTGGTATGATGCATTAACTGAAGTAATGAATAAAATTGGATTTACCAGAAGTAAAGCAGATAACTGTTTGTATATAAAAAATATCAACGACAATATTGTGTATGCACTTGTTTACGTTGATGACATATTGATTTGTAGTCAATATGAAGATTTAATAAAGACTATTTATATAGAATCGAACAAATATTTCGAAATTAAAGATTTGGGTATTGTTTCATCGTATTTAGGAATTCAAATCGAGAGGAATAATGAAGGAGATTTCTTAATACACCAACGGGAGAAAATTCTAAAGCTCATAAAGGAAAGTGAATTAGAAGATGCAAAACCCAGTTATATACCAATGGATCCAGAGTTTATTAAAATAATAAATGAAGAAAATCTGCTACCAAATAATAAGAAGTACAGGTCAGCAGTTGGAATGTTACTTCATATTTCTATTACATCAAGACCCGATATAGCTGCAGCCGTTTCTATATTATGTAGAAGAGTAGATAATCCTCGAAAATGTGATTGGGAAGCTGCAAAGAAAGTTGTTCGTTATCTTCAAACAACAATAAATACGAAATTAATTTTCAAAGCAAATTCTAATTTAAGTATCGAATGTTTTACAGATGCGAATTGGGCAGGCGATGAGGATCGAAAATCCACAAGTGGATATATATTTTTATTAGGTTGTAACATCATATCATGGTCGTCAAAGAAACAATCAACAATAGCTTTGTCTTCGACCGAAGCCGAATTTATTGCTGCGTCATATGCAGGTCAAGAACTTCTATGGTTGTTACAATTGCTGAATGACATGAATATTCCTATTATTAAACACATTCCAATGTATGAAGACAATCAAAGTTGTATCAAAATTATTACTACAGCAAAATTCAGTGCCAGAACGAAGCACATAGACGTTAAATTTCAACATATCAAAAACCTACAAGAGAATGGCAGAATTGATCTAAAATATTGTTCTACAAAACAACAATTAGCTGATTTTCTTACCAAGCCTTTACCACTGTCAACGTTTAAAAACCTTACTGCCAGAATATTATGTTGAGAGAGGGTGTTGGATATCAACAGAATATATATTATTGTACTTGTAGTTTAAATACTTTAAATTGTAACATCAACTACACATTGAAATATTTATAATTTCCTGAAGGAAGTTATTTCAATAAATTTTATTACATTCAGAACTTTTATACAAAACACATGTCGTGTGTTATTAAATAGCTCCAATAAGAACTACTAGTATTCTTCATGCCTTATCCAAATTTAGCTTTTGCTTTCATTTCGTTCGTTACGAACCAAGCGTGTGCTCGTTCTTTTAAGCCACTATCTTTAGATTTTACTCGTTGCCACGCTTTTTCAGCTAGTATTTGATCTGCTTGATGTCTTTTATTAATATTGCTTGTTTCTGAATATGCAATGTCGTGCTCTTTACAAGCTACATCTAATAAATCTATCCCCTTGTCTCCTCTTGCTAAACGTTTTTCAAGTTTTGTTCCAGGTCCACAAAACTGAAAGCCAGGTAAATGTAGTTCAATAGGTAATTTGTTTAATAAGTTGCTTACTACCGCTACCAATCTTACACTGATTATCTCTCACTCCTTTGTTATAGTTTATAACCATGTTAATGTTTATTCTTCTTTAATATATATATGTATGTCTCATGTGTTCCATACTAAAAATGAAAATGATGAGATTTCCGTATATAAGATTGAATTTATATCAAAAACATATTAGTTATCAATATGCGATTAGTAGAGCAAGCAAAACAAATTGTTATAAGAAATGTTGACGTATCACAAGAACAGAAAACTAAAATTAAACATAGCACATTATTACCCAATTCAACATGTGCACTAATTGTAGGACCTTCAAACTGCGGTAAAACTAACGTAATGATTAGTCTAATAGAAAGTCCTAATGGTCTTAGCTTCAGAAACTTATATATATATATATATTCAAAGTTTTTATATCAACCAAAATACTGCTACCTTAAGAAACTGCTCGATCCGATAAAAGGAATTAATCTTTTTACATTTTCGGAAAATGAAAAAATTTTAAGTCCCGCAAATTCTAATTCCATAATAATATTTGATGACGTTATTTGTGGTAAACAAGACAATATAAGAGATTACTTTTGCATGGGTAGACATTATGCATTAAACACATTCACCACAGCAGGCTACACGAACACACGACTTCAAATGCCGCTAGCAGCATTTGTCGCCTCGTAGCCAACTACTTAATTATTTTGGAGACGGCAGCAGCACCATCTGCAGCTGATATTCAAGTACAAATACATAGTTCAGTATTGCCACTTTCATATATTTTGCATTTATAAAAATTAATTTTTCTTTTAAAATGTACTTATTTCACATAAAAGTACAATAATGAATCAATTTATTCTTTACATCAATTTTTGGATATTGTTTCTAGTAAATAGTATGAAATAATTGTACGATATCATTCATTCACCATTTTGTATTATACTGGTAACACTGCATTTGCTCATTGTAGCCAGAGAAATAGAAATTAGTTTAAAGTTGGCGACAGCTACAACGGTGGTCGTGCAGTCGTGTAGCCTGCTGTCGTTAAAATAATTGTTACCATAAGAATGTGTGTATTCTATTTTTGACAGATTGTAGCCCGTAGCCTGCTGTGTCGAATGTGTTTAATGCATTAGTGTTTTTCATACGGGATTTCCCGGGAAAAATTTGTACGGGAATGCCCGGGATTTTTAGATTTTGTTATGGCAACTTAATTTGTATGTACACATTCCTTGATGAGTGTCGTTATTCAATTTATGAATGCGATGGTGCAATAATAAGGTAATGGCAATATCACAATAGCTAAAGCTTTACACATGCATTCTGAGACTAAGATGCCTTTATTTGGAAAAAGCGCAGCGCGACGATCAACATTTAATTCTACAACAATTCATAAAAGTAAAAAACAGAAATGAGCAAGGAAATAAAAGAAAATTACAAATAATTACAGATTCTCTTTGGTAAATAGTACGGTTAAAAGCATTAACAGCTTATTCTGTACTAAAGTCCTATTTCCAAGGAAATATGCCCTTATGCGAAAACGATTATTAAAGTTAAAGCATGCGTTAAAACTAGTTTTGCCATACAAAATTTGTTTGTTAAACCAATTTTAAGTTTAACAATGATTTTTTCATAAGGGGGATATTTTGTAATATTTTTTTTAATAATACTCGTATAATTTCTTTTTTATAATATTGGTATCTATGTATTATTATATAAAGAACGGAAACGGTATTATTTTTTGAATAATGTGTGTAAAAAACGTTCTTATTTAATCTATTTCATGAATTATAATTTGTTTTTGTTGAAATAAATTAAATTTAAAAATATTTTGTACTGTTTTGTACTGGGCCTGAATTCCCGGGAAACCGCAAATCCGGGAAAAGAAAAACTCTACTAGACATAAGCATATTGACACCTTTTATTTATGTCAAACATATACAAAAATTCCCAAACATCTAATACGTGATAATGCGAATATGATCATAATATTTAAACAAGATGAAATGAATTTACGACATATATATAATGACCATGTTATTGGAGAAATGTCGTTTAAAGAATTTACGGATGTATGTAGTGAGTGCTGGAAAGATAAATATGGATTCGTTGTTATTAGTAAGGATGATGCTGTAAATAAGGGACGATATAGAAAAGGTTTTTATAAATTCATACAACTGTAAGTGGTTTTGTCCAAAAGCAGATAAAAGCAGATACAGAGCAGATAAAAAGCAGATATAGAGCAGATACAGAGCAGATAAAAGCAGGTACAGAGCTGATACAAACCAGATGCAGAGCAGATACAGAGCAGATACAAAGCATATAAAAAGCAGATACAGAGGAGATAAAAGCAGATACAGAGCAGATATAAAGCAGATACAAAGAAGTTAACAACCAGATACAAATTAGTTCGAAATGAATAATAACAAATTATTAAAAGATATTGTTTAAACAAGAACGATATTAAAAGAAAAACTAAAAAATACAAAATTAAATGAAGTGGATAGACTAAATTTATTGGATGATACATTTAAGCCTGTAAGGAAACCCCTGAATAAGATAATTAAAAAAATTGATGATTATCAATCCGGTGATTTATTGAAAGATACATATACACCTTTAGCAAAACCTTTAAAAAAGATAATTAAAGAAACACCTGATAACAAATCAGATGCTTATCAATCAAATAATGATATATCAGATTCAGAACTTCCATCACTACCACCCGATGATAGTTCGGATAACTTTGATGATGCTGAGGATTATGATGATAATATGATTAGTAACATACTAACAAAAAAAAAGAAAACTAGATTTGCAAATAGTTAGCGAGGATAATGACGACGCACAGTGGCGTGAATTAAAAAAAAAGTGGTAAAAAGTCCGCAACTTTTGAACTAGTTAACCGATTTCGATGAAACCAACTGTTTTGGAAAGTAGAAGTGTTGAAATTTTTAGAAAGCATATTTTGAGGCACCCTGTTGTAAGATAGGGTAGCTCCAAACAGCCTCAAAGTGGGAAAGTGCGGGTATCGAAATTCTTTCGGAGCTTGTAACTTTTGTAAATAGGGACCGATTTCAATCATTTTTTCAGCGGGACAATCTACGTTAAGAAATAAAAATAAAACATGCTAAGAGTACCATTTTATCTCTTTCAGTTTCCAAGTTATTTGACTTGAAAAATTTATTTTTTAATTTTTGGCCCTGACTTTTTTTATTCGTTAGTACATAACTTCTTTATTACTTGGCAAAAAGTATGTTTTAATGTTTTTGAAAGAAAACTTCATTACAATTCATATAAAAAAAATTTTTTTTGATATCTCAAAAATTGTAGCAAGGAATAATTTTGCAATTTGGATTTTTAAAAATTATGAAAAAATTTGGTATATTTTGTGAAAAAAGTATTCTTAATTTTTTTGGAATATTTTAAAAAATTATTAAGTATTTGATAAAAACTTTGATTGTTTCTGAGAAAGGAGACATTGAGAAAGGCTGTGAAATAAATTTTGGAGATTGTTGTTGGTGCACCCTACATTCAGCATTGGTGGAAAACTAGCAATTTTTTTCAAAAAATCCGATTTTCGGATGTGGCAAAAAAATTGCACGGTCGTTTTTGTAAATTTTTTGGTTTTTTATTATAAATAAATTTGTTGTAAGTAACCTGTAAGAAACTCTTGACATCCTACACATAAATGTAGGCAGGAGAGGAGATTTTCTAAAAATTCTAAAATTTTTCTAACACAATTTTTCCCAATAAGAAAAAAGTATTATAAAATTATAAATTGGGAATCATTTTAATTTTTATCAGTAGTATATATTTAGCTTTGAAAACTGAAAAAAAATTATTCTCCTACCTTCAATACTTTTTGAAATATTCGAAATCCAATTTTGATTAAAAATTTTAATTTTCTACATTTTTTATTTTTGTCTAAATTATTGATCTTATTTTCTTTACTGCAAATGTTTCTTAATTTTTTCTATGTTATTACAATAGTAGATATAATTGTCTATTCAACGGTATATAATATGTATTCCTTTGCCATTATATCAGTCTTAAAATGTATACACAAATATAACACCTCAGGTAACAATTTACGTGTTTTATCTGATACTCAAACAAACCCACATTTTTTATGAACTCTTGAAGCTGTTATTAAATACTTTCTTTACTTAAATACAATAAAATATAAGAATTTATATACATAAATATAAGTATATTTATATACCTACAAGGACAAATAGATTGACTTATTTATTTATTTAAAAAAAATTAGTAGTTAATTTGTGTAAGTAAAAATAATTAATGTGATGATCGTAAAAGATAAGTAAGAATAGTTAAACATACATAGGTAGAGTGATATAACTTCGTGCTAACCTAAATAGAAAATGGAAAAACAGAAAACGAATAGTGATACCTACAAATGTGTTTGCCAAAGGTAAATCAATAATTGTATACACAATCAATTATCATATTCCATTTCATAGAAATTTAAGTTAAATAGCTGATGTTAATAATAATCTCTACCCCAGTAGATAGACATGGGTGCTGATGAAGTGCGTGGCTGCACAGAAAAATATCGGTATTTCCCCCAGCTAATAAAGTCTAGTTTAATTTTTCTTCTCTTCTTTATATACTCACATTAATTAATAAAAATATTTCATTCAATAAGAATTGAAATTACTGAACTCAAGCCTGATTAAGAAATTATTTCTGATTAAAATTCACTACAGTTCAATTAAATCTAAAAATGTCTCATTATAGTTAATTCTAAACATGAATTGGTACTTTCACGATCTGAAGATGATAGACAAGTTCTTAAATCTCAAATGACAGCTGAAAAAATTAATTTATCAATTTTAAATATTACTTATTCAACTTGCTAATGCCTACAAATTGCAGATGTTTAAAACAATAAACAATCGGCATCCATTAAATATATGTTTTAGAAGTTGGGATATGTATTACTATCATTTACTTCCAGAAAGTACAACAGTTTTGTGGACTGTTAAGCTAGCTACCGCGTTTTTTATTATTGGGTCTTCGAAATGATGACAAGTTTCAACATTACGATTTAAGTGATATTAAAGTGCATCTTAACTCTGTTACATATCCTTATGATGATTTAAATCTTAAATTCGACAGAAATCGTTTTGCAATTCTATACGATATGTACTTAAAATTTCAACAAAGTTATTATTCACGTGACTCTGAACCATTATTAACCCCAGAAAATTTCAAAACTATGGCGCCAATAATAGTTTTAGATGTTACTCATCAAAATGAATCAGTTAAAACTGGACCTATCGATATTCGTATTGAATTAAAAACCTTGAAAAATATTCCATCTAATACATCCGCATATTGTTTGATTATACATGATAAAATGTTTGAATATATTCCTCTTACAAACGAAATAAGAAAACTATTGTAACCATACTAATTTTCTATATTTTATAGTTAGTTTAAGACAGATAATTAAAATAAAATAAAATAAAAAAATAAAATATTTGTTATCTTTTTGTTAAAAAAGTAGAAAAGAATGATGAAGTAAGCAATTGTTAGAGTATAAATAACAAGAATGGTTATTCATAATCATTTAGTGCACTCATGTAGTCATACTCAGTAGTTAGAATGATATTAAAAGATATATATAATTTCTTAAAATGATGTTCTCATATTGTTTCTGATGAAGACAAATATAAACTCATCAATATTCAAACACATTTGGAGATTTCAAGCAGCTTGAAAACAATGAAAAATAAATATGGAGAGCATTTTGACAATTGTTGTTGGTCTAACGAAAATGAAACATGTGGACCAGACACCTGCTCCTGCTCGTACTATAGAAGACAACATATGGAAGCAGAAGAAGAAGCAAAACAGCTAATACAAACTTATTACAATAGGTGCGTTTGAGTACTTTTCCAGTAAAATCCAGTAACTGAGTAAATACTGAGTAATTTAAAGAAATTACTCTCAATAAAAACGTTTGCATATAAAAGTACGCGAACGGAAAAATTGTAAAATGCAGTAAAATATGTACAACAGCTGATTGGCAATTTTGGCGCTAAAAAAATTATACATATGTATGTATATGCATGTCTGCATGTATATGCAATCCTGCATGTAATATTGGAATACGTGGTCCAATCTAGATGAAACAGACTAGTTACATCATGTTCTCATGTAATGCAGTCATGGATCATATCGTTTTCACACAAGCATTCAATGCTGCACGATAAGTATTCGTGTTTAAACGATTATGATCGTAGTCTATAACTATCCTATATGGAGCAGTTTTGGGGTTAGTCCGATGTAATGCAAAGTTGGACCATTGAGTCCAACCCTAGGACATCAACCTCCTTTTTTCATATATTTGTAGTAGTTTTGGAGCATTCCTACTCCTCTTTGGAGTATTTACATACATGTATGGACTAGTCGCATTATCTGCAGGTAGTATACAAAACTATACATAAATATGAACATATGTATGTATGTATAAAATATATACATATATACATATCGTCGGATACCTAGCTAAAATTACTGCTTCCTAGAAGCGTTTTCATAAGGGATACAATGTTAGAGAATTACTTGCTGTTGCGCATGAATAAGTTTTTTTTTGTGCGAGATGAGTCAGCTAGAAGCAATACATTCAACTTCAAAAAAGCCATAATTTTTTGCCTTACCAAGGTGCTTCACAGAAGCAATAATATATGTATGTGAAAAGTGATTAGAATGTACAGAAAAAGACAAAAATGTTTGTTGCCGCTTATACCAATAATGACAACAATATTGTTCACTTCCTTTCAAGTAGGTACAATAAGTGCATTTATTAAGAGAAATATAAAAGGGGAAAATAACTTTATATATTCAAGATATCGAAAAACTGAAAACAAATTTAAGAAAAGTACACATTAATCATATGTATATAATTTTTAATGTTCCTTGCGGGGAACCAGTAACCGTCCGACGATATGTATAAACAAAAATTTAACTATGAAAATCTATTAACTTTATTCACGTTCAAAAACAATCGATTATGTTCTGCATTCCACGTGAAATTACATCCTTCGGAAATTGTTGCTATAAATACATACATATGTATTTCCAACAATTCTATGAAAATTCAGCACGTTTTAATTTCGCGTGGAATACATAATATCCCCTAATACTTTTCTGGCATCAAACTTAAATAAACGTAATATTGTTTATAACTTAACACACTTGTTTTTTGTTATTTTTAAAATTTCATCAAAAACCAAAAATTTTTGTTTCCTTTTGCTTTTGTTTGTTTATGTTCAAAAACATATGGTTTGATTTTACTGGATTTTACTGGCAAAAATTTTTCCAGTAAAAATTTTGCATTTACTCAGTAAATTAACTGTCATCTTTCACTCTCAATTCTCCCACTCATTTACTGGATTTTGTGTACTCGAACGCATTCCAGTAAAAAATAGTACAAATTTGTACAAATTTTTGAGTTCTCGAACGCACTTAATATCTACAATATAACTAAATGCAAAAATTGTAATGTCAATAAAATTTAAAATATATACAATGTAACTAAATGTTTTTTATTTTTTGAAAAAAAAAAAAAACAAACAAGCTAAAAATTATATATACATACATCTCTTAATTAAGAGAGCATTGAACACATCTGAAAACTGTTGTTGCTCATTTCAATAACATTTTTTAATAATAAATAGTATTTAACTGACAAATTTCAGTTAGTTACTCCATCATCCTTTTGCGAGCATCAGCTGAATTGCAGGAACTATTAGATGGTTATAGTTGTCATATTGATAAGGACCACAAGAAATTATTCCTAAGAATGGTTAACGAATTAAGAATGTATAGCAATGTATATACTCCTTTCACATATCATCGTAATAACTTGCATAAATATGATTGTGATATAATAACAAAGGATTACTATATTCAGGATGTTAACATATGTGCTTGTAAATTACATTATAATGAATATTTATTAACTCAAAAGCTTTTTAATTTATTTAAAATAATTTTTGACCATAAACCTACATCTCAAAAGTAAAAGAAATATAAAAGACTTTTAAATAAAATTTATATTATAATTTGTTATTATTTATTTGATAAAAAACATATGTAAGTACATTCGGTCTTTCCATAACAATATAACTGATCAATGAACACAAACCCACACACACAATTTCAGGTAGGTAAATTATCTAATGCAAACACAACTCACACACACAGGACATGATGAAATATCCTAACGCACAGACTCAAACTAAGGGCCCGATTACGGTTTACAGCAGTTGTAATTTAAGTGTTGTACTTTTGAAAAAGCGATTATGGTTTACAACTGTTGTCAGCACTGTTGTATAAAGAGTTGTCTATGTAAATTTCTACTGATTACGGTTTAAAACATGTGTATTTATGTGTTGTCAGCACTGTCAAAATCTAACAACAGCTCATTAGCTGTGGTTTTATTAACGTTACAAGTTGAAAAACGAAAATGGAGAAAAATTTGTGAGTATACATACAAAATTTGTTTTGTTTGGAAAGGCTGGCCGAGCTTATGAAAATGAATCCAGATATTGGCCGAGGCAAGTTACCATTTGGATGCAACAAAATGCAGCTCAAGGACAAGTGGGACCAATTTGCAGAGCAATTAAATAGCTTGGGACCGCCAATTAAAAATACCAACGAATGGCAAAGAGTTATTAGCAAATGTACTATCTAATTTATATTATTTTAAAACTATTTTATTTATTTATCATAGGTATGGACTCACTATAAAGCCAATTTAAAAAGAAAATTGGCTGTAAACAAAAGAAATTTTCAAGCTACTGGTGGTGGTCCGTCCACAGAAGTAAGCTTGAACCCATTGGATCAGACCACTGTGGAACTTGTGTCAATGCAAACACAAGTAAACCCAAATGGCTCTGCAATGGGTTTGTTAAATGAAGATTCCGATGAAGCAGAATCAACGCTTAGACCTGCGGAGCCTTCACCGAATGTTGAATCTACACAACCACAATTGCCAAAAAACCGCAGACCATCAAAGAATAAGCTAGAGGACGAACGCTTGCAAGTACTAAAAACTCAAGCAAAAAATCAGGAGGAAATCTTAAGGACGTTATTTGAACTGTCGCGAATTCTTTTCCGGAAACGTGCCATGTGTGTTCTTTTATTGCTCTCATTATCATCATCACCATCAAAATATAGATCAACGTTAATATCCATAATTTTTAAAATGCAACTCTGTGACATACACAACACCTAGATGTTGTAAACCATAATCGCTAAAAGGATTAATGTTGTGTTGTAGCAGAAACAACACAACACTTGTGTGTTGTCAACCACAATCGGGGCATAAGTAAGATTTATTTTTCTTAATTAAATTTAGTATAACATTGATTTGCAACCTGCGGCCCTCAAGCTGTATAAACCGTATTAATTATTATAGGTATAGGGTACTAACTAGATATTAAGATACAATACAAATAAAATACAAGCTATTTTCCATTGCAGTATATCAAACAACCATGCCCACACCAAAATAAATTTTAATTTGGTGTAATTTAGCTGAATATATGGTTGGTGATGTGAAAAATGTGGTTCTCAAGGAAAAAAGTTTGGCGACCACTGTTGTACGAATTTTGTACTCTGTGTTGATATACGTCTATGAAATTGTACTTTTAAATACAAAGGAAGCGTAAAAATAGAACGCGAAATGCATCATAGAGGTAGTTTTTTTTTTTACAAAAAATCTTCTAATAAAATGTTTAATAATTTCAGTAAATTTCTAAGGAATTTTTTAACACAAACCTGCAAATTCCTCTTATTCAATTATGTTGATCGGTTGATATTTACCCGGATACGAAAAACCGGGTTTTTACCCGTAACTCAGGATTTTTGGTGGTGCTCGGAAAATTCCAAGTCTGCACTTGTTATATTCGACAATACCTACCAGAAAAATAGTAACACTACGCAGGTATTTATTTTTTGTCACACTGTGATTCCAACGTTTCTTTTTTTTTCGTTCGAAAAATTGAAGAATTCGACTTGATTGACATGGCGACACCATAAATTTATGGACAGGCAGAGCAGTCCATTGGCATTGCAATTTGATTCCACTAGAATATTTTTTGTGGAGATACGTGAAGTCTCTCATTTACAGATACAAGCCAGCCACAATTCCAGCCCTGGAAGGGAACATTTCAGCAGCCATTGGGGGCAGCATTTACATGAAATACTCTTTAACAAATAAATGGCAGCATTCGTTTATCGCTAGAAATAAATATTACACTTGTTTACAAATTTTCTGAGTTTAAAAAAATTTTAAAAACTAAACGGTTAAAAAATCACCCTTTACTAAACAAGAAAGTATTTATGGACATACATACATACGCATATACAAATTTATCTACATATGTGCAACTTAAATATTTGTGCACATTTAATTTTAAAGTGCTTTTGTATGAAAGTGTGTGTGCCTTAAAGTCTTTATTCCCCAATTCCGGCATTTTTAGTAAGCCATACTGTGTGTAATTATTTGCTTGATACCACAAGATTTTAATTACCCTATTAGCTTTAAGTTCAAATGATTATGACGTCTGTAGCTCGTTAAGTACGCATTAGCTCGCATTCACTGGCGCCCAACAATCGAACGATATTTCGCAAGATCACGTTGAAAAAAAAGCAAAACAAAATTTTAATAAATAATAATAAAACTTACGTTGCGCAGTGGCGTGAAATAATAAAAATTTGTAAAAAGTTCGCACCTTTTGAACTAGTGATGAAATCAACTGTTTCGGTCTTTGTTAATACCTCTTCTCTCAGAAACAATCAAGGTTTTTAGCAAATACTTAATAATTTTTTAAAATATTCCAAAAAAATTAAGAATACTTTTTTCACAAAATATACAAATTTTTCTCATAATTTAAAAAAATCCAACCTGGAAAATTATTCCTTGCTACCATTTTTGAGATATTAAAAAAAGTTTTTTTTCATATGAATTCTAATGAAGTTTTCCTTCAAAAACAATAAAACCAAATGATTTGTGCCAAGTAATAAAGAAGTTAAGTACTAACGATTAAAAAAAAGAGGGCCAAAATAAAAAAAAATTCAAGTCAAATAACTTGTTCTAAGCATATTTTTGTTCCTTAACGTTGATTGTACCGCTCAAAAAATTATTAAGATCGGTCGATATTTACAAAAGTTACAAGCTCCGTAAGAATTTCGATAACCGCAGTTTCCCACTTTGAGGCTCTTTGGACAGGGTGCCTGCAAATATACTTTCTCAAAAGTTCAACACTTCTTCTTTCCAAAACAGTTAAGCTATGCACAGATGGTTGTCAGATCTTACAATGGGTAGTATGAATAAAAAAGTATTTGCTTTTTGCTTAAAATTTTTTTTAAAAACACATATTTAGATATTTGGGTTTTAAAACAAATTTTTTAAGTAAAAAGCAAATACTTTTTTATTCATACTATCCAATGTTGCCAGTAAAATGTGCTAAAACTTTCTTACAACCGTGTGAACTGGCAATTTTTGTCAGACGTCGTTGCCAGAAAAAACATTGTCAGTCCATTGAAAGACTAGCAGCTGGTAACAAATTGTCAGATATCTTACAATCGTGTGAACACATTGAAGGCAATTATGAATAAAATTCCGTGAGGAATAATTCCAACTAATGGCAAGTGATAGGGAAAACAAAAAATTCTAATTAGAAAAGGAAGAAATTTCCCTCAGAATTTTATTCATAATTGCCCTGATTGTAAAATTATTGCCAGCTATTTGTCAGACATAGACAGAGAAGACAGACGATCATACAATTTCAATTTAAGCAAAAAAAAATAACAATTCAAACCCAAAATGTGCAATAAGAACGGATTTACATATCAAGTGTGCTAAATACAACACATACATATGTATGTGAACATTTGTTAAGATTTCTCCATATATGACATACATTTGCGTGCTGCAAATGCACGTTTGTTTTCTTTCATCCTTTTTCAAAAATTTTTGCTTTTTCTAGGAAAAGGCTACAAAATATGTGTAATAAAAATAGACAGAAGTGTTTTAAACATGCTGCTAGATAATTTATATACAGTTCTGTTAATAACAATAGAACTGACGAATGCATACAAACACCAGTGTTACCAAAATATATATTAAAAATTACACCTCGCAGGAGCCAAAATTACCCGATTCCAAAGGAATTATACCCAATATTAAAATAAATATTTGACACATTTCAAAAATCTTGTTTAAGCTCTACTTATGATTTGGTATCAGCCCCAATGAAGTGCAACATATCGAGAGCGTGTATTCAAAATACGTTAACTCAAATTTTCTCACAATGAGCTTCCGATGGCAAAAAACTCTCGTATAGAATATTCATCTGCAATATAAATTTCGAATCAAAAAAATCATTTTTTCTTGTTCTGTATAATTTTTTTTATTCTGATACCTAAAAGTATAATTTTTTTGGTGAAAATAAATGCTAACTTTCATGTAAAAATAAGTAATTCATTATAAATCTACCTCATATCTTATTGCTTATTATTATTGTTTTTTTTTATACCTTCTTTAAATAATAAAATAGCATCAACGGTATCAGACTATAATGATATTTTATGATATTTTATTTTGTTTATTTATTATATTATATATGTATGTATTCGTGTGTGTTCTGTCTTTCACATCGTTTTAACATGTTTTCTTCTGAGTTCGGATGTTAAAACACATGCTACACGTGTTTAAGTTGAAATTTAGAAAATACAGATTAATAGTATGTGTTCTAGCATCCGAATTTAGATGAACACAATTTGGAAATTGACGATTTCGAACTTTAGATTTTCTCGTTTTCGATTTTGAGCAAAAAACTAGTATTTTTTTCACTGTTAACAAGTGAAACTCGTATTTTTTCACAAGACTGTTTACAAGTGAAAAGAAAATCGAAAATATCTAAAAGTTTGAAATCGTCAATTTCCAAATAGTGTTCTTCTAAATTCGGATGCTAGAACACATACTATTAATTTTTATTTTCTTAATTTCAACTTAATTTCAAGAAAACGTGTGAGATGTGAAAGCCAGAACACACACGATTTATTATATAAAACAAACGAATTTCAAATTACCCGTAAATTACACATATGAGCAATTACCCATGCGCTACACTTGCACATAAAAATTACACCTGATTCGGGTAATTACCCACGATTCGGCAACACTGACAAACACACACATTTGTAATAAAAAGAGACAATAACAAGAGGTGTGTTCCACAAGATTTTGTTAAAGTTCGGACTAATGAGAGTAAAAAGAAAATTACTCTCTGAATGTGCAAAAGTTATCCAAAATTGCTGGAACGCAAAAAACCATAATTGCCCATCTTGAAAAACTAGTGCTGCTTACTTTTTAAATTAAATTTTATTTTAGTGATCTTAGTCGCTTAAAACGCATAACATTATAAGAACAAGAAGTTTGCATCATCGGCAACAGCTGTAAAAAGTAAATGAAAAAAAACTCCAAAAAATAGAAGCTACGTGAATTATTGAAAAAAATCATTTTTGTTCATACTAAAGAAATGGAGAAATGTGCACAAATGTACTTAAAACTTCAGCTTTATTTCAAAAAGATTCCATTATGCTTCTTAAAAAATAAAAATTGTTTGCTTTATTTGCAAATTTTCTAATTAATTTTTCAGTTTCATATGTAAACAAAAAACAGCTGATTATTCAATTCTTGTCCGAACTTACCCAGAAGAAAAAGTTCGTACTAGTTTGTACAGGAAACGAAAAAAAAATACTCTCTCATTCGCTATCAAAATTGCACAAAAATTGCTATCTGGAACGCTTTTGGATAACTTTGTACAAGTTCGGACTGTTTTGTTATGCATCTGGAACAGACCTAAGATGTTATAGAAAAACACAGATAGAAAATTATTCAATGCAAACACAAGCCACACACACACACACATACATACATACATAACATGATGAAATATCCTAAGGCAAACAAACACAATAACCAATAGAAATGTATCACTTGTAAGTGAATAAAATATAAAAAATTAAATAAAGATACGAAATATTTAAAAAATTCCCCTCAACAAAATTTTCATCGTAATATACATAATACAATTTCCAAACGCACACAAACACAATAACCAATAGAAATGTATCACTTGTAAGTGAATAAAATAGAAAAAATTAAATAAGGATACGAAATATTTAAAAAATTCCCCTCAACAAAATTTTCATTTCAAATTATCTTCCCTTAAAAATAATAGTGATGAAGGAAAATAACACAACGGCCATACCTAGCATGATGTGCAATTTTACATTGTGGCCCCCGAACACCATACTTGCAGATAGTCTGTCAACATTTTTGAAAACTTATATTTTACCGTTAGTTACATTATTTCAACATAGAGAGCTAAATCTATAAAAACAGCCTAAGCACATATAGTTACTCGTATATCGCTGACTGTATACTAATTTTTTGTTGGGTATAGTTGAATTATACATATACATATTTCAATTATACAAAAAATAAAAAGGTATTAAAAACGAATTTGCCTATTTCAAGTTGTTTCCCTTTAAGCTCTACAAAAATCTTATCAAAGCAATTGATACCAGGTGGTCTCCATTTGCAACTCTGCATATTCGCCTTGTATATTTGTATGTGTAAAATTTCCTGTGATGTGACACAAGAGAAATTAACTGCTGATCATCAGCTGCTGAATTGAGATCACCTAATATGAATTCGCCTTGGAGCAAACCAGACTTTTTAACTAAAAAAATATACTAGTGGACCTTGGAAACTTTAACTTCCTACACTCCCGAATGAAACTCCTAACCAAACTTTGCTAAACAAATACTTGAAACTTAAGTTGTTTACATTTGAAATGTTTTCTTAATTTGTATCAGCAATTTAAAAATTTTACAAGTACAAAATTAAATGTTTTATGTGACTACATATGTATTTATATATATATTATTATATCTTGTAGTTAATTTTTATTTCCTTAGTTTGTTTGGCTGCGACAAAGAGCGATTATTTTGAATATTTTGCCTGAGACCAGTATTACCAGTTGTTATGCCTTGTGGATTTCTGTTGTTAAAATTGTTTCTATTAACACCACGCACACGTTGGTTTTGATTCTGTGCTCCACCTTGACCACCTCCTCGGCCTTTATTCATTTCAGCACGATTTCTTGATTTAGCTTGAGCGTCTTCTTTAACCATATCAATTACCTCATCTGGAATTCGTAGATATTTGATAGTACTGCCACGTATATAGCACTCAGGCATTCGCCAAAACCTGTCGCCGTCCTAATAGAAATCATTAAAATAACAAACGTTAAATGTACTACGTACAGTATGCAAATTAATTACTTAAATGACTTATTTCTTGCAAGATTTTGTTTATAAAGGTTGTATTTAATAATATATTTAAATAAAATGTTCCTTTTTTTAAGAAAAGCAGAATTTATAAATTAAAAAAAAACAAAGTTCATATTCGTATACATAAATTTAAAACAAAAATGAGGTTAGGAACTGATGCAATTGCAAAAGAAAAATTAAGGATTTTTTAATCCTAAAACTAATCACAATGGACTCAAATAGGTCTCCAAGTGGAGGTGCGTTACACCACCACCCTTGATAACCTATGCTAAAACCAGTTTTTAAAACTTTAGGATTATTTTAGTATAAGAATGAAAACTTTGTTTCTTACCCCCCGTCTAGACTGGCAATAAATTGACGAACATATATTGCAGCAAATATCGAATTATTGATATTGCCAATGGAGACAGCTTATTGCCAGTACTTGCAATAATTGTCAACAGTTTTTCGTTGACTATTATTGCGAACATAAAACGTCAAACTTGGTGTTAATTTATGTTCGTCTTTTCTGTATTGCGTTTGATATTTAGAAAACATTAGTGAAATTGATAAAATATACATATGTATGTACATATATTAAAAAAGGGAAATAGTCTCTAAAAACGTGTGTAGTGAAATAAATTGTATTGTTATAAGTTAATATATATAAAAATTTTTTGGATTAACCAGATATTTACATATGAATTATATTTTTATTCTGCACCTTCCTTGTTGACTTTTTCATATTATGGCTACGATTTCCCATAGCCTTAACATAACTAAAGCAATCAGCAATATTGTTCCGCTATTCTACCGGCGTTATTGGTATATTTCCAACATATTTATTGCCAGTCTAGACGGGGGGTTAGGAATATGTAGTGAAATCCGCTATTTTCTATATAATTAATCGAAATGTCACTCTGATTATTTGATTTGTTAAATAGCGCTTCTTTTTATAAATTCGTACAAGAAAAATAAAAATTTAGGGTCAATTTCACCAATTATATTTAAATATCAGTTCATATTTAAATGTCGAATTTCATGAATTTGTGTATGAAAAAATTACTTTTAAATATGAATTGATATTTAAATAAGTTGGTGAAATAGGCCCTTATAGTTCGTACTTTATTTGTTTCTATACTTATGATTTGATTAGGCTACAGTAATATACTTAATAGTAACAAACCAAAAAAGTTTGCCTTAAGTAGAACAAAAAATAAGCAAATTAACTAACATGTGCATAATTAGTAAAGAACAAACGACAATAAAAAGACTATTGTAAATTTAGAGATGGTAGAATTGAGCTTTCATTACAAAAAAAAAAAGCTTTCAGCGAATTGCAATACGATGAATCAAAATCATTTACATTCTGTTGGCCTAGTAATTTTTTTGCCAGAAGTGACCCTATTATCCTTCATTGAGACACCGAATTCTCATGATCCCTAATGCTTTCATGGAAACGACTGCTCAGCCATCTAAGCCTATGACGTTGCAGCTTTGGGCAGTGACAGATAACAGAAATCCACATAAATCAAATCTACATCAGTGGACCAAACACAAAGAATAATGGTGATGATGAAGGTGTCGCGACCTTCGAAAACAGCTAGTTGTTCCGTTCTACTATTGTTTATCAGAATATTTACAATTAAGTTGTGTTATTTGTTCATTAATAATTACAGTTGAATCGCAATAGAATGAACTAATTCGCGTAACTTTTTTTATACCAAAAAAATCTATATTTATTAAATATTATTATTTACAAAGAAGTAAAGTAATTTTTAGAAGTGTTTTGTCTTGTACAAGCATTTTTTGCTTCTTGCACCGATAAGTCGCATTTAGTGCGTCTCTTTTAACTCAAAGTACAAAAGTTGGGCAACTTTTAAATTTTAACGTACGTTGAGTAGTTTGACAGCTTTAAGTTAATTTTTTTTGGTATGATTAGATTTAGGTTTTGTGCTTTTGAGCAGTCAAAATTAAATCATATAAAATAGATTACTAAAATGAACTTGTTTAATTAGTTCTTGCTTTATTGCAATAGAAAAAATTGTTTTAGAACTCATTTTATTACTTTTTGTCTACACATAAACGCTTAACGAGAAAACAAAAACCACTAAAGTAATCTAGCTCCCTCTTTTCAAAGATCTTAAAAAAAGAGATGAAAAGTAAAACAAAAACAGTGATGCCAACTTTTTCAGAGCAAAAAGCACTGTTCGTTCATGGAAAAAGCACTAAATGCATTAACTATGGTTGTGTGTATGTACAGGATATATTTCAATTCAAATTTTATTTTTACTCTTTTATATATTAAATCATCCGCTATGGTCGAAATATCAAAACACTTGAATACAATTTAAGAGGAAATATTTTGAAATTTTGGTCCTTATAGAGTGCCCTATTTATACTATTTAAATAATTAAAAGCGCTAAAACTTCTTTCCACCTCAGTATGCCAATGTTAATGGTAATAGAGCAAAAATTTAGTTTTAGAAATGAACTTTAATCCAAAATTTATCAGTTCTGAGCAAAATTTTGCATTTATGTAGCCTTAAATTTGTAATGCTTCGTTCTTCTGTATTTCTTCAACTATACCGTATTTATTATTATACGAGTATTCTTTTATAACGTGTATGTGTCCTCTGTGATTTCTAGAAATATGTTCTTAACGCTGTGAATGAGAAAGTATTTCCCTATCGGTCTTTCATCCAATTGAATAGACTTTGCAAAGAAAACTTTGCGTCTCTAAAAGGGGTCTAATCAGATATTTTTTGACAAACAAAATTTATATATTACCAATATTACCAAATTTCAATAAACATAATTATCCCTGAAGATGTTGGAAAATCCCAACGAAACGTCGGATACATTAAAAATTAAGTAAAAAACGTTTTTTATTTACATTTCGAAGAAATTGAATGACCTTGAAAGCCTAAATAGATACAATATCTATAAAACTACATCAAAGTTTTTATTATTGTATCATGCATGCAACCAAGTTTTTTAAAACTTCATATGTATCTAAAGAGTAAACAGGAAATTTGAAAATTGGGAAGCAACACTTTATAGTCAAAGAACCAAGTACAGTAACCTTGTTGGATTTTCATTGAGTATGTGTGTATGTGTTTAAATTTAGAGTTTCAAAAAAGTTGAAAAATCCTAATTTGCGTTTTTTATGAAGCTACCAGACTATAACAAATTAATATTTAATCTAATTGCAAAAGGCACTAAAAGCACTAAAATCAAAGTTAAAAAAGCACCAATTTAGTAAATTTTTTAAAATAGCACCAACTTGAAAAAATGCGCACTGTATGACTTAAAAAGCACTAAATCTAGTGCTAAAAGCACTAAATTGGCATCGCTGAACAAAAATGTTTACAAATTCAACAGAAATCTAACGGGTTCATAAAAAAGTATGTAAAAATACGATTACTTCTGTATCTTTGTCAATTTTGTATATGAAAAACGAAAGTTCACTCTATTGAGTTGGGTATTGTTCACTCTATAGAGTAACTAATGAAAAATATATGGAGTTCGTAATATCGAGTAGTTCACATTACCAAATGTTGACTATTACGATTCAACTGTAGTAGTAGGGAACTGCCAATCCTGCGCCAATTAAAATTTTGAAATTTTAAAATTTTAATTACCCAAATTTTAAAATTCTTGGAAATTTGTGAAATTTGATACCCTACGAGGGTGGGTCAATAAGTCCGTCCAACTTTTTGTTTACATAAGGAATTTTTTGTTTACATAAGGGGTTTTGTTTGTTTAATACATACGAGGGTGGCTCAATAAGTCCGGGTTTTTTATGACCGTGGGAATTTGTATGTGTGTATGTTTGTGGGGTGGATTAAGGGGTTTCATAAGATTAATATTTCATAAATATATATGCCGACGGGAAAATCATGAAAATGATTTTTCTTAATACCAAAGGGGGAGTGGGGTGAAATAGTGAAAATTAATTTTTCCTAATGCCTACGGCAATATATGAATATTTTTCTTAATGCCTACGGCAATATATGATTATTTTTCCAAATGCCGACGGCAAAACGTAATTATTTTTCCAAATGCCGACGGCAAAACATGATTATTATTTTTTTCTAATACCAAAGGGAAAATTGCCAGTGTTGCCAGACTGTATAAATTTGTTATCGTAATACTATATCAGTAATATCAGAGAAAATATTTATTTATGTGTTCACATGTATGTGAACACCCATACTTGTGTTCACATGTATGTGAACACCCATACTTGTGTGTGGGGGGTCCAGCTTGATAGTCGCGGGTAATTTAATATTTTGTGTATTTGTTTAAGAAATATGTATGTATGTATGTATGTGTATATGTATGTATGTATGTGTATGTATGTATGTGTGCATGTATGTGTGCATGTATGAATGTGTGATCGTGGGTATTTGTGCGTGGAATATTTTGTAGAATACATATATATTTTGCAAGGTAGTCATTTTCTTTGTCTACGATTATTTTAAAGCAGCAAACTAAGTACACTCAACAGCAGAGAAACAAAAACCAAGAATTTGCAAGTAAGCAAAAAAGTTAATTTCTCCTTCTCCCCACTTCCTTCTCTTTCCTTTATGTAGTTTTTATTTGAAATAAGAAAACACATTTTATTTCATTTTATTTTTTATACATTTATTGTTTAAAATTTTATAAAATTTTATAATAATACATACATTCATATTTTAAAAAGTGAAAAAGTTTAATTAAAGCAAGACATTTCTTTTGTTAGTAAAATAGCATTTTTTAGTGCGCAAGCACCAAATTTATGATAATTACAATAAAAATATTCGGGATACTTGATTTCCATTTGTTTAAAGTTGATGCAGCCCATATCCTCAACGTTAAAAATTTTTCGGCATAAAATTTTTTCCAACCATCGTCTTTTTTCTTCACCTTTTACATAAATTTTAGAACATCTTGCGTTGGCTTTTATAAAATTGCAAACGCTTTGAAATGAAACTGATCCAGCAGTCCAGCTTAGGTGATGATAGTTTTTTGTTAGCCACTTTGCTTCTCTTTGCTTTTCTATTGATAAGCATTTGATATCAAATGGGGGTTTTATAATGAAATTGTTATATTCATAATTGTTGAAAACAATTGCTACTTCTTTTGCGATGAAATCATTTGAATTACTTTTGAAACCTTGTACGTCTATGAAAATTATGTTGTTTTCAATATTACTCAATTTATAAGACTTTTCGAACTTGTCCTTTGATGGGTACATATTCTATTATACGATCATGAATAAGAATACAGTAAGCTGATGTCTTTGCTGCAATATTAGTTGCTGTTTCAAATTCTATTTTTATATCAATCGGTCCATTATTGAGTGATTCATTCTGATGACTGACATCTACTACAATAATAGGAGCTTTTGTCTTAAACTCTGGTGCAGTTAGAAGCGGTTGAGATTCTTTCATATAGTAGCTTTGTTGAAATCTTAGATACATGTCATATAGAATTGCATATCGTTCATTTTTGAACTTTATGTTAAGGTCATCATATGGATATGAGACTGAATTTAAATGTACTTTTAAATTAGTCAAATCACAATGAACAAACTTATTTTCTTGTTGAAAAGCAATCAATACAAAACGAGGGCGTTCTCTATTTGCAGCCAGTTTAACATTCCAAATATGGCTAGTCCCAATATTTAATTGTGGATTGACATGACAATCCCAACTGCGAAATGCCATAGGTATAGAAGCACCATTGTTAATAATTTTAATCATATTCAATTTGCTAAAGTCGGATAATTGTACATGTGGGATTCTCCATGAGATTAGTGAAATTGTAAGTTTAGCTTTTTTAGTAGAAACACTCGAGCGTACAAGATCTTCGTCGTTCTTATTGCGCAAGAGTATCAATTCATGTTTTCCATTTAGTATAACTTTGTTGTAGTCTTCAGCGAATCCTAGAAGCATTTTTAGAGGTACATAGAAATTGAAAAAGCCATTTACAAGAGTGACATCGTCAATTTTGTTCCATCCAGCATTTTGCATAACGTTGCTTTCTGTTGGTGACATAGAAACCAAATTTTTTATGGTGCTTGTGGCTCCTAAATATCTTGTATGATCAATTTCAATTCCATTGAGCTCATAGCGAATTTCATCAAATAGATATGCCACAAAGTTGTTTTTTAATATAAAGTTGTCTGAAGATGAAGTAGACTTAGAGTTATTATCATCAGCAACAAAACCTTCTACATAAATGTAGCTTTCACTGGGTAGCACGTACAAATCTTGATTTTGTATTGAAATTCTAATTTCATCATTATTGTTGTAAGATTGTAAGTATGGTACATATGTATGATAGTCCTTTTTGATTATATTCTCATCAGACAAGGGCTTATCTAAGACATCTATTATTGAACTCATTTTGTCTTCAATTTAAAATTCAAGGACTTTAGAAAATTTTTATTTGATGTTGTTAGTGCTTTTTGTTGTACTGGTCGCTTTAATGTTGATGTTGTTCTTGCTGCTATATTTTTCAATGTATTTGTGTTGTATATTAGCATTATTTAGTTGGCCTTAAATGTATTCTTATTGTAATTTCCTCTCCTCGGAAATTAATTAAATCACCGTGTTGATCAACTACGCGCAGCGCTAGTGAACTTATCTCTCTGGTGTTCACAGGTAAATAGATAAGATTTCTTGGAACCTCATCTATTTTATAGCCTGGAGGCACATTAATCGGAAATTCATGAAGTGTATGTGATTTGGAGCTATTCATATATGTGTTAATAGCGATACTACTTTCAACTCGCAAGAGATTTACTTTAAAAATATTAACTGGAAGATCTGAATAATAATATTGGTTTGGTGTTAGGATTTTGCTATTGAATCCTAAAAGTTTTCCAATTGTATTTTCCTTATTAAAATATACAGTATCCTTGGAACTATTAACTTTAACTTGCATTGTATTGTTATTGGCTTCAATAAAAATCTTATTTGTTGGACAGAGT
The DNA here is from genome assembly GCA_944452675.1 of Tachina lurida. Taxonomy (NCBI): domain Eukaryota; kingdom Metazoa; phylum Arthropoda; class Insecta; order Diptera; family Tachinidae; genus Tachina; species Tachina lurida. The sequence continues at coordinate 59,369,821 of OX101753.1, forward strand.
AGTTTGTATTGCTCTTCTATAAAATCAACTATATCATTTAGTTCGTAAGATCCAATTGGTATTTCTATTGTATGTTCTCCTATATGAAACATATTGTTGTAGGTGTCTACATTTGGAATACTGTTGTATGAATGAAAATCAGTTAGAGCACACTCATATGCATCATGTAATTCAATAGGGGGAAAGTAACTAGCAGATAATTCTGATGAGTTAGAGCTCAGAGTAAGTGTTATTGACATTATAACAGACTGATTACAATTAAATAAAGTTTAGTAGACAGTATGGTTTATAAGCATAATTTACATATTTATTTCATTTTCTTATTTTAAAATTAACATTAGTTTCTTAATATTAATGCTATTATTGTTTTGCTATGATGTTGTTGTTGATTTAGTTTTTCTTCCATCTATAATATTTCATCTTTACTTATCCAAGAATTGTGTTGATTAGAAAATCCCAGCCATTTAACATATACCTCCTTCCCTTTAATTTTAAGCACCTTTTCAACTAGATATGTATTTGGAAATCTGGTTTTTGAAAGTTCGTCAGTATAGAATCCACCTTTAATAGGATTACCAAGATAGTCTTCTAATATGTATGTTGCAGGATTTGTATTTTGAACTCTTGTAATTGTGAAAATTTCTGTAGTCCAATTTGGAGTATAACCTTTTTCAAATGTATGCTTATATTTGCTTATGCGTACATGATCTCCTACATTAAATTTTGACATTTTATACATTTTCATATGACTGTATACTGTATTTAGCAGCTTTTCCTCATTTGTTGAGTTGACTTTAATTGGAGGCATTTTAATGGTACGATGAACTTTTCTATTATTATTCTAGGTATTAAGTAAATCTTTGTATATATCAATCCACTTATAAGAACCATTAAAGCTAAATTCTTTCCACATCATTCCTTTCAGTGTTCTATTAAATCGTTCTACTATTGATGCTTTCATAATGCTATATGTTGAGTAGTGATTAATGTTGTATTTATGCATTAATTTTTCAAAGTATTTGTTGAAAAATTCTTTACCATCATCTGTTTGTATGTTTTTTGGTATTCGCCCCAATTCAAAAATATTTTCCATTGCGTTAGTTGTTTCAAGTGCAGTTTTTGTTTTTAGTGGTACTGCCCATGCAAATTTTGAGAATGTGTCAATTACAGTCAGCAAAAATCGATAATTTCTATTTTCTTTAGAATAGTTCCCCATTTCAACTAAATCAGCTTGCCAAAGGTCATCTATTCCTTTCATTATAACTCTGCGACGCACAAAATGTTTTCGTGCTTGCTTATGGAGTTCGTTTACTAAATTTCTTTTTGAAGACATTAAGTTGTTTTTAGAGATTTTTTGAAGAGTGTTGTGATCTAGTTGAAGCACTTTCAGCTATTGATACAAACATGTAATTTTCTAATCTATAAATTTTCTCATTAAGCTGTTCAATTTGTTCTTCAAAGGATGTTTTAATTTTTAGAATATCTTTTTCAATTTTATAATTTTCTTCTATATCTAATTTTGTTTCGCGATGTAGATCCTCAATTTGCATTTGAATATTTTCTTGAATTATAGTACTGTCTCTCTTAAAGTATGCTAATAATTTCTCTTCTAGTTTTTCGATTTGAGTTTGCAGAAACAATTTATTGATAACATCGTTTTCCTCCACAGCTTTTGCAACATTTTTGATCCTTTTGTTTTGGACATCAATGTTGTTGTTCGTATCCACAAAGAACCCCAGCAGTTTAGGTGCATTTTTCAAAGAAACTATGTTGCTAGTATCGTTTAAATAATGTCCAAATTTATCAACAGACATGCTTTATATACTTTATTAAACTTAATGTATTATATTAGCTTCACGTAGTTCTTCAATAATTGATATAATCTCGTTATTGTGATTATTATGACCTGCAGCTTGTGATGCGAGCAGTAGTCGAAGTCGATCTACTAGCTCATTTGGATCATCCCAGTATATATAGTTGGGCTTATGGATGTTAAATTCCATCATTCCATCACCTAAGTAGCTACCTTTTGGCTTAGATCCTGTTGATTCAGGTAAATTATCCTGGTTTTTCTCGTCAATAAATTTCTTAATAATATGTTTATATTTATATCCTCTAGTACCCTTAATTTGACCATCAGGTTTATAGTCTCTTCTATATGCATTAGTAGTAATTAAAATCTTTTTATAGATTTCGAGTTCAAATTTATCATAATTTTTTGGTATTTTATGAAACATTAGAGAAAATAGTCCAGGTGTTAGAGCCCATATTTGACCACCAACTTGTATTTTATGTTCACTAAGTGTAAGTTTACTATCACCAAATTTCCATTCATTATTGAAATCTTTATGTGGACCATAGTTTGTATCTAATTCATTATTTCCTTCCAAGACTGATAAATCAGTATAAGTATCTTCTGTATTGGAAGTTTGTGAGTAAAAATCATCTTCATCATCATCATCATCATTTTTAGTATTAGTTTCGTTAAATAATATGGTATTATCAGATATTGTTCCTTCTGCTAGTTTCTTTGGTGTACTTGTCTCTATCTTGAGTGATGGTTTTTCAGACTTTAAACTTGTATTATTTTCAAATTCTGTCTTCATTTTATTTTCTTCTTTAATGGGAATTCTTTTAATTTTTTTAGAACTATTTATGAATTCTTTCAGTGGTTCTGTTATAGGTTTAAATGTATCTCTTAGTTGTTCACGTGTATCTATTTCACCAGTTTTTATACTACGAAGCTTTTTCTTCAAGACATTTCTTGTCAACACCAACTGTTTTAAAATTTTCTCATCCATGTTTAATAAATAAAAGGTATCAGCTATTAGATGAGGTATCAGCTATTAGATCAGCTTATTAGCACCTGGTCTGGTTTTCAGATCAGCTTTTTAGGACCTGGTCTGGTTTTCAGATCAGCTTTTCTGGACCTGGTCTGGTTTTCAGATCAGCTTTTCAGGACCTGGTCTGGTTTTCAGATCAGCTTTTTAGGACCTGGTCTGGTTTTCAGATCAGCTTTTCAGGACCTGGTCTGGTTTTCAGATCAGCTTTTTAGGACCTGGTCTGGTTTTCAGATCAGCTTTTCAGGACCTGGTCTGGTTTTCAGATCAGCTTTTTAGGACCTGGTCTGGTTTTCAGATCAGCTTTTCAGGACCTGGTCTGGTTTTCAGATCAGCTTTTCAGGACCTGGTCTGGTTTTCAGATCAGCTTTTCAGGACCTGGTCTGGTTTTCAGATCAGCTTTTCAGGACCTGGTCTGGTTTTCAGATCAGGTTATCAGGTATCAAATCAGGTTATTAGGTAGCTGGTCTGGTTTTCAGATCAGCTTATCAGGTATCAGATGAGGTTATAGCAAATAGATGTATCAAGCTTAAAGTTAGATTAATAACTAAAGTAAATGTTTATGAAGAGTAGTTTATATAGTTATGAAATAGTCAAATTGCTTTCTGTAGCGTCCATCATTTAATTCATTATCTTTGCTAATCACCAAAAATCCATATTTATCCTTCCAACACTCTCGACAAATCTCATGAAACTTTTCATAACTCATATCGCCACCAACATGATCTCTATAAACATGCTTCATATTTGTCTCATCTTGTTTAAACATTATAATAACATTGGCATTGTCTCTTATTAAATGCTTGGGAATTCTAGTATAAGTTTGACACAAGTAGAATGAATCGACATCCCTATGTCGCCCCATACAAAAATATGTACGTATATTATTCTGCTTTTCACATGCAACATCATCAAATATCATAATTGAATTAGTTTTAGCTTCGTCAGGTGGAATAACTGATTCATTATCTGTAAATGTATAATATCCCATTCCTTTAATTGGTGAAATTAGTTTCTTCAGGTATTCATATTTGGGTTGATATAGAGATTTTGAGTATAAATAGATGTTTTCAAACTTGAGTCCATTAGGACTTTCTAGTAAGCCAATCATAACATTAGTCTTTCCACAATTGGATGGTCCAACTATTAGAGCACGAATAGAATTTGGTAAGAGGGGGCTATGCTTTATTTTTGAAGTGATGTTGACTGAATCGTCAATATTACGAACTAAAATATTTTTATGTTGTTTCACTAACTGCATTTTTGTAACTAAATACATTTTATAAATGTTACCTCTTATTATAGAAAAAATTAGATAATATGGTTATACGATATCAGAAAACGTTTAGTCATAAAAACACCTTCGTTGGAGGAGGTATAGTAGATAAAATAATAAACTCTCTACCTGTTGAGCTTCATCTTCCGGGGTATCAGTACTGTGGACCTGGAACAAAACTACAAAAACGTTTAAATCGAGGTGACAAAGGTATTAACTTATTGGACTCTGCTTGTAAAAATCACGATATTGCGTATTCAAAAAATAAGGATTTAAGTACTAGACATAAAGCTGATAAAATACTTGAAAATTCAGCTTGGAATCGAGTTTTAGCAAAAGACAGTAGTCTTGCAGAAAAATCATTTGCATATATGGTTACTAACGCAATGAAAACCAAAACTAAATTTGGTATGGGTGTGGAGAAAAAGAAAAATGTTAAAAAGAACAAGCCAAATGATAAAAAACTGTTTAGAACATCAATTAGAGCTGCAACAAAAATACTAAAGAAGGAAAAACCATTAGATATTAACTCAGCTATTAAAATTGCACGAAAAACTATTAACAAATCATTAAAAGGAAGAAAGTCTCAAATTGTAGTTCCACGTGTAATACGTGTTCCAAAAATCGGTGGTTTTTTACCTCTAATACCGATTTTAACTGCTCTGGGTGCAATTGGTAGTCTAACAACTGGAGGTGCTGCCATAGCTAAAGCTGTAAATGCAACAAAGAATGCAAAAAATCAACTTGACGAAGCAACTAGACATAATAAAGCGATGGAATCTATAGCAGTGGGAAAAGGACTTTACTTAAAACCATATAAAAAAGGTTATGGTTTAGTTCACAAAGAGGAATCAAAAAACTCTTAAAGATGCTGCCCAACAGACCACTATCTGATGTGGACCTAAACCGTTTCTCTATAAAAATTCCATATTTTAGAGGAGTTTTCATGTTGAATACTCTACCAAAACGAACAAAGAAAATTGAATGTGGAATAATCAACTTATCAACAGGACCTGGTACACATTGGGTAGCATACTATAAAAACAACAATGAAAAAGAATATTTCGACAGCTTTGGAAACTTACAACCTCCTTGGGAAGTAGTCAAATATCTTGGTGCAAATATAAAATACAACTATAATCAGCATCAGAATTTCAATACATTTACCTGTGGACATTTATGTCTTAAATTTCTTTATGAAATAACTGAAAATATTAAATAAAACACAAAAATTTATATTTTACAAAACTCTTTAATGTCTTTTTATTCATAATTTAAAATACATAATTAATATATTATTGCCAAACAGGAAATTGGGAATTTTGAATTAGAAATTCACTCAGCTCACTCTCGACAATTAGGTTTTCTTCACCTTCTCTACTTAGGCAATATGATCCGCTTGAGAGATCTTTGATATCGTCATCAGTTAAAATATTATATCGTTTGGGCAGGAACATTATGTGTTTATTCATTTCAACTTTTAGGGTTGGTCCATATTTAGTTGTTACACGTACCACATTTCTAATAGTATATTTCGTTGAAGAATCAAGCTCCTTTACGTGTATTAAAGTTTTGTTATTTAGAGCATTAAATTTTGCAATTAGATTTGTTGTGGAGTCCATTTTTTTATTTTTTATTTAGATACTTCTTGTCACTCTGAATGTTTAACTGGAAATGATCTTAAAAGTAGCGATGATGACTTCAAAAAGGCTAATCGAAAATAATTGTGGTGAAATAGTGAATAAGTGGGGGATAGTGATAGACAGAAAGAGATAGTTATAGAGAGAAAACGGTTAGAGAGAGATAGAGTAGTAAAAAAGAAATATGGAATAGAGAGAAAAGGGTTAGAGAGAGATAGACTGCTAAAAAGAAATATGACATAGAGATGATAGTATAGATATTTTAAAGACCATATAGATATTTTAAAAATTTACAGAACAAATTAGTCTTAAAGGAACCTTCCAACATTCATCATCATTCATTCATCAGCAAATAAAATGAGCCAAATTAGACGTACTCTTAATCAATTTATAAGAGATTTTGAAAGCTTCAGGCTTTTTGATCATTGGGAGATGATAAAATGTTTCCAAAATATGCTGGATGAGAACGAAGAATATGGTGTCATGGAAGATGAAGACAACACTGAAGGACACTTCCCAAGCTGTCCTTGGTATCATCCTGAGTGTGAGGAGGGACCTGATACTTGCAGATGTACCATATATTTTTTAAGAAAAAATATACTAGAACATCTAATAATTGGCTATTACGAAATGTTTCCATCATTATAAATAAATTAAATAAAAATGAAATAAAATTGTATAAATAATAAAATAAAATTAAATTGAATTATAAAAATATTCCTTGATTTGTATTATTTTTTTCTAAAGGAAAACTAGGAATCATCTGTTCGAATATAAAATAACAGAAACTTGTATGTAGTGAAAAAATATGAGGATTTTATCCGATTATCTAAATTATTTCTCTTTATGAAAATATCTAATTGAATTTCATAATATTGTGAAATTCAATTTCTCTTGTGCAGAACCTCTCAAAGAAAACAAGACTGTGCATGTTTAAGTAACCTGAAAACAAGACTGTGCATGTTTAAGCGACATGAAAACAAGAATTTGCAAATAAGCAAAAAACAAAAATTTTTGATCCAACGAAGTAAAGTCAATAAAGAAATAAAAAAAAAACCACTCACATTTTCCATTCTTTTTTCAATAGTTTATTTACAATAACTTTTCTTAATAAATAGAATTTAAATACAATAATATTTCTTAGACTTTTTTTACATTCATTTTAACAACAATACAATAATTTTTCTTAATAAATAAGATTTTATATACATCAATTTTTCTGATTAAATAGGATATAAATACAATATTTTTTCTTATTAACTAAGATATTATATACAACAATTTTTCTTAATAAATAGGATTTTATATACAATATTTTTTCTTAACTAATTAACTAAGATTTTCTTGCATTTTAGCAATCTCATCTAGCAACATGTCAAGTTCGTATTCAGGGTTAGTTTCCTTAATACGAAAATGATACCATGCATAAGTGTTTATATTATTTGATCTAATTTTTCTCTTATCATCTCCATAGCTTAATACTACCTTATTTAATTCGCTAGTATATAATTGATGTAGCTTAGATTTAAATGTTAACATACTATCATATACATTAATCTTATTAAATAAGCAATTCTTATATGTAGCTAAACTATATTTATCTAATATGGCTCTCTTTACCCCCTTCGATTTTTTAATATCATCTTGGTTTTCTACACTAAATGAATACATTTTTGAGCGCAGCCCAACAAACTCTGTCATTATCTTACCGCAATTTTCATCCTTCATCATACCAATTACTTTTTTATTTACTATTGGGAAATTATAAATATTGTCTGTAGGATAGTCCGATGTGTCAAATTGTTCATGTATGTCATTTTTTATGTCAGCGTAAAAGTCGTCAGTCTTTATTGAATATATAAAAGAGTCAGTATCCATATAGTTTAATGAGAGGTTTGTCTTAAACTTAGGTTGCATGTACCCGTAATGGAAATTATACATTTTCCATTTGGACAGCTCGAGTACACAAAATCCTAAGTAAATTGGTTTATTGTAGCAGGTTTTGACTCTAGTCATTTCGATTGCTACAAGATCTTCAGAAAATATAGATAAACTATGAAAATTTGGTTTTGATATCCAATCTTGGGCTCCTAAATGATTGCAATTCGTCCTCTCCCAATTATTAACAATTTTAACATCTCTCCTCTTATCCACATTTTCCATGGTTTTACCATACACTGCATTATTAAGTAGTTTGAAAAAATTTTTTTCAAAAGCATTTTTAGCAGTGGCTCTATGTCTGGTATTTAGGTCAATATAGCCTTTTAACCATGGAGATTGTTTAAATGCTAGAATACGATGAGTTTTCTTTAAAACTAAACCATATTCTAAGCACTGTTTTAGAACTCTAAAGTGTATCACATATGATTGCTTTGTAGAGAAATCGGTTATCAACTTGCTATACTTCGCTTGCATAGGTTTCTTATTTTCAGCGCAAAAAGGAAGATCATTATGCAAGTCGTGTAAATGAGAGGGATAATCCAACGTAACCTCATAAATATAACCGTCTGTTCCATTATCAGCTATGCTGTTTGGATCCAGATTCAACTCGTCTTGTGATAACCATCTGAACCCACCATGAGGAAGATATTCCGACATCGCCCATCCATACAAATTGTTAGCGTCTAAATAGACGAGAAATTCTGAGGGCTTTTCTTTGTCGAAATCTTGCAAATATTTATTATTTGCTTTCGAATATCTTTGACTACACTGTACTATCCCCCCACGTATACCTTTTTTCATAAAATTGTACATGTCTATGTCTGTCAATAATTCTAACTCAATTTTTGTATATTTGAGCATTGCATCCCAGGAAAGGCCAGGTGCTGTATAATACTGACAAGGATCGAGCTCATAAATACCCTTACAAACTTTTCTAAAGTTCTCGAAAATATCTGTCAGTAAGAGGACGTCTGTTTTTAAGTAAAGTTCCATGTAATCTTTCATTGTTTCACAACCAAAAGTATTCCATACCTCTACAGCATGTGAGTATTCCTCTAAAGAACACTCTTTATTATTCAACTTATTAAAAAAATCACTGCGTGAAGGCAGCTGGCATTCATCTAATTTTTCGAATGAATTTAGGTACTCATATGGGAAAATACCTTTTTTCTTAATAAGCTGAAATTCTTTTTCTGATTGAAATAAGGACCTTATAGTGCTGAAATCATTATCCGACAAATTGCAGGCTAATGATTCCAAACTCTCAGCCATAAAGCGTATAGTATCAAGAAATCTTATTTCAAGCTTATGGCCATCACTCATTTCTGTGAATTGGGAGAGGGATATATAAAGTTCCTTATTGAGAGGGAGTACTTTCAGTTGCAATGAAATTTCACCTAATTCTTTAATGAAAAGATGTGAGTCATAATTTGAATAATTGTGGAAGTAAACTGGTATAAATTTGGGAATTTGGTAATTTAAATTACATTTATTGTGGGCTGCGCCTCTAAATTTGCCACTAATGTGGCAGTGATCTCTAACACGATCTTTGCCTAGAAATTTTTGGCAAATATGGCAATTCACCGCACTATAAAAATTATAAGTATCTGAAGGGGATAAAGTATCCATTTGTCTATTGTTAACTAAATAGTTATTATATATATCTTCACAATCCTTAATTAAATATTCTACAAATTTTTTTGGAGGCATCTTCCCCCGTATATATTCTAAGCGTATCTAAATTATTACTATGCATACACTTAATAAAATAACTAAAGGCACAAGGTGTGTGCTTTTTTATTAAATTTGTTTTACTACTTACACTATTACTTATATCCTCTAATACGCATTCAAAGTCCGCGTAAATAACAAAAGGGACATCCATTTTTCGTTGATGTCCCTTAAAACTAAGAATGGCATCCTCACCTGATGGCATAGTTGTGACTATCTTCCCACATTCCTCCTTATGAGTATTCATGATGGTGTCCGTATGAGTATATTGGAGACAGCTATTGCAGAAGTGTAGTTTGTGTCCATTCTGTGTTAGCTGATTCCGTAAAAGTCTGTAAATAATAAAAAGTAAAATAAAAGTTTATAAGTAAAACGTATATATTATAAAATATATAAAAGAAGTATATGTATCATTAAATTAAAGTGTACTATAATTTTTTTAACTTACTTTGATATGTTCTTTATCAAAATGTAGTGATGAACTTCACCATTTTCCAAAAGCAACAAGTTTACATGGCTATTTTTTTCGTCCTTGGTGACATAATAAGGACCAATAATCTGATTGGCCCCCTCATCATAGCCGAATACGTTAATACTTATTGCTGGATTGTTCACCTCAAACTCTTTTATTTTGTTTAATCCTAATGGGAAGCGTAAATTTTTGAAATTTAACGCTACACCATTTCGCGTAACAATCGTCTCTGCAGCAATGTCTTGAATATTATAAGAACTGCAACGTTTTGCATGATCATATTTGGTAGTATCCATGGCAGCGATTAGGCACCACTTGAAGCAGTAGTCATCATCATTTTCAATGTTGATGCAAGCTTTTTTTCTTTCTAATTTTCCAGGTGTGGATATCCAGTTCGATCCTTTGACGAGCGAAGATTTGTTGATGTTAATTTCTGCTCGGACTATGCGTGACAAAGTCCAACCAGAATCTCGCTCTTCAAATTCGGACATTTTGGTTGAAATCTCCGCAACCTGCTTACGGAATAACTCTTCAATGCTATCTGCCTTCGTCAGCAAACTCATTTTGGCTACATGTGATATTATGCACAACTCCAATTCTTCTCCAACAATTTTTATATATTCTGCCACAATACTTACATGAAATTTAATTATTGCATGCTTACTTAAATTCACTTGAAGTCTCTCCATAAAAACATTTTTGTTTTCTTCAACAAATTCTTCCAACAAAAGTTGGTCTTTTTTGTTTAAAATTGCATAAGTGGCAATATGGTTTTTGAATGCTTTAGATATTTTATAATATCGCAATTCTTCTACTTCATCTGTTCTAGCATGCGAAGTATTCCTTGGAGTTGGCAGAGTTTCTTCTCTTCTTTCTTCTACTTCTCCATCACTTTCCGGTAAGCTTATGTCCATAGCATCGTCGAATAAATTACCTCCAAGGATACCCACACCCTGTTGTTGAGCTTGTTGTTGTTGTTGTTGTTGAGCTTGAGGATACTGAAGAGAAGGATATTGTTGATGAATAAATGATGATGATGGATTTTGGTGATTTTGAAGAGATGTCTGCGGTAGCTCCTGATTTATGCCCGGGTTTACGACCACTTGATTCTGTACACTATGGTTTTTAACATGCTCCAAAAAGGACTTTTGGTATTTGTATACCTTATTGCATGTATTACACTGATAACCTGATGAACTCATTTTTAATTATTTTATTATTATTTCACTTTAACACAATTGCTGATGACACTTCTTGTAAATACAATAACGTACTGATGTGTTGGTTAGAAATGATGGCGTATTTATACTAAAATTAGAAGCAGTATCCTTGCAGCATTCAAAAATTTTACTTTTTGTTTCTCTGCTGTTGACTGTACTTGGTTTGCTGCTTTAAAATAATCGTAGACAAAGAAAATGATTACCTTGCAAAATATATATGTATTCTACAAAATATTCCACGCACAAATACCCACGATCACACATTCATACATGCACACATACATGCACACATACATACATACACATACATACATACATATACACATACATACATACATACATATTTCTTAAACAAATACACAAAATATTAAATTACCCGCGACTATCAAGCTGGACCCCCCACACACAAGTATGGGTGTTCACATACATGTGAACACAAGTATGGGTGTTCACATACATGTGAACACATAAATAAATATTTTCTCTGATATTACTGATATAGTATTACGATAACAAATTTATACAGTCTGGCAACACTGGCAATTTTCCCTTTGGTATTAGAAAAAAATAATAATCATGTTTTGCCGTCGGCATTTGGAAAAATAATTACGTTTTGCCGTCGGCATTTGGAAAAATAATCATATATTGCCGTAGGCATTAGGAAAAATATTCATATATTGCCGTAGGCATTAGGAAAATCATGTATTGCCGTAGGCATTAAGAAAAATATTCATACATTGCCGTAGGCATTAGGAAAAATTAATTTTCACTATTTCACCCCACTCCCCCTTTGGTATTAAGAAAAATCATTTTCATGATTTTCCCGTCGGCATATATATTTATGAAATATTAATCTTATGAAACCCCTTAATCCACCCCACAAACATACACACATACAAATTCCCACGGTCATAAAAAACCCGGACTTATTGAGCCACCCTCGTATGTATTAAACAAACAAAACCCCTTATGTAAACAAAAAATTCCTTATGTAAACAAAAAGTTGGACGGACTTATTGACCCACCCTCGTAGGGTATCAAATTTCACAAATTTCCAAGAATTTTAAAATTTGGGTAATTAAAATTTTAAAATTTCAAAATTTTAATTGGCGCAGGATTGGCAGTTCCCTACTACTAACTGTATCACATGTAATTTGGCTTACAAAGCGATACGATCTTTAGCCTAATGAAATGATAAATATTAACTGGCATATTCATAAAAAATAGTTTGGGTTTATTAAGCGCTTATTTGACGTATTTCTACAGAAAATTTGTCAAATAAACCTGTAATAAACATAAAATATTTTTTATGAATACAGCGGTAAAACTATTATAGTTATTTATTCAATTACAAGAGTTTTTCTTTTTTAAAGTTGAGGATGTGCGAATATGAATTTTGTATACTATAAATAAAAAAGAAAATATACTTACCTTTGAAGTGCAAATAACATCACGCAAGTTGATATTCATCCAAGAATCACAACTGACCAGATGTCCATTATATGTTTCGCCATTTTTTAACTCTACTAGCTGAAAAATGCAATAAAACAATTTGTATCGTTTAATTTTAAATTTTTTATTCAGTAAAATATGAATGTACTAGCATATTGCCCGCTACTTTGTCAGCGGATATTATATATGTGCTAACCAAGCTAGTTATGGTCGTTCTAAGAATTATCACTAAATATAAGAAATACATGCATATGTATATTAATCCTTTAACAATAACAAACATAGTTTTAAGATTACTTAAAAGAAATAACCTTGTAAACACATAGATATTGGTAATAAAGATAAAAAAGGGTCAAAGCAAACCTTAATACACAAACACCATAAAACATGATAAGACAATACATAAACATAATTTAACCTTGAGAAATTTTAAATGACTGTTTTATAATCAATATTATAAATAAATATGTATTACTCAAGGTCAGAGAAAATACAAATACGAATAAGAAATTATGATAAGAAAAATATGTTATTCCGCTAGTATATAAGACAGATATTTTTTATATTCAGACAGTTAAAAATAAGTAGTAAAGACGCATAGACGTCATATTTTTAATTCAAAATAAAAAATAGAATAAAAGACGCATCGCGTCGTGAAAAATTTTTTTTTAATAAAAGATAAATTAATGTCTTTAACTGGCGATCCTGCCAGGAGAGTTATAGAAATTACTCTTCAGTGAGCGGACCAACGTTATCCTTGTCGCAGCAAGGAAGTGAACCAAGACATTTTTCATAGAAGAAAAGAAATAAAACTTTCATAGACAAAAGTATAATAAATCCTTCATAGAAGGAAAGTGAAATCAATATAAAAAATCATCAAAATATAAATGAAATTGACCCGACATTGGAGAAGAAAGAGAACCTTTGACCAAAATAGAATATTGGAGAACACAACATCAACAATGGCAACTAATCCGGAAATCACTGCCATTACACAACAACTTTCTACACTCCAAGTGGCCATCCAAAAATTACAAGAAGAAAACCACCAATTGAGGACACAAATAGTTCCACAACCAGATGTAGAAGTCTATGAATCCAGAGTCATCATTCCTGGAAATGCGAATGAAATAGACCTGGAGTTTTTTAAGGCATTACTACGATTCGATGGCACATTATCGAAATATAAATCTTGGCGTACACAAGTAAAACGCGCCATGTCGACAATAGAGGTATATAATACTACCAGTAAGTACATGACAGCTCTTGGAATCGTGAGAGGCAAAATCATCGACAAGGCGGACGCAATATTAGATGACTATGAGACACCATTCAACATTGATGCCATCATTCGACGATTAGACATCGCGTTTCTACAAGAAGAATCCCTCTTTGAACTAGAAGAAAAACAACAGAACCTAAGGCAAGGAAATAAACCACTGAGTGAATTTCACGCTGAATTATCAAAAATACAAACTTTGATGCTCTCGAAAATCACCTTATCTGGGGATAAACCAGATGACATTACCGGACAAATTAGAAGATGTCAAGAAAGATCAGTTGATTTTTTCTGTGAAGGAGTAAACAATACATTCCTCAGGTCAACATTATTCAGGGAAAAGTTCAGAGACCTTGACCACGCATATTCAACAGCACGACAAATCACAGCCAAAGACAGAACGGGAAATTATGGCCTTATAAATTAGCCCCACCCAAGAAGGTTCGGAAGAGAAAATCCAAGACAGCCAACACACCACAACATGGGACATCAACCAAGACAAGTGGAAGTAACACGTCAGTATCATCAACCAAGACAAATGGAAGTAACACGTCAGTATCAGCAACCAAGACAAATGGAAGTAACACGTCAGTATCATCAACCAAGACAAATGGAAGTAACACGACAATTTCACCCACCGAGATACAACAACGATCAACCACGTCCAGAACCAATGGATAGTTCATCCGGAAACACGGCATTTAGACAAACCACTCATCACAACTATCAACAACCATGGAAAAGATTAAGAACACAAAGTGGACAATTTCAACAGAGGAATAACAACTTATCAACAGAAGAAGATGATGAACTGAGCATGATAACCGAAAATGGCATGGTAAATACATTAATAACTAAATCTTTAAACTGATAAATGGGTTGCCTTGTCTCACTATTAATGACGGTGACAAAAATTACTCTGTCCTGGTCGATACGGGAGCAACCCATAACTACATAAATAAGCAATTAAAATTTAATATTTCAAGTAAGTTAAGAGATAGTAGGCAATTAAGTTCAATACACGGCACACAGAAGTTAACATTTACGGTAGGAAAACAAATTGAAATAAGAGACAAAGTAAATTATTTAGTAGGAGAAAATATTTACAAAGAAAGGATTGACAGGTTAATGAAGGATAACAATGTCATAGGACAGTTGCCCTTCACTACAACAGTCGAAGCCACAATTAGGACTAAAACAGACGAACCCATTTGGACGAAGCAATACCCATATCCCATAGCGGATAATGACTTCGTAAATAAGGAAATAGAAAGACTTATAAAAGATGGAATCATCCAAAGAAGCAATAGTCCCTATAATTCACCCATTTGGACTGTCCCTAAAAAAGGAGTAGACGAGACAGGACGACCAAAACGACGAATGGTCGTTGATTTTTCAAAATTAAACGCAAATACTATAACAGATAGGTACATTATACCAGATGTTAATTTAACAATTCAAAATCTTGGTAAAGCCAAATACTTCACAACCCTAGACTTGGAATCAGGCTTCCATCAAATAAGAATTAAGGAAGAAGATAGAGAAAAAACTGCCTTTTGCATAAATGCAAGTACGAATTTGTGCGTATGCCATTCGGACTAAAAAACGGCCCCTCAATATTCCAAATATATGTCGATGACATTCTTCGGGAGTATATCGGTAAATTTGCATATGTCTATATAGACGATGTCCTCATTTACTCTTCTTCAATGGAAGAACACATGAAACATATCGAAATAATATTCCAAGCACTAAACCGGGCAACACTCAGGGTATCTGACGAGAAATCCAAATTCTTCCAAATGGAAGTGGAATACCTAGGACAAGTTATAAAACATAACAGGATATCCACAAATCCAGAGAAAATAGAAGCAATAGAAAAATATCCTTTACCAATAACACTTAAAGACCTGAGAGGATTTTTAGGTATGACAGGCTACTATCGTAAGTTCATACAAGGATATGCAAGCATAGCAAAACCATTAACAATACATTTGCGAGGGGATAATGGCTCAATAGGGAAAAATAAAAGTAAAACAACGGCATTATTACTAGATGATACAGCTATAAAAGCTTTTGAAAAATTAAAAATTGTTTAAAACAACAAGTGGAACTATTCCAGACAGATTACTCAAAACCATTTGAATTGACCACAGACGCTTCCAACATAGCTATTGGAGCTGTACTTAGTCAATCAAAAAAACCTATATTTTTCCTGAGTAGAACATTAAGTAAAACTGAGGAGAATTATTCAACGAATGAAAAGGAGTTATTAGTCATTATTTGGGCACTCCAGAAACTTAGAAACTATATATACGGAACAACAGATTTAACTATCTATACAGACCACCAATTTTTAACTTATGCGATATCAGATAAAAATCCCAACCCAAAACTTAAACGATGGAAAGCAATTATAGAAGATTTTGGTGCTAAGATCGTATATAAGCCAGGCCAACAAAATGTAGTTGCTGACGCCCTTTCTCGACAGCAAATAAACACTTCATCAGCGGACACAACACACTCAGCCGAGAGTTCATTTACAGAAATTATTAAACAGGTAACGCGACCTCTAAACGCATACGCTGAACAATATGAACTCATAAGAAACAATAAAATAAATGAAAGAAGAACACGAACAGTATTCCCAAACAAAGTTAGGCACACATTAAATTTCACAACCGAACAGAACTTAATAATAGAATTAAAAAAAACCTTACAACCAGGAAAAATTACTGCAATACACACCACAGCAGAGGATATTTATGTACTTAGCCCCATACTAAACAATACCTTTAATAACATAACCTTTGTATATACTCCTACAAAATTAACGGATATTAAAAAAAAAAAACAAATTGAGTTAGTAAAAAAAACGCATGATAGAGCGCATAGAGGATACAAAAATAACGTACAAGAAATTTTAGAGAAAAATTATTGGCCAGAAATATATAAAAACTGTAAAGCATACAATAAAAAATGCACAGCATGTCTTTTTGGTAAGTACGAAAGACGCCCAACTTACAGATTCGACTATACCAACCGAAGCAGGTGAATTTATACATGCAGATATTTATTATAATAAGCATAGGTCATATTTAGTAGCGATAGATAAATTCTCTAAATACATAGTTATCAGAGAATTAGACTCAAAAACTGAAATGGAAAAAAAGCTAGAAGAAATCGTTATAAATAATTTCCCAAAATGTAAACGATTAATGACAGATAACGAGGCTGTCCTAAACACACAAATGGTAAATCAATTTTGTGTAAAATACAATATAAGAAAGATTCAGACGCCAGTATACAGATCGGAGGCCAACGGACAAGTCGAACGCGCACACAATTCAATATCAGAACTAGCAAGAATATTAAAAATAAAAAATTCAACATCAGCCACGGAAGAACTACTTACATCAGTAAAAGAATTAAATAATACGAAACATTCGGTCACGGGACAGAGACCAACGGATATACATTTGAATTTAATCAATTTCAACAAAGAAGAAATAAGAAAAAAACTTGAAAACGCATCAACTAGGACATTACAAAGATTGAACGAAGGTACAAAACATAGGACTTTCAAAGAAGGAGATCAGATATTGGTACTCAGAAACAATATACGAAGTAAAAGTGATAGTCGCTACAAAAAAAGCAGTAGTCAAAGAAGATCGTGAGGACACAATCTTAACCCAAGGAGGGCAGGTTATACATAAAGACAACATAAAGAACTACATATTCAACAAAGATGATGAAGACATTCCCAATATTCCTAATCATGGTAATCGGAATCACAACACTAACACAAGCAGACCTTGTGCTACAAAATTTAACACGACGAAAATACGTACTAACAAGGAGTGACGATGTACTGTTATTCGATAACTATTCATATTTATTCCATATAACAAATTTAACAAAAATATTCATGTCATATAGACAAGTGCTTAGTGAAAGTTATATACCCACTACAGAAGAACAAATTTTGATTCATAAAATTGAAATTTTAGCGAATCAAATAAAGGAGCATAATATGCGTAAAAGATCAATAAAATTCTTAGGGTCTGTATTAAAATTTATTGCGGGTACCTCAGATCAAGATGATGTCATAAAAATTGAAGAAGCCATTAATACGTTAATTGAAAACAACGAGAAACAAAAAATTTAAAATTCTAGGTTCGAAAAAATTCTGAACACAATCCAAGGAGGAAATATTAAAAACCACATCATTTTGGAACAAGTACATGATCAATTACTACTTCTAACACGAACTATCAACGCAGCGAAAAACAACGAATATTTATCAGAAGCTGTGGACATGAACGATTTAAAGGAAATAACGGCACATGAATTAACAAAAGTTCCAATAATTAATATTCTAGAATACTCAGACATACACATCGCAAGGAATTATGAACTTATAATAACTATTTATAAATATCCAGTATTAAATAGACAATGTGAATACTTTAAGGTAACTCCAATAAGTTTCAAACATGGAAAAATTATAGTAGACCCCGAAGTAGCTAAATGCGAACAAAATTACCTTAGAATCACAAAATGTAGAAATTATTTAGGGAAAAATATATGTAGACGAAATAACAACACGGATGATTGTATTATACCACTTTTACAAAATTAAAATACTAAATGTTCAGTAATCCAAGAATACAACCAACCCATATTAGATGGAACACATACAGTAAATAATGAAACAATCATAGGGACAACATTAGTAAAATTCACAGATGAAGTAGAAATAAATAATATAACACACAGAAACATATTTTCCAAAATGTTACAAGCAATACACAACAAACATAGTGAGGAATTTGAGATATTGAAAATTTTACATTCTGAAACAGAATACGCATTTAATAATTTGGACTCATTAAGGAAGTTTACTATACCTATAGAAAAACACCCTGTAAAGTCATTTATCTTCTTAGTAATAACAATAATGGGAATTGCAGGAATCATTCACAGTGCTATAAAAATATTTAAATATTATATGCTATATAGACGAAATAAAACTAATGACAACTTTAAAGTTTTTTATGAAGGAGAAGTAATGAGAATACAAAATGCTCAATCTAACATTGTATAAATCGGGACGATTTATTTTCTAGGAGGGAGAGAGTTATGGTCGTTCTAAGAATTATCACTAAATATAAGAAATACATGCATATGTATATGAATCCTTTAACAATAACAAACATAGTTTTAAGATTACTTAAAAGAAATAACCTTGTAAACACATAGATATTACTAATAAAGATAAAAAAGGGTTAAAGCAAACCTTAATACACAAACACCATAAAACATGATAAGACAATACATAAACATAATTTAACCTTGAGAAATTTTAAATGACTGTTTTATAATCAATATTATAAATAAATATGTATTACTCAAGGTCAGAGAAAATACAAATACGAATAAGAAATTATGATAAGAAAAATATGTTATTCCGCTAGTATATAAGACAGATATTTTTTATATTCAGACAGTTAAAAATAAGTAGTAAAGACGCATAGACGTCATATTTTTAATTCAAAATAAAAAATAGAATAAAAGACGCATCGCGTCGTGAAAAATTTAGTTTTTTTAATAAAAGATAAATTAATGTCTTTAACTAGCTCTTTCATTTCACACACAAATACAAATGTCGCAAATGTCGTCATTTTGGTATTGTGTTCAACTGATACCTTCTTCATGTTGATTCCTTAAACCTACTCATAAAGCCCTTTTATTTGAAACCCATATTGATAAGTGTGTTTCTTGTCCAAAAGGAATATATTTTGATAGGCCGTTTTATTCTAGTAATTATAGAAATTCATTATATTATTTTTTATAATGTGCTAACCAAGTTCTTTTATTTGAAATCCATATTGATAGAGTTTAGTTCTAAGATGTTAGTTTCTTAAAATTAATCGTCGACCCCTTTTATTTCAGAACCTTATTGTTAGGCTAGTATCAAGTTTCGCTCTCCATTTTCTTGTTGAGGTCGTCTCAGAATTTTTTTATACAACTCGTATTTTTAATGTCCTTTTGTTTGAGACCCATATTGATAGGAATTATTTTCCTATTTTTGGCATTCTTTCGTTTTACGATTTTTTCGATTTACGCTACAGTTACACGACCAAGATTTACATTCAAGTTTTTCACACATACTGGTTGTCAAAAGTAATTTAAATTGAAAGCTGTGACTTAGGCTGCACGCAATTTTCAGCAATTTTCAAGCAAATTTATTTTCAATATGCCGTTGATAAGAAAACAGCTTAAACACACATTTTCATGGCTTCTATTTAGGTCTATAAACCGCAACACATCATTACATTTTTTACATATTTTTGTTCCTAATAATATTTA
Organism: Tachina lurida; assembly: GCA_944452675.1. Lineage (NCBI taxonomy): Eukaryota > Metazoa > Arthropoda > Insecta > Diptera > Tachinidae > Tachina > Tachina lurida. The sequence goes on from OX101753.1 coordinate 59,390,044, forward strand.
TTTAAAGTTAATTAAAGTTTTTAGGAGGAACATAACATTATGTGTAATAAAAGAACATAAAAATACTTTGCCGGCAGAATATTTGAAAACAAAAACGAAAAGTGTGCTCATTGAAATTGGTGTCAGTTGTTTTTTGCCTATAAATTTGAATACACAATTGGAAAGAAAATTTGAAGTCAAGGTCGCATCAAATTCTAAAAGTGTGAATGTATTAGTGAAAAAGTGTGAATGTATTGAAATTTGAAAGGCAAAACTTGATCGTGTAACCCTCAAGTTAGCAAAGTTTTGTTTTTTGGATTTTTTCGTTTAAGTGAAAAACCTAAATAATTCTAATGCTTATTTAATTTGAGGTTTTGAATTCATTTATTTATTTTATGAAGTGGGATTTGTACTAAGGGTACTATTTTCACCACTTATTTGTGTGAATTTCCATGCAGTTTTATACATCGGCATAAGAAGCTAATTATAAAATTTAACTACTAATGTAATAAAAACTGAACTGAGAACAAAAAATAAGCAAATCAACTAACATGCGCATAATTAGTAAGGAATAAACGACAATGGTAAGACTTTTGTAAATTTAGAGATGGTAACTTTGAGCCTTCATTACAAAACACATGAGCAAATTGAAATACGATGAATCAAACCAATTCACATATTCCAGTTGCAAAAAAGTTTCGTTTATAAAGCAGAAATCTACATCAACTGACACCACACACACTGTACCAAAACACAGAAGAACGCTGATGAGGAAGGTTTAGTGGTCTTCGAAAACGGCTGGCTGTTCCGTTCAACTATGTGTTGTTGTCAGAATATTTACAACTAACTTTGATGTTATTTGTTCATTAATAATTATCACATGTAATTTGGCATACAAGGGCGATGCGAACATTAGCCTGTTTCATAAAAATATAGAAACAAATACAGTTCGAACAATAATAATTAAATTAACTAAAAATAATTAAAAACTTACATACATATCGTTCATTTGCTGCAAGAACGGCATAACTCAAAAATCGGGATTTTTGAGTTAATAATACAGAATTATTACCAATATCATGTTCTATCTTGTGTAAAATACTCATTTTGATATCTTGTATTTAGACGAGTATATGCCGTTATTTCTACTCCTATGTTTGGCTCTTCTTTTACTCATAACAACGACACATTGTTAGTTACGCCACAGTCGTTAAGGTGTGAACATCGTTTTGTTTTCAGAAAGAGCGACATAATTTCCGTTGTGCCTTTATAAGTGAAAAAGTAAAATGTGTTTTATGTAGTAAAAATTCTTATATACGGGCATATTTTGTGTTCTGACTGTTTTGTTGAAAAAAATCATCTGATTATAACTAGCTATAACACAATAAGAACGACACATTTTAGTTTACAACAATACTATCAATGAACTTTAGCAGCAATAACGTCATAACTCAAAGTATAAACAATTTTCCATCTAAAAACAATTATTAAAAGTTTTTTACTCTACTTTTTTCTATACGGATACATTAAATATAAAATGATTTACAAGATGATATCAAAATATTTACATTTAGTCATTTTTCTTCAGAGCTATAGTCAATTGAACACTTAAAACGCATTTATCTCAAAATCTAAAATTTTGAGTTATAAGTTCAGTTAGGGCTAATAAATCAGTCAATGATTACACTGTGATACACAAAAAATATTCAGGGATTCTAATGTACCAATTCTATTTTGTTGGAGTCCATGGATGACGAAAATACCGTTGGTTTTTTTTTGGTCACTTCATAAACTGATTTTATAACGGTAAATGTAGTGAAAAACGAGGTTTCTTAGATTTTCAGTTGTAACTTCTTTGTTTCCCAACGGATTTCTTTTAACTTTTCGTTGGTGAAAAGAATTGAATATTATCTTTCAATAAAGATATATTTTTTGTAAATCGACTAAGAAATGGCTAAGTTACAGTCGTTGAAGTGTACAAAAAACCAATTAAAAAAGTATTATTTTGTTTTCCTCAGGCTATAAGTTGCTTATGAGTTACAAACTCTTTGTTGTTGGGAAACAAAGAAGTTACAACTGAAAATCTAAGAAACCCCGTTTTTCACTACATTTACCGTTATAAAATCACTTTATGAAGTGACCTAAAAAACCAACGATATTTTCGTCATCCATGGACTCCAACAAAACAGAATTGGTACATTAGAATTCCTGAATATTTTTTTTCTCAACTTTTGTAGCACAGTGTTATTTGTATTTTATTTTTAAATCTTATTTAAACACAAAAATTTGTTTCTCACTGCACAATTAAATCAAACTTAAATAGCCAACACTGTAGATTTAAGTGTTGTTTAAATTTTACAAACACACCATATGTTTTGTGCATGTGTGTGTTTTTTGAAGGTACGTACATGAACATCATGTGGTCGTATTAAAATGAATTTCGTTTAATTTTCGCAAATGTACAACAAATGTAACACATATTTTCATATCATGAAGTATATAAATAGAAAAATGCATTCTGATGCTCTTTTTGTAGCATAAAATGTGTTTTTTGCTATTTCACTTTTCTGCAAATTGATAAATCAACTTTCTTGTTTATATTGAACAGCTGGTTTTTGGAAAGCTTTCCATAATATTGTAGTGCTACCGTACTTTCAACTTAATTTGATAATAACTTTAATTAACCACTGAAAAAATGAAAGTGTATTTAAACACATTTTAATTTTTAATGAAAATTAACTCAAACTATATTTAAACATTCACTGATTTATTAGCTATTAAAGGTACCAAAAGCGGATAAAATTTTAAGCCTTATATGCTTGAATTACGGAAAACAGAAAAAACCCATCCCAGATGTTTTCTCGGAGAAAATGATTAAGGAAAAACTTTGCTTTCATATATAATACATACTTTAAAGATTAATTTTTTGAACGTTTTATCTCTCAAAACTATATATGTCAAAAAAGTACCAGGCAATTATTATTTTAGCAGTATTTATTTTTTTTTGGAATTTGAGTCTACCTGCTTTAGTTTCAGAGACATAAAGTTACAGATTTTACAAATTTTTGCAACTGTTCAACCCTTTGCATCCAAATTTGTTGTAAAATTTTTAGGGTTATCTTTTGCCGATTTTATAAAATTGAGAAACTTGTTACTGTTCTATAAGTCATTTAAGTTACAGGTGCCTGATTACTTAGTTGACTTATTTGAATTTGGAAGATCTATTAGAAATAGACAGTTGAAAATACCAAAGCTAACACCTATCTTGGAGCGGTCGTTTAATGTGAGGATAGCTAGAGATTTTAATAAATTGCCACCGTCTCTAAGAACATTTAACTTTTTTACTGATAGTTATAAGAGGAAACTTTTAGAAGTTCTTTCGTCAATATAGTCTGCTGGTTATGAATAAATTGTTATTCTGTGCCTCGTTTCTGTAAGGAATGTGAGAACTTTTCGAGTCGAAAAAATTGTTATCATCCTGTGAAACACAGGGTGAGTAAGAAAAAAACTGTATTTGTTGATATTTGTGTTAAGTTTATATAAGTTTTTATGTGAGTAACCCTGCGTAAAATAGGACAACCAATATAATTATTTAATTTTGTTGTGAATCAGAATTGATCAACCCTCGTACCCGTACATTGCACAACTTTGTTAACGCAGCAGCAATCAGTTCATTCACTTGGTTGTTTGCTAAATTCTTTGCGTTGACAAATTGTGCAATATCAATATTTCGTAATTGGGTCAAAAGCTAAATAGGTTAGCAAGTTAGCATAATAATAATAGCTGTTAAGCATAATATTAATGTATTTAAGTATGATTAAGTTTTGTATAAATAGTTGGATTTAAGAAAGCAACATTGGAGTTGTATTTTGGCAGTTATAATAGGGAGTTGTATTTTGGCAGTTGTAATAGGAGTAGTATTTAGGAGTTGTATTAAGAAGTTGTAATAGTGTCTTGTATTTAGCAGTCAAAAGTTAGAGTCATACCTGCGATTCCCACGGGACCCTCCAGGTTTAAAATTGTAAATTAAAATAAGATACTAGTTTTTAGTAACAAAGCCTTTTTAAAATAAATCCTTTAAATATACTCAAGAAAAATCCGTATTTAAATTAAAACACAACATTTTGGCGCAGCCGGTATTAGCAAGAGTACAGTTTGATACCTTTTGGCAGTTTGAAGGAAGTATATTGATATTGGAAAGCTATTTTAGCTCAATTTAATTTTAATATACTGAATTAAATTGTTAAAAGGATACGTTGTTCTGTATACCAACATTTACTACACAACGCAAGGTTTTAATGAGCTATTTTAGCTGCCTTAAGTTACGCAGACTTTGGTGGTAAACTCAACGACGATCAAACATTTGCTCGAGACAAATGGGACCAACACAAATGGTAAAAATATTTATATAAGTGTTGAATTAGTAAATTAAACTAGATAGATGCATAGTGAAAAATTCAAAATGATTAGCAGTAGTTAAATAGAAGGAAAGTTTGTTTGTGAAAGTGAACATTGAAAATAAAAGTGGATTTAGGAAATTTTGCTTGAGCTATATGGAGGATTTGAAAAAAAAATTACAAAAGACACAAGAGGAGACCAGGGAAATTTCTGAGCGAGTGTGGAATCTCATAAAGTACCTTAACAATACCAAAGAGTATATAGAATTAGTAAAGCATAAAGTGAGGAGCCAGGGAAACATAACCGAATTTGAAAAGATAGATATTTTATTGGAAGAACTACAAGTGCTACATGAACATCAACAAAGTCCAGCTATATCTAAGGAAATAGAAGAATATTTACACGTTAACCGGATTTTGAAGCAGCAGAACGAAAGCTTAAGAAAAACCATTGAAGAAGCTGAACAACAGATTCAAGACAGCGAACAGAAGACACAAGCATTTAAAGACTTCGCGCAGCGCGTTAACCCTAACTTGACTCCTGACCAGTTGCAGCAAGTCATCGAAAATAGAAAGGTGATAGAGGAAAAGACTCAACAAATCGAAACGCTGAAATCAAAGATACGAAACTTACAAGGAGAGACGAGGAAAGTGATTACAATTAACACCACAACAAGTAGTAACAACATGACAACTTTTACCGAACTCTTGAAAACCATATCCCATGTGGTACCAATTTTCTACGGAACTGATGGGCCAGAACTGGCAAGGGAAGCGAAGAAGTTTATTGAAGGATGTATGATAGCAAAGGATAAACTAGAAGAACCAGGTAATGTGATCGACATAATCAAATGCATCAAAACTAGATTATTTGGAAATGCTTACTCATATTTGCACAATAAAGAGTTCACAACAATAGAGGCCTTATGTCAGGCTATTAGAGAAAAATTTGTAAAAGGCAAAACTCTAACAGAATTGCAAGAACTAATTTTTAGTAGTAAGCAAGGTCCAACGGAGACAGCATATGAATTTGGAGAGAGACTAGAAGGACTACTTACAGATGCCACAGAACTAATTGCAGCACAATGGCAAGAAGTTTCCCATCAAAAATCTATGATAGATCATTGCAACCAATCCGCAGTAAGAAGTTGCATAAGAGGCTTACGAGATCCTAGATTGATGTCAAAATTCATCGGACACGAAAACGAAAAGCTATCTGCCCTGCTGAAAATCACCAAGGATGCTCAAAATCTCTTTGGTTCTAATATGAAACCTTCAAATATCATGACAATGCATACCGAGGAACCTTTATATGATACGGTCCAGCAGTTGATAAAAGAAGTCCGACAACTATCCATGCATCAGAAGACCTGTAACCATTCAATGCCAAACAGTAATTCACGAGAAAACTCAAAATACTGGAGCCCTATGATAGACGAATGCTATAATCAAGGAAACAGTATGTGCTATAATCAAAGCAGACGACAGGGGCATAACGAATGCAATTTCAGAAGGAATATAAAACCTCCAGACTATGGAATAAATAGGCAAAATTTCACAAGCTCGAGAACTCAAAATAAAAGTGAAACTAGGTATAACAACAATGAGGAGCGACGCTGTTTTAGATGCAATCAACAGGGTCACATTTCTACTAATTGCCCAAGAAACAGACGGAGTATAAATAGCGATAATAGAAATGGCATCAATAGAGGCAACAATGATGTAAACAGAAGCAGATATAATTACAACAGCAATAATTCGGGAAACGAGAATCGGCCCGGCCAAGATTAATGGACCGGAATGCCGAAAAATATAGAGAAATTACTAATGAAGAAAATAAAAATAAAACACAACACCCCGTAAAAACTAACTATGAAGAAGATAAAGCTTTTAATATCATAAATTCAGATATTAACAATATACACTTGACAGAGGAGCAGGATAATCAGAAACAGGAAGACAAGGATAACACCGAATTAATATCTGGTGCAAGACGCACAGATTTAGTAAGAAAATCCCTGAATAATATGGCAATGATGACATGTAATGATATAAATAATAGGATAATTAAGGACGGAAACGTCGCAGAACATCAAATAAACCACTCAGAGTACAAAAATGAACTGAGACTGGAGAGTGATATTAGTAGCAATGAAAGTTGTGAGATAAACGATGCGTATATAAGCTTCCCTTGTAGAGAAGCAAAAGAGGAAAAATTACTACTGTTGGTAGACTCAGGCGCTGATACTACACTAGTAAAGGAAGAAGCCTTGACATCGTGCATAAAAGTTAATGAAAATGAGAAGAAAACCTTGTCAGAAGCCTTTGGAGGAAACATGAGTACCAAAGGAACTATAACTGTGAACCACAAATACGTGGACGAACTAAGTTTTAAAATGCACATAGTACCAAAGGGCACAATTTTGCCAGCAGATGGTTTGCTGGGCCGAGATATGTTGTGGAATAGGTCGGTTACCGACACAATAAACAAAAACATAAAATTTTTTGAAAACCAGAGAGAAATAGTTTCCTTGCCACTTGTTTCAGAAATTCCTCCATTATATATATCCGAAAATTTTTCTATAAAAGGACGTTCCCAGGGAGTTGTATCAGTAGTATTAACCAAGGCTACGGGAAAAATAATAGTAAATAAATTAGAAATTTTACCAGGGGTTTTTGTGGGTGAAACCTTAATATCGATCAAAAGGGGAATAGGTTAGGACCATATGAAATTGTAGATATACCAACACGTGTAAACATAAAATTGAGAGCAAAAAGGTGTGAAAAGGTCTAATATAAGAATTTAGTAAAACCCTACAAGGAACAGCATTTAATATAAGGTATATATATATAGGATAATTGATCATCCAGTTACGATCCAGGCTATTTAGTTATAAATTTATAAGGGAGAGCATTGAACTTTAATTATTTTACTTTTTTATATAAATTTTGCTTCAAATGTAAAAAATTGTTTAACAACAGTAAATAATTAATTTCCGGGTACTTTAAAATAAACAAAAAACACAAATATGCTTACTAAAACGTTTCTCTAAATAATTAAAAAAAAAAAGAAAAAGAAATTAAACATAAAAAAGTTAGTTGAATAAACCATAGCTACAATACGTAATTGCAATTGAGCAAAATTGTTGACAAAAGGGAAATGATACAAAAATAAAGAACTTTTTTTAACTGCAATACGAGCTTGAGGAAAGTTAAGCTAGGTCAGTTATGCATTGTACGGTATGAGCTGGCGAATACGTGCGTCAACAACCTGAGGTATCAAAGTGCTGATGACGTATTTATTTGTTCTACATGCCGTGTATATGCACACCTGTTATCATGTTTTTATTTTTATTAATTTTAAGTTCAATAACTTTATGTTGACATACTTTAAATTTGATGACCATTTAAATTCAGTAATTTTAGATTGAAAAACAAAATAAAAACAATGACAAACAGTAATTATTTCCAAAAAAAAAAAACGTTGCCAACTAATGAAATTGTAAAGTCGAAATAATAACGAATCTTTAAGAAAAATTAATACATTGAAAATCTATAGGTGTATTTCAGTATGGTCAAATATTTAGTAATTAAATGAATATTAAATTAAAAAAATATATATATGTATATAGCACAAGAATTTCTTGTATACCATAAAGATAAGTGCAACAGTGTGACAATCCCCAGAAGCAAGAAAACTGACAGAAATGCAGATAACTCAAGTCTCCTGCAGCCAACAACATTACAGACCGAGTCTTCAAAAACAAAGTCAACAGAGCTGAAGCATAAAATAATTCTCTTATTCAACGGGCATAGTACATTGATGACAGATAATGAACCAGAACTACATGTGAGATGAATTATTGACTGCCATAGCAGAACTCCCAGTAGTCTGCAGGGTCAGATTACTCCGGGAGTCAAGTCCCAGTAATACTTCAAGGAAAATCTTTGTACAGATTACAACTCTATGAAATCAACTACAGAATATTGACATTCATTTGAGTACACCTAAATCAGTCATTTTACGGATTTATATTTCAATATCCGAAGTGAGGAAGTTTTTGGCACTGCAATCCTAAAATCAGAAAGTAAGATGGTTCATCGCAAATTGGTACATTCACCTTTACTACAAGCAGCTCAGTAACCGAGATATTGAAACTATAGTGAATATAGAAACTCTACCTTTAGCCAATTGATTGAAAATTAAAATTAACTAATGAATTGAATGAGGAGTAACTTCAAAGTGAATTCAAATGGACAATCAGTTAGCAATTGCTACAGATGTGCAACATTATATGTCCAACAAGCTTATATGTGTAATAACAATGTTTTGATGTGATGAACCACCAAAGTATATACCCCATATGAAAGTGTACAGGTCGTTCGTTCCAAGATGGGTGCTCACGTTCATGATGCCGTCGGGTTACAGTTGAAACTAAACATCCATTGTGTAAAATCACCATTTTGGACCCTTAGAACATCTAGTCTTAACCGAGAAAAATTTTATTGGCTTAGCTCCTGAAGATGCTGATTTCTCGATACACCTATGTTCGGCAGAGAACATTGTCCGTGTCGATGCTGTTTTATATCTTAGTGGCCCAAGCAAGGGCGTGCCTGCATAAAGAAGAAAATTACGAAATAATTAAATGTACCATACATTTCAACGCAGGAACACAAACCAAATCATGTCAACCTGACTGAGAGCTCAGGAATTATAAGATCAGCAGAATGCAGCGTATTTTTTCTACGTTAAAGGGGGAGTTATGTTATGAGTCCGTTTCGCTTACTGTTTAGCTACTTAGAATATCATAAGATCAACTACATTTAAGATTATATAATATGTAAAAGCATTTGACCCAAATAGTATTCTTTGAAAATATCTATAACTAGATATTTTCTTCTGCCAAGGGGGGAGGGATGTTGTGAATCAGAATTGATCAACCCTCGTACCCGTACATTGCACAACTTTGTTAACGCAGCAGCAATCAGTTCATTCACTTGGTTGTTTGCTAAATTCTTTGCGTTGACAAATTGTGCAATATCAATATTTCGTAATTGGGTCAAAAGCTAAATAGGTTAGCAAGTTAGCATAATAATAATAGCTGTTAAGCATAATATTAATGTATTTAAGTATGATTAAGTTTTGTATAAATAGTTGGATTTAAGAAAGCAACATTGGAGTTGTATTTTGGCAGTTATAATAGGGAGTTGTATTTTGGCAGTTGTAATAGGAGTAGTATTTAGGAGTTGTATTAAGAAGTTGTAATAGTGTCTTGTATTTAGCAGTCAAAAGTTAGAGTCATACCTGCGATTCCCACGGGACCCTCCAGGTTTAAAATTGTAAATTAAAATAAGATACTAGTTTTTAGTAACAAAGCCTTTTTAAAATAAATCCTTTAAATATACTCAAGAAAAATCCGTATTTAAATTAAAACACAACATTTTGGCGCAGCCGGTATTAGCAAGAGTACAGTTTGATACCTTTTGGTAGTTTGAAGGAAGTATATTGATATTGGAAAGCTATTTTAGCTCAATTTAATTTTAATATACTGAATTAAATTGTTAAAAGGATACGTTGTTCTGTATACCAACATTTACTACACAACGCAAGGTTTTAATGAGTTATTTTAGCTTCCTTAAGTTACGCAGACTTTGGTGGTAAACTCAACGACGATCAAACATTTGCTCGAGACAAATGGGACCAACACAAATGGTAAAAATATTTATATAAGTGTTGAATTAGTAAATTAAACTAGATAGATGCATAGTGAAAAATTCAAAATGATTAGCAGTAGTTAAATAGAAGGAAAGTTTGTTTGTGAAAGTGAACATTGAAAATAAAAGTGGATTTAGGAAATTTTGCTTGAGCTATATGGAGGATTTGAAAAAAAAATTACAAAAGACACAAGAGGAGACCAGGGAAATTTCTGAGCGAGTGTGGAATCTCATAAAGTACCTTAACAATACCAAAGAGTATATAGAATTAGTAAAGCATAAAGTGAGGAGCCAGGGAAACATAACCGAATTTGAAAAGATAGATATTTTATTGGAAGAACTACAAGTGCTACATGAACATCAACAAAGTCCAGCTATATCTAAGGAAATAGAAGAATATTTACACGTTAACCGGATTTTGAAGCAGCAGAACGAAAGCTTAAGAAAAACCATTGAAGAAGCTGAACAACAGATTCAAGACAGCGAACAGAAGACACAAGCATTTAAAGACTTCGCGCAGCGCGTTAACCCTAACTTGACTCCTGACCAGTTGCAGCAAGTCATCGAAAATAGAAAGGTGATAGAGGAAAAGACTCAACAAATCGAAACGCTGAAATCAAAGATACGAAACTTACAAGGAGAGACGAGGAAAGTGATTACAATTAACACCACAACAAGTAGTAACAACATGACAACTTTTACCGAACTCTTGAAAACCATATCCCATGTGGTACCAATTTTCTACGGAACTGATGGGCCAGAACTGGCAAGGGAAGCGAAGAAGTTTATTGAAGGATGTATGATAGCAAAGGATAAACTAGAAGAACCAGGTAATGTGATCGACATAATCAAATGCATCAAAACTAGATTATTTGGAAATGCTTACTCATATTTGCACAATAAAGAGTTCACAACAATAGAGGCCTTATGTCAGGCTATTAGAGAAAAATTTGTAAAAGGCAAAACTCTAACAGAATTGCAAGAACTAATTTTTAGTAGTAAGCAAGGTCCAACGGAGACAGCATATGAATTTGGAGAGAGACTAGAAGGACTACTTACAGATGCCACAGAACTAATTGCAGCACAATGGCAAGAAGTTTCCCATCAAAAATCTATGATAGATCATTGCAACCAATCCGCAGTAAGAAGTTGCATAAGAGGCTTACGAGATCCTAGATTGATGTCAAAATTCATCGGACACGAAAACGAAAAGCTATCTGCCCTGCTGAAAATCACCAAGGATGCTCAAAATCTCTTTGGTTCTAATATGAAACCTTCAAATATCATGACAATGCATACCGAGGAACCTTTATATGATACGGTCCAGCAGTTGATAAAAGAAGTCCGACAACTATCCATGCATCAGAAGACCTGTAACCATTCAATGCCAAACAGTATTTCACGAGAAAACTCAAAATACTGGAGCCCTATGATAGACGAATGCTACAATCAAGGAAACAGTATGTGCTATAATCAAAGCAGACGACAGGGGCATAACGAATGCAATTTCAGAAGGAATATAAAACCTCCAGACTATGGAATAAATAGGCAAAATTTCACAAGCTCGAGAACTCAAAATAAAAGTGAAACTAGGTATAACAACAATGAGGAGCGACGCTGTTTTAGATGCAATCAACAGGGTCACATTTCTACTAATTGCCCAAGAAACAGACGGAGTATAAATAGCGATAATAGAAATGGCATCAATAGAGGCAACAATGATGTAAACAGAAGCAGATATAATTACAACAGCAATAATTCGGGAAACGAGAATCGGCCCGGCCAAGATTAATGGACCGGAATGCCGAAAAATATAGAGAAATTACTAATGAAGAAAATAAAAATAAAACACAACACCCCGTAAAAACTAACTATGAAGAAGATAAAGCTTTTAATATCATAAATTTAGATATTAACAATATACACTTGACAGAGGAGCAGGATAATCAGAAACAGGAAGACAAGGATAACACCGAATTAATATCTGGTGCAAGACGCACAGATTTAGTAAGAAAATCCCTGAATAATATGGCAATGATGACATGTAATGATATAAATAATAGGATAATTAAGAACGGAAACGTCGCAGAATATCAAATCAACCACTCAGAGTACAAAAATGAACTGAGACTGGAGAGTGATGTTAGTAGCAATGAAAGTTGTGAGATAAACGATGCGTATATAAGCTTCCCTTGTAGAGAAGCAAAAGAGGAAAAATTACTACTGTTGGTAGACTCAGGCGCTGATACTACACTAGTAAAGGAAGAAGCCTTGACATCGTGCATAAAAGTTAATGAAAATGAGAAGAAAACCTTGTCAGAAGCCTTTGGAGGAAACATGAGTACCAAAGGAACTATAACTGTGAACCACAAATACGTGGACGAACTAAGTTTTAAAATGCACATAGTACCAAAGGGCACAATTTTGCCAGCAGATGGTTTGCTGGGCCGAGATATGTTGTGGAATAGGTCGGTTACCGACACAATAAACAAAAACATAAAATTTTTTGAAAACCAGAGAGAAATAGTTTCCTTGCCACTTGTTTCAGAAATTCCTCCATTATATATATCCGAAAATTTTTCTATAAAAGGACGTTCCCAGGGAGTTGTATCAGTAGTATTAACCAAGGCTACGGGAAAAATAATAGTAAATAAATTAGAAATTTTACCAGGGGTTTTTGTGGGTGAAACCTTAATATCGATCAAAAGGGGAATAGGTTAGGACCATATGAAATTGTAGATATACCAACACGTGTAAACATAAAATTGAGAGCAAAAAGGTGTGAAAAGGTCTAATATAAGAATTTAGTAAAACCCTACAAGGAACAGCATTTAATATAAGGTATATATATATATAGGATAATTGATCATCCAGTTACGATCCAGGCTATTTAGTTATAAATTTATAAGGGAGAGCATTGAACTTTAATTATTTTACTTTTTTATATAAATTTTGCTTCAAATGTAAAAAATTGTTTAACAACAGTAAATAATTAATTTCCGGGTACTTTAAAATAAACAAAAAACACAAATATGCTTACTAAAACGTTTCTCTAAATAATTAAAAAAAAAGAAAAAGAAATTAAACATAAAAAAGTTAGTTGAATAAACCATCGCTACAATACGTAATTGCAATTGAGCAAAATTGTTGACAAAAGGGAAATGATACAAAAATAAAGAACTTTTTTTAACTGCAATACGAGCTTGAGGAAAGTTAAGCTAGGTCAGTTATGCATTGTACGGTATGAGCTGGCGAATACGTGCGTCAACAACCTGAGGTATCAAAGTGCTGATGACGTATTTATTTGTTCTACATGCCGTGTATATGCACACCTGTTATCATGTTTTTATTTTTATTAATTTTAAGTTCAACAACTTTATGTTGACATACTTTAAATTTGATGACCATTTAAATTCAGTAATTTTAGATTGAAAAACAAAATAAAAACAATGACAAACAGTAATTATTTCCAAAAAAAAACGTTGCCAACTAATGAAATTGTAAAGTCGAAATAATAACGAATCTTTAAGAAAAATTAATACATTGAAAATCTATAGGTGTATTTCAGTATGGTCAAATATTTAGTAATTAAATGAATATTAAATTAAAAAAATATATATATGTATATAGCACAAGAATTTCTTGTATACCATAAAGATAAGTGCAACAGTGTGACAATCCCCAGAAGCAAGAAAACTGACAGAAATGCAGATAACTCAAGTCTCCTGCAGCCAACAACATTACAGACCGAGTCTTCAAAAACAAAGTCAACAGAGCTGAAGCATAAAATAATTCTCTTATTCAACGGGCATAGTACATTGATGACAGATAATGAACCAGAACTACATGTGAGATGAATTATTGACTGCCATAGCAGAACTCCCAGTAGTCTGCAGGGTCAGATTACTCCGGGAGTCAAGTCCCAGTAATACTTCAAGGAAAATCTTTGTACAGATTACAACTCTATGAAATCAACTACAGAATATTGACATTCATTTGAGTACACCTAAATCAGTCATTTTACGGATTTATATTTCAATATCCGAAGTGAGGAAGTTTTTGGCACTGCAATCCTAAAATCAGAAAGTAAGATGGTTCATCGCAAATTGGTACATTCACCTTTACTACAAGCAGCTCAGTAACCGAGATATTGAAACTATAGTGAATATAGAAACTCTACCTTTAGCCAATTGATTGAAAATTAAAATTAACTAATGAATTGAATGAGGAGTAACTTCAAAGTGAATTCAAATGGACAATCAGTTAGCAATTGCTACAGATGTGCAACATTATATGTCCAACAAGCTTATATGTGTAATAACAATGTTTTGATGTGATGAACCACCAAAGTATATACCCCATATGAAAGTGTACAGGTCGTTCGTTCCAAGATGGGTGCTCACGTTCATGATGCCGTCGGGTTACAGTTGAAACTAAACATCCATTGTGTAAAATCACCATTTTGGACCCTTAGAACATCTAGTCTTAACCGAGAAAAATTTTATTGGCTTAGCTCCTGAAGATGCTGATTTCTCGATACACCTATGTTCGGCAGAGAACATTGTCCGTGTCGATGATGTTTTATATCTTAGTGGCCCAAGCAAGGGCGTGCCTGCATAAAGAAGAAAATTACGAAATAATTAAATGTACCATACATTTCAACGCAGGAACACAAACCAAATCATGTCAACCTGACTGAGAGCTCAGGAATTATAAGATCAGCAGAATGCAGCGTATTTTTTCTACGTTAAAGGGGGAGTTATGTTATGAGTCCGTTTCGCTTACTGTTTAGCTACTTAGAATATCATAAGATCAACTACATTTAAGATTATATAATATGTAAAAGCATTTGACCCAAATAGTATTCTTTGAAAATATCTATAACTAGATATTTTCTTCTGCCAAGGGGGGAGGGATGTTGTGAATCAGAATTGATCAACCCTCGTACCCGTACATTGCACAACTTTGTTAACGCAGCAGCAATCAGTTCATTCACTTGGTTGTTTGCTAAATTCTTTGCGTTGACAAATTGTGCAATATCAATATTTCGTAATTGGGTCAAAAGCTAAATAGGTTAGCAAGTTAGCATAATAATAATAGCTGTTAAGCATAATATTAATGTATTTAAGTATGATTAAGTTTTGTATAAATAGTTGGATTTAAGAAAGCAACATTGGAGTTGTATTTTGGCAGTTATAATAGGGAGTTGTATTTTGGCAGTTGTAATAGGAGTAGTATTTAGGAGTTGTATTAAGAAGTTGTAATAGTGTCTTGTATTTAGCAGTCAAAAGTTAGAGTCATACCTGCGATTCCCACGGGACCCTCCAGGTTTAAAATTGTAAATTAAAATAAGATACTAGTTTTTAGTAACAAAGCCTTTTTAAAATAAATCCTTTAAATATACTCAAGAAAAATCCGTATTTAAATTAAAACACAACATTTTGGCGCAGCCGGTATTAGCAAGAGTACAGTTTGATACCTTTTGGTAGTTTGAAGGAAGTATATTGATATTGGAAAGCTATTTTAGCTCAATTTAATTTTAATATACTGAATTAAATTGTTAAAAGGATACGTTGTTCTGTATACCAACATTTACTACACAACGCAAGGTTTTAATGAGCTATTTTAGCTGCCTTAAGTTACGCAGACTTTGGTGGTAAACTCAACGACGATCAAACATTTGCTCGAGACAAATGGGACCAACACAAATGGTAAAAATATTTATATAAGTGTTGAATTAGTAAATTAAACTAGATAGATGCATAGTGAAAAATTCAAAATGATTAGTAGTAGTTAAATAGAAGGAAAGTTTGTTTGTGAAAGTGAACATTGAAAATAAAAGTGGATTTAGGAAATTTTGCTTGAGCTATATGGAGGATTTGAAAAAAAAATTACAAAAGACACAAGAGGAGACCAGGGAAATTTCTGAGCGAGTGTGGAATCTCATAAAGTACCTTAACAATACCAAAGAGTATATAGAATTAGTAAAGCATAAAGTGAGGAGCCAGGGAAACATAACCGAATTTGAAAAGATAGATATTTTATTGGAAGAACTACAAGTGCTACATGAACATCAACAAAGTCCAGCTATATCTAAGGAAATATAAGAATATTTACACGTTAACCGGATTTTGAAGCAGCAGAACGAAAGCTTAAGAAAAACCATTGAAGAAGCTGAACAACAGATTCAAGACAGCGAACAGAAGACACAAGCATTTAAAGACTTCGCGCAGCGCGTTAACCCTAACTTGACTCCTGACCAGTTGCAGCAAGTCATCGAAAATAGAAAGGTGATAGAGGAAAAGACTCAACAAATCGAAACGCTGAAATCAAAGATACGAAACTTACAAGGAGAGACGAGGAAAGTGATTACAATTAACACCACAACAAGTAGTAACAACATGACAACTTTTACCGAACTCTTGAAAACCATATCCCATGTGGTACCAATTTTCTACGGAACTGATGGGCCAGAACTGGCAAGGGAAGCGAAGAAGTTTATTGAAGGATGTATGATAGCAAAGGATAAACTAGAAGAACCAGGTAATGTGATCGACATAATCAAATGCATCAAAACTAGATTATTTGGAAATGCTTACTCATATTTGCACAATAAAGAGTTCACAACAATAGAGGCCTTATGTCAGGCTATTAGAGAAAAATTTGTAAAAGGCAAAACTCTAACAGAATTGCAAGAACTAATTTTTAGTAGTAAGCAAGGTCCAACGGAGACAGCATATGAATTTGGAGAGAGACTAGAAGGACTACTTACAGATGCCACAGAACTAATTGCAGCACAATGGCAAGAAGTTTCCCATCAAAAATCTATGATAGATCATTGCAACCAATCCGCAGTAAGAAGTTGCATAAGAGGCTTACGAGATCCTAGATTGATGTCAAAATTCATCGGACACGAAAACGAAAAGCTATCTGCCCTGCTGAAAATCACCAAGGATGCTCAAAATCTCTTTGGTTCTAATATGAAACCTTCAAATATCATGACAATGCATACCGAGGAACCTTTATATGATACGGTCCAGCAGTTGATAAAAGAAGTCCGACAACTATCCATGCATCAGAAGACCTGTAACCATTCAATGCCAAACAGTAATTCACGAGAAAACTCAAAATACTGGAGCCCTATGATAGACGAATGCTATAATCAAGGAAACAGTATGTGCTATAATCAAAGCAGACGACAGGGGCATAACGAATGCAATTTCAGAAGGAATATAAAACCTCCAGACTATGGAATAAATAGGCAAAATTTCACAAGCTCGAGAACTCAAAATAAAAGTGAAACTAGGTATAACAACAATGAGGAGCGACGCTGTTTTAGATGCAATCAACAGGGTCACATTTCTACTAATTGCCCAAGAAACAGACGGAGTATAAATAGCGATAATAGAAATGGCATCAATAGAGGCAACAATGATGTAAACAGAAGCAGATATAATTACAACAGCAATAATTCGGGAAACGAGAATCGGCCCGGCCAAGATTAATGGACCGGAATGCCGAAAAATATAGAGAAATTACTAATGAAGAAAATAAAAATAAAACACAACACCCCGTAAAAACTAACTATGAAGAAGATAAAGCTTTTAATATCATAAATTCAGATATTAACAATATACACTTGACAGAGGAGCAGGATAATCAGAAACAGGAAGACAAGGATAACACCGAATTAATATCTGGTGCAAGACGCACAGATTTAGTAAGAAAATCCCTGAATAATATGGCAATGATGACATGTAATGATATAAATAATAGGATAATTAAGGACGGAAACGTCGCAGAACATCAAATAAACCACTCAGAGTACAAAAATGAACTGAGACTGGAGAGTGATATTAGTAGCAATGAAAGTTGTGAGATAAACGATGCGTATATAAGCTTCCCTTGTAGAGAAGCAAAAGAGGAAAAATTACTACTGTTGGTAGACTCAGGCGCTGATACTACACTAGTAAAGGAAGAAGCCTTGACATCGTGCATAAAAGTTAATGAAAATGAGAAGAAAACCTTGTCAGAAGCCTTTGGAGGAAACATGAGTACCAAAGGAACTATAACTGTGAACCACAAATACGTGGACGAACTAAGTTTTAAAATGCACATAGTACCAAAGGGCACAATTTTGCCAGCAGATGGTTTGCTGGGCCGAGATATGTTGTGGAATAGGTCGGTTACCGACACAATAAACAAAAACATAAAATTTTTTGAAAACCAGAGAGAAATAGTTTCCTTGCCACTTGTTTCAGAAATTCCTCCATTATATATATCCGAAAATTTTTCTATAAAAGGACGTTCCCGGGGAGTTGTATCAGTAGTATTAACCAAGGCTACGGGAAAAATAATAGTAAATAAATTAGAAATTTTACCAGGGGTTTTTGTGGGTGAAACCTTAATATCGATCAAAAGTTGAATAGGTTAGGACCATATGAAATTGTAGATATACCAACACGTGTAAACATAAAATTGAGAGCAAAAAGGTGTGAAAAGGTCTAATATAAGAATTTAGTAAAACCCTACAAGGAACAGCATTTAATATAAGGTATATATATATATAGGATAATTGATCATCCAGTTACGATCCAGGCTATTTAGTTATAAATTTATAAGGGAGAGCATTGAACTTTAATTATTTTACTTTTTTATATAAATTTTGCTTCAAATGTAAAAAATTGTTTAACAACAGTAAATAATTAATTTCCGGGTACTTTAAAATAAACAAAAAACACAAATATGCTTACTAAAACGTTTCTCTAAATAATTAAAAAAAAAAGAAAAAGAAATTAAACATAAAAAAGTTAGTTGAATAAACCATAGCTACAATACGTAATTGCAATTGAGCAAAATTGTTGACAAAAGGGAAATGATACAAAAATAAAGAACTTTTTTTAACTGCAATACGAGCTTGAGGAAAGTTAAGCTAGGTCAGTTATGCATTGTACGGTATGAGCTGGCGAATACGTGCGTCAACAACCTGAGGTATCAAAGTGCTGATGACGTATTTATTTGTTCTACATGCCGTGTATATGCACACCTGTTATCATGTTTTTATTTTTATTAATTTTAAGTTCAACAACTTTATGTTGACATACTTTAAATTTGATGACCATTTAAATTCAGTAATTTTAGATTGAAAAACAAAATAAAAACAATGACAAACAGTAATTATTTCCAAAAAAAAACGTTGCCAACTAATGAAATTGTAAAGTCGAAATAATAACGAATCTTTAAGAAAAATTAATACATTGAAAATCTATAGGTGTATTTCAGTATGGTCAAATATTTAGTAATTAAATGAATATTAAATTAAAAAAATATATATATGTATATAGCACAAGAATTTCTTGTATACCATAAAGATAAGTGCAACAGTGTGACAATCCCCAGAAGCAAGAAAACTGACAGAAATGCAGATAACTCAAGTCTCCTGCAGCCAACAACATTACAGACCGAGTCTTCAAAAACAAAGTCAACAGAGCTGAAGCATAAAATAATTCTCTTATTCAACGGGCATAGTACATTGATGACAGATAATGAACCAGAACTACATGTGAGATGAATTATTGACTGCCATAGCAGAACTCCCAGTAGTCTGCAGAGTCAGATTACTCCGGGAGTCAAGTCCCAGTAATACTTCAAGGAAAATCTTTGTACAGATTACAACTCTATGAAATCAACTACAGAATATTGACATTCATTTGAGTACACCTAAATCAGTCATTTTACGGATTTATATTTCAATATCCGAAGTGAGGAAGTTTTTGGCACTGCAATCCTAAAATCAGAAAGTAAGATGGTTCATCGCAAATTGGTACATTCACCTTTACTACAAGCAGCTCAGTAACCGAGATATTGAAACTATAGTGAATATAGAAACTCTACCTTTAGCCAATTGATTGAAAATTAAAATTAACTAATGAATTGAATGAGGAGTAACTTCAAAGTGAATTCAAATGGACAATCAGTTAGCAATTGCTACAGATGTGCAACATTATATGTCCAACAAGCTTATATGTGTAATAACAATGTTTTGATGTGATGAACCACCAAAGTATATACCCCATATGAAAGTGTACAGGTCGTTCGTTCCAAGATGGGTGCTCACGTTCATGATGCCGTCGGGTTACAGTTGAAACTAAACATCCATTGTGTAAAATCACCATTTTGGACCCTTAGAACATCTAGTCTTAACCGAGAAAAATTTTATTGGCTTAGCTCCTGAAGATGCTGATTTCTCGATACACCTATGTTCGGCAGAGAACATTGTCCGTGTCGATGCTGTTTTATATCTTAGTGGCCCAAGCAAGGGCGTGCCTGCATAAAGAAGAAAATTACGAAATAATTAAATGTACCATACATTTCAACGCAGGAACACAAACCAAATCATGTCAACCTGACTGAGAGCTCAGGAATTATAAGATCAGCAGAATGCAGCGTATTTTTTCTACGTTAAAGGGGGAGTTATGTTATGAGTCCGTTTCGCTTACTGTTTAGCTACTTAGAATATCATAAGATCAACTACATTTAAGATTATATAATATGTAAAAGCATTTGACCCAAATAGTATTCTTTGAAAATATCTATAACTAGATATTTTCTTCTGCCAAGGGGGGAGGGATGTTGTGAATCAGAATTGATCAACCCTCGTACCCGTACATTGCACAACTTTGTTAACGCAGCAGCAATCAGTTCATTCACTTGGTTGTTTGCTAAATTCTTTGCGTTGACAAATTGTGCAATATCAATATTTCGTAATTGGGTCAAAAGCTAAATAGGTTAGCAAGTTAGCATAATAATAATAGCTGTTAAGCATAATATTAATGTATTTAAGTATGATTAAGTTTTGTATAAATAGTTGGATTTAAGAAAGCAACATTGGAGTTGTATTTTGGCAGTTATAATAGGGAGTTGTATTTTGGCAGTTGTAATAGGAGTAGTATTTAGGAGTTGTATTAAGAAGTTGTAATAGTGTCTTGTATTTAGCAGTCAAAAGTTAGAGTCATACCTGCGATTCCCACGGGACCCTCCAGGTTTAAAATTGTAAATTAAAATAAGATACTAGTTTTTAGTAACAAAGCCTTTTTAAAATAAATCCTTTAAATATACTCAAGAAAAATCCGTATTTAAATTAAAACACAACAATTTATCTCCATGCGAGAAATTCTCACAAGTTACAGAAATGGGGTACTGGTTAGGTATATGGTATTATGGTAAATGTGTTTTTATTGGGTTTTGTTAAAGCTATATCATTGTGCAATATAGTTATTACTTTATATTATATATTTATTTTTTTTTATTTTTTTTGCACAATATTAAATGTATACGTATAACTTATATAATTTGTTAAATATTGTAATTATTTATTTACTACTGCCAAATTGGATTTTTGAATGTATGTAGTTAATTCGGTATTTTGTATATTGTGAGGCATCATTCCTCAATAATACTTTGCATTTGTTTTGAAAATAAAGAAAAAAAATATATGTATCGTATTGAAAAAAAAAATTTTTATTTGAAATTTCAACACGTATATACGTTGGTTTTTTTATGTGAGCGTTAGAAATAAATTTGTTAAACATAACGCGAGTTCGTCTCAATAATTTAGAATTGCAAACTTTATATATAAATAATTGAGTATATATATAATTCAGCAATTTATTTCAAGGTAAGATAAGAGCCGTGATGCGATTAACTTTTAGAGAGTTTTTTTTGTGTTACTTGCAAAATTCGCATCAATATAATTATACTTATATATGCACATATAATTTCAGATCTAATAGTTATTTTACATCAGAGTGTTCAGTTTCGATGAGACCTGCCACAAACTTTTCCGAACATTTGCTCTCGTTGTTATCCTGTGATAAAATTAACAAGAAATTGTTTCATTGAAAAGGAGCTGTAGAAGTATTATTTTTGGTTACAACGGTTGTCACAGTATTCTTCGGTTGTTTCTGTATGATTGGGCAGATTAATATTTAATTCATCTTCAAACGCTAAATTTAAAGAATTGCTAACCTAATGACTACTTTTATTAAACGGATTTAACACATACACATACGTATTACATATGTACATATATATACAAGGAAAGAGGAATTTTAGTTTCTTTATTTCTTTGAGTTTTTTTTAATATTTTTCTTTATCGATCGGTTGAATAGCTACCTAACTTTAAATAATTATGTATTGAATCGTAGTATAATTCTATAGGAGCAAGAACCACCCTAATTTCCATGAGCACGGCCGGTATGAATAGGTAGCACGGCTCCTTGAGAAGAAGAACTTATAATGGTTTGGTTCGTTACATAGATTTAAATGGCGCCCAACGTGGGGCATCAGCAAATAGGTTTCAACATTAATATGTTATTGACTCTACAATCTCATAATTACAGCTTTATTTTGTTTCTGCTGGTGTCTTACATGAATATCTACAGTTTCCGTGTGTCGATTTTATATTATTTTTTTTATATTAATTTTCGGCTGTTTAACTTTTGACCTTTTAATTTTTGGTTTCTGGATTTTAAGTCTTTTCGTTTCAGAATGTCTTAACCAAGTCAATATAGAGGCAAAATTTTATGTTTTGGGTAACAGAATACTGATTGAGATTTTGAATTTTGACTTGAATAATGTCGGATTATTACTCACATATTTTGCATACAATATTTTATTTTTCATTTGATTTTATTTTTCGTAGTGCAAATTTTAGGATGACGTGTGATTGAAAATATTTTTTTTGGTTTATCCTGATTTATTTTACTCCATACTATTCCTAATAATTGCTATATTTTTTTTTACTACATGTTATATTAGGATTTGGGATTTTCATTATAAACTGATTATAGTTTAGGTTTACCAGTTTTAATAGTTTTTTTTGTATTATTGTTTACTAATGGAGCTTGATTTTTTTTATATTTTTCTTACCAGTTTTTGACCTTAACTGATTAGTGTAATTTGAAATTGTAATATTTTTGTTTGATAAAAATTAAATATATAAAATGCCACTTACAAGAAGTCGCGACAATTTGTTGAATATGGATGAGGCAACGAATTGTAGTTTTACAATTCCCGTTGACGAAAGTAATGCTACACAAACGGTTAATCAAGGACGTGCAAAGGGTGCACGCCCTAAAACTAACAAAAATCCTTCTACTTTAAATACTAACAGAAATGAAGAACAGGTATTAGAATTAATAACAAATTCAATGGGTAGTTTTCGCATTGAGATGACGGAATTCTTAAGAAATAAACTTATGACTATGATGCATGACATGAACTTGGGAAATAATCCTAGTCCTCCTATGATGAGGCCTAGGAATGAAAATATTTCAAATTTACCTCCTATAAATAATCGAGAACAAGGAAGAGAACCTTTTGTGGGAGAAAAAGCTTCGAATATAATTCGTAATTGGCGGATAAAATTTTCTGGGTGTGAAGACCAGATGGCCGTAGACGAATTTATATATCGGATTAACACACTTACAACAAACAATTTAGACGGTGATTTTGAGGTTTTATCTAAGCATGCTCACAGCCTATTCGAAGGTAAAGTATTGGATTGGTACTGGCGATACCATAGGAACGAAAATAATTTGGACTGGTTCACTTTGAGTCAAGCTTTGCGAGAGCAGTATAAAGCGGATTATAATGATTTCGATATTATGGAAGAGATCCACAGACGGAAACAATAAAGTGGAGAAGTGTTTGACGATTTTTACGATTTCATTTCCACTATAGCTAATAAACTGAAAAATCCAATTACTGATGCAAATTTATGTGCAATTTTAATTCGCAATCTGAGAAATGAGATCAGATATGAACTCATCCATTTGAATATTTCGAGTGTATCTCAACTTCGCGTTGAAGTAAAACGTCACGAGAAGTTTATGAAGGATGTTATTGGCTTTGAACATCGAAAGACTCATAAAGGTCGTATATCTGAAATGCATACTAAAACTTTAGAATCAGATGTTTCAGAAACACAAACAGTTTCCGAGGTTTCTGCGATACGTGACGAAGCCAAATGTTGGAACTATGATAAAACCGGGCATAATTATTATGACTGCATGGAAATACGTCGCATTTTTTGTTATGGATGTGGAGAAAAAAACACATATAGACCATCTTGTCCTAAATGTACTGAAAAGATACAGGGAAACGGACAGAAGGATGTCCGGCGATATTAACCCGGACTGTGGGGCAAATTGATCTGTAATTGGTGGTGCCTTGGCTACAGAGGTACAAAGCTTTGAGGATTTTAGGAAATGCAATGGTAATGTAAGAACAGCTGACGGGCAAAGACAAAATATTTTAGGAACTGTGACCTTAATATTGACTTTTCAAAAAGAGGAAAGACCCATATACTTTTTAGTAGTACCTTCTATTCAACAAAATATAATTTGTGGCTGCGATTTTTGGACTGAATTTGGTGTAAAAATTTCAGTTCCAGAAATTGCTGAAATTGAGGACGTTGAGTCTGATTCCGACAGACTGAAGTTAACCCCCCTTCAGGAAGAACAGCTAGGCAATATAATTGCATTATTTCCAAATTCGGAAATTGAGGGTTTAGGGTGTACAAGTCTTATCGGACATTGCATTGATACTGGTGATGCAAAACCGATAAAGCAGAGGTATTATCCCATATCTCCTGCTGTCGAAAAGAAACTTAGCTCAGAGCTAGATCGAATGCTATCTCTTGGTGTTATTGAGGAAGCTCCGTGCTCTCCTTGGTCTTCGCCAACTGTGGTAGTCATTAAGCCTAATAAAGTAAGGATGTGTGTGGACAGTAGGAAGCTTAATTCTGTTACTATAAAGGACGCGTACCCCATACCTAATATTGACGGACTATTATCGAGACTTCCTTCAGTTTATTGCATATCTAAAATAGACTTGAAAGATGCTTTTTGGCAAATTAAACAGGACAGCTCACGACCGAAAACAGCTTTTACAGCTCCTAATCGGCCATTGTACCAGTTTACAAGAATGCCGTTTGGACTGTGTAATGCGCCACAAACTTTGTGCAGACTAATGGACTTTGTTATACCGTATAAATTGAAAACAGATGTTTTTGTGTACTTAGACGACCTTTTGATAGTTTCTACTAATTTCAACGAACACTAACACATCTAATGGAGGTGGCTACTCAATTGAGAAAAGCGGGTTTGACCATAAATGTGAAGAAAAGCAGTTTTGCTCTTCGAAAGGTTAACTACCTGGGATATGTTGTTGGCAATGGATCTTTACAGGTGGATGATGGAAAAGTTAGGGTAATAAAGAACTTCCCGGTACCTCAATCTATTCAACACTTAAGACGTTTTTTGGGAATGACAGGTTGGTACCGACGTTTCATTCAGGACTATTCCACATTAACTTTTCCTCTGACAGAGTTGTTGACAAAGAAAAAGTCTTTTAAGTGGTCTGATGATGCCCAAGTTGCGTTTGAAAAACTAAAAATGCACCGCTACTTGTTCACCCGGACTATGAAAAACCATTTATTTTGCAATGTGATGCGAGTACTTATGGTATAGGTGGTGTATTGGCACAAGGATGACGACCAAATAGAAAGACCTATAGCATTCATGTCTCAAAAGTTGAACAAAGCGCAACGTAATTATACTATTACAGAGCTTGAATGTCTGGCTGTAGTAGTAGCTATAAAAAAATTTAGGCCATATATAGAAGGGCAAGAATTTAAGGTGATATCGGATCATGCGAGCCTTAAGTGGCTCATGAACCAAAGAGATTTATTGGGTAGATTAGCTAGATGGTCGTTAAAGTTACAAAGCTTTAATTTTTCAATTGAACATCGAAAGGGAAAAAATAACGTTGTGCCGGATACTTTATCACGAATTTATGAAGGTGAAAATTTTGTTGACTCTCTTGAAATTGATACATCACCTGCTATTAATTTAGAATCAAAAGCTTTTAATAGTGCAGATTATACCAAATTAAAAAATGACATTTCTTTAACTGGATTGCCTGATTATAAGATTTTGGATAAATACATTTACAAGAGTCGATTTTTCATCAGGAGAGTTAGACGAATCTAACTGTTGGAAACTTTTCTTACCAAACGAGTTACGGCATGATGTAGTTTATTCAGCTCATGATATCCCGAATTCTGCCCATAGTGGTATTGCTAAGACTTTGGAAAGGATAAGACGTTATTTTTACTGGCCAGGTCTAACTATAGACGTGAAAAACTATATTTTAAATTGTAGTTTCTGCAAGACATCAAAGACACCTACAATGAACTTAAGACCGCCAATGGGAGTAGTATAAATGTAGGGATACTGGCTCATTGTATTTTTTTCCATAAGGATCATTCTAATTAGAATCTGCATTTTTTCCCATAAGGATCATTCCAATTAGAAAAATTTTATAATTCTGATGCATATATTTGCCATAAGGATCAAACTAATCAAAAAAATAGGTCATGGCAAAGTAGTATATTTATGGGCATTCTGGCACACGTGCATTTTCCCCATAAGGATCATTCTAATTAGAATAGTGTATTTGTCCATAAGGATCATTCTAATTAGAATATTTATGGGCATTCTAGCACACATATATTTTTCCATAAGGAGTATTCAAATTAGTATAATTATGTGCATTCCAATAAATGTATTTTCCCATAAGGAAGGATATTCCAATATATGTATTTTCCCATAAGGAAGGATATTCCAATACATGTATTTTCTCCATAAGGAAGGACATTCCAATACATACATATATTCCTACAACAAAATTAACTTCAAATGAGAATATATTTTTTTCTCATAAAAAGTTTAACGAAGACATTTTTGTAAATGGAACAATTCAAATGAGATTCTCATTTGAGTAATTTTATTAAAATGAGAGTTCGATTGACTCACAAATATGTATATAAAGACCAATCAGAATTTAGTTTTAGTTATTGTTATTCAAAGATCCTTGAAATTACGTTCAACAACAATGGTAAGAATGAACTTTAACATAACATTAGAATTTTTTATTTATTATATGAAAGTTTAAGAAATACATATAAAATTTAACTAATTTTTGTTTGTTTTTAGATCTATCAACAAATAATTAACATTGCCCAAGGAATAAAATCAGAATACACAAAAATTGATGATATTCCCTTAAATGAACCTTATAAGATTTTATATTTTGAATGGAAGGTTACACAATATGGATCCAAAGTTTT
This sequence comes from Tachina lurida, assembly GCA_944452675.1. Taxonomy (NCBI): domain Eukaryota; kingdom Metazoa; phylum Arthropoda; class Insecta; order Diptera; family Tachinidae; genus Tachina; species Tachina lurida. Next base: position 59,417,329 of record OX101753.1, read on the forward strand.
TGCATATTTAAACAACAATAAGTGTTTTTTTTTTATCTTCCGCAAAGAATTGTTAAATATTTAAACAGAGAGGATCCTTACTTAGCAAAAATGAATGACAAAATTTGGACAATTATTTACAAAGGACGTCAATCACCAAATGGTTCAGCAATATTCGAACTAAACTATAGCTTTTATTTGTCATAAGAAAATTTAAGTAGTTGCAAAATTTTTAAAATAATAAATGTGTTTAGTAAAGTGAAGTGAGATCTGCTTATTTATTGATTTTTTTATGTTAAACATGCGCATGCACGTTAACAAAGTGAATTTGAAATTCATTTCAGGAAAATTTAGTTTGAAAAATTTAAAATAAAATGTATATAAATATGTATTTCAAATTCATTTTAAATTTTATGAAAATGAGAGTTTGTGTTTTAAATGAGTTATCTTATTTATTTTCATTTTATTAAAAAAGGATAGTACATTTAAAAATATAATGAAAGGTAAACATGCATGTACAACACATGAAATTTAAACATGCATATGCAAGACACGTGGTCATATGTATATAAACATATGCATTACAATGTTTTATTACTTTTTTCATTTATATGGAAATTTTCAAAACTCTTACCAAAAAAATTACATGAAAAAATATTCCCATAAGGAAGGATATTTCCAATACATGTATTTTCCCATAAGGAAGGATATTCCAATACATGTATTTTTCCATAAGACATGCGTATTCATGCTTTTGCATGCTTTTTCATGCCACATCATCTAGATGTATTTTGCTTTACTCTAATTTTCATTTTAAGAAAAAAAAAAAGGATAGGACATTTAAAAGTTTAATGAAAGGTAAACATGCCCATGCAAGACACATGGTATTAAGTATTAAAGTATTAAGAACGAGAGACATGCGTATGCATGCTTTTTGCGTGTAGATTTACGTGGGTGCGTTGGTTAAATTTACATTTTATTTGTTCTGAGAAAAAGGGTATGCGAAAAAAACTCATCACAAAAATATCTTTCTATGAAGGACAGGCAAATCGTTCTGTTTTATTGTTAAAACTTAACAATTTACAAGATCATAAATGTAGATGAATATGAGGATTTTCCGATCAAAGATAATTTTCTATAGATGAATGTATGCCTGTATTCTGTTCAGAAAAAGTATAAAATAAAACATTTTTCTAAACAAAATTCTAGTCTTGTGACATCATTCAAAAAAACTAAAACAATATTTAAAAACTGTTAAATTATATGAATATTATGATAAGTGTATTCATTAAAAATAAATAAATTTCTTTAAAATTAGCAACGAAAAAAAAGACTTTCAAGAATTTTAAATTAAATAAAAAATTATTTTAGCAGTGATAAGTTCAATTCCCAAAACTTTAATTATATAAAAATGGAAAACTTATATAGTTGTATTGAATGTGGAAAATTTTTCAGTAATAAAAAAAATTTATTTGAACATGAAAAATCCCATGCTGGATCATCGAAACATGTAAACTCCCAATTCCTCAACACGGTGTTAAGAGACTACATAGCGCATTCAAGTCTAGAATACAAACATTGCTATTTGAAAACAGTGATGATGGATGTCTCTTTCCGGGGGAATTTTTGAATAAGGCTTGGTTAGCTTTAAAACCCGAAATTAATTTGTGGTTGAATGTATATAAAGCTATGAAAATTAATATTGAGCTATCGGGATTATACGCCAAGCTCTCTACAGAAGATATGGAAAATACTTCATTAGAGATTAAAACATTTCAAACGAAAATGGAATCAATTTTTAATGAAAATAGCCTTAATGAAGTCTTTACCCATAAAATAAAAGAAGTTATAAATAAAATGGAGGAGTTCCAGGAAAGAGACAGTGAATGGACGTTGGTTCAAATTATAAAATTGGAGACAAACCTTAATAAATATCAACCATTAAAAGGTTCTACATATTTTCCACTACCACAGAAGCTGAGCAGTAGAAAAGCTTGTGTAAATGTGCAGAACAATGACCAATTTTGTTTTAAATGGGCTGTAGTTTCCTCAATATATAATTTTAACAAATTAACATAACATAAATTTAACACAAATAAATACACATAGAGGACTCTTGAATTTTGAAGGTTTATGCTTCCCTCTACAGATAAAAGATGTAGAGCTGTTTGAAGTGCTTAACGAATGGATAAGTGTAAATGTTTTCGGATATGATGAGGAACATAATATTATTATCGGACCATATTATAAAACAAAAGAAGTTAAATCACATCATATCAATCTTCTCTTTCTTCAAAAGGAAATTAGCTCAACAACAACAGCCCATTATGTGTGGATAAAAAATATTTCAAGGTAATATAAAACATAAAATATTTTATAAATTTCTTTCAATTGATTATTTTGTTTGTTATAATATATTATATAGATTAATTAGGAACCAAACCAGCAAGTTTAAGGGGAGAAATTATCTATGCAACTATTGTTTGCAGCACTTTACAAAGGAGGACAGATTAACAAAACACATGTCAGAATGTAGACGGGTAGTATATCTTCCAAATGAAGATAAGGTAATTTTAGAATTTAAAAATCATGAGAAAGCAATGGATGTACCATTTGTTATTTATGCGGATTCTGAATGCATATTTCAGAATTTTGAAACATGCATTCCGAATCCAAATAAATCATCAACAACATTGATAAACAAACATATCCCTTATGCTTTCACATATTATTTAAAATGTAGTTATGATAAGAATTTAGATAAGTTTAAGTATTTTAAGGGGGAAGATTCACCCAAAGAATTTATAAGTGAACTAGTGAAGGATGTAATCTTCTTATATACAAATTATTTAAAACATATAAAACCAATAAAACGCATTCTATATATAATAAACCAATATATCTTGGATTTTGTGTTTGAGAGATATCTAAGTGGAAAATGTATAATTTCCATTATGATTATATGCTTCCTAAATATGAATCTAACGTAGAACTTAATTATATGGATACAGACTTCTTTATTTATACAATATATACTGAGGATTTTTATGGAGATATTTACAATGACATTGATGATAGATTCGATACGTCTGATTATGAAAGTGATAATAAATTTAATATTCCCCAGAAAAATAAAAAAAAATTTGGGAATGATGAAGGATGAAAATAATGGAGTCGTCATGAGGGAATTCATTGGTTTGAGATCTAAAATGTATTCTTTTAGTACTGAAGAAGGAAGGGAAATAAAAAAAGCAAAAGGTGTAAAAAATAATTGTTGTGCTAAGTTAAGTTTAAGTGATTATAAAAATTGTTTACACAATAAACAAATTTACTATGCGAATATGTATATATTTAAGTCAAAGCTACACAATCTGTGTACTTTCTTAATAAATAAAATATCTTTAAGCTATGTAGATAAGAAAAGATATGTTCGCAAAAATAATGTAGATACCCTTGCTTGGGGACATTATGAAGAACAATTTATGAATGATACTGACGATGATTCTCTAATGGAAATTGATTATATAGATGAACAAAGAATAAATAATTTTAGAGATATATTTCTAAATGATGAGGATGACGATATTTTTAAGAAAATTAAATATTAGTTTGTATATAACTAGAATATCTACTTTTACAATTAATAAACAATGTGACATAATTTAAACCAAAAGCTTGATTAAGGAAAAAATAATAAAATGCAACACACGTGTAAATCATATGTATATTTATAAATATTTGTTTTATTTATTTCAAGTTACATTTATTGAATAAAAATTTTAAACATAGGTGACCACAATTAAATGTATTAAAGTGTTGTTTTCGTTCATAATTATATTCAATGGGTATCTTCAAATAATTAACAAGTTCAATTGGAGGTTGTAAGTTTCCAAAGCTATCAAAATATTCTTTATAGTTATGATTTTTATAATAGGCAACCCAGTGAGTTCCAGCACCACGAGAGTTGTCTAGATTAACAATACCACATTCTTGAACTAATGGTTTTTTAGGCAAACGATCTCTCATAAACACACCTCTAAAATTTTCGAGTTTTTTACCATATTTTATTAAATCCAGATCAGTTAATGGTCGATTGGGTAGGTTATCTAAAAGTTTTTTGGAATCGGTTTATAATACAGTCCATATCCAGATTTATATGGTTTAAGATATAAGCCTTTTCCTATAGCAATTGATTCCATGTGTCTATTATGCCGAGTAGCCTCGGCTAGTTGTTCTTTTCCATTTTTAATATCATTTACAGCCTTAATAATAGACGATCCGCCCAAGTGCGGACAAAGCTGTTAGGATTGGAATTAGTGGAAGAAATCCACCGATTTTGGGCATTGGTATAACTCTCGGTATGACAATATTAGCCCTCTTCTTCCCTTTGAAGTTCGAAGTAATGGATTTTAGGGCAATTTTAACAGCAGATTTTAAATTTACTGGGTTTTCATTTCTCAAGAGGTTGAGAGTATTTTTAACAGCTTTTGAAAACAATTTTCTATCACGTTTTTTTCATTTCACTCGTTTTTTCTGTGGCTTTTTAGATTTATGAATTTTTATATTGTTCATACCTAATCCGAACTTAAGTTTTGATTTCATAGCGTTTGTTACAAACCAAGCGTTATCCTTTTCTTTGAAATCACTATCTTTAGATTGCACTTGTTGCCAAGCTTTTTCAACTAAAATTTTATCCGCTTTATGTCTCTTATTAATATCGTTTGTTTCTGAATATATAATATCGTGTTCCCTACAAGCTGCATCTAATGAATTTATTCCCTTATTACCTCTTGCTAAACGTTTTTCAAGTTTTGTTCCAGGTCCACAAAACTGATAACCAGGTAAATGTAGTTAAACAGGTAATTTGTTTATTAAGTTGTTTACTAATCCACTACCAATATTATACTGATTATCTTTAACTCCCTTTTTATAGTTTATATCCATTTTTATTAGTTATATATGCTATGTGTAATGTGATTGACACTATAAACTTAAATGATGAGGTTTCGCTATATAATAAGAAATTTATATCAAAACAAAGTTAGTTATAAAATACTATTAGTAAAACAAGCTAAACAAATTGTAGTAAGAAATGCGGATGAAGCACAAGAAAACGAACCGAAAATTAAACATAGTACACTTTTACCAAATTCAATACGAGCATTAATTGTAGGTCCTTCAAATTGTGGCAAAACTAATGTTATGATTAGTCTAATAGAGAGCCCCAATGGTTTAAGTCTTAAAAACATTTACATATATTCAAAGTCTTTATATCAACCAAAATACTGTTATCTCAAGGAATTGATACACCCAATAAAAGGAATAAATATTTTTACATTTGCGGAAAACGAGAAAGTTCTTAGTCCTACAGAAGCGAACTAACATTCTATCATAATATTTGATGATGTTATTTGTGGAAAACAAGACTCTATAAGAGATTACTTTTGTATGGGTAGACATAAGAATATAGATTGTTTTTATTTATGTCAAACATACACAAAAACCCCTAAACATCTTATACGTGATAATGCGAATATGATTATAATATTTAAACAGGATGAAACGAATTTACGACATATATATAATGATCATGTAATTGGTGATATGTCATTTAAAGAATTTACAAATATATGTAGTGAATGTTGGAAAAATAAATATGGCTTTCTTGTTATCAGTAAGGATAATTTTATAAATAAAGGGCGATATAGAAAAGGTTTTGATGAATTCATAGAACTATAAGTAAGCAGATATTAAGTAGTTATAATGCAGATTGCAATCAGACATAAAACAGATCATTAGCAGATAAATATCAGTTGCTTAAGCATATATCAGGCAGATCATTATCAAATATAAAGCAGATTTCAAGCACATATAAATACAATAACTATGGATAAAAAATTGTTAAAGGATATTGTTAAGACAAGAGGAGTATTGAAAGCAAAATTAAAAAATCTCAAATTAGACAATATAGAACGAGTTAATATTTTAGAAGATACATTCAAACCAATAACAAAACCTTTAAATACGATAATTGGAAAAATTAATGAATATCAAACTGATGATATATTGAATGATACATCTAAGTCCATAACCAAACCTTTGAATAAAATAATAAAAGATGATGATTATAACTCAGATGATTATCAACAGGGAAACCGCAAATATGCAATTGCATGTTTTTTCTTATATGAATAATTAATGCGGGGACAAGGTATTTATCCGTTTCAGAACATTTTATGAATTTTGGCATCGATTTGTTAGTGCATATTTTTGCATATTTTACCCTTTGAAGCATGTTTTTGCATTTATCAGTCTTACACGTATATTGATAGCATATTTTATAATTTTTAGAGCGTAATTTACGCTTTTACGGCATATTTTGATACTTTAAAGAATTTTTTATTTTAATATGCTTACAAGATTATGTTTGGATCAAAATTTTTATATTTATTTTTCGCCATTTAAAAAATCTCATTTCCAATGTTCCATGTAGTATATAAATTTTTCTTATATTTCTATAAGAACGTTAAGAACGTTAATTTTAACAAAAATTCGGTTTTGCTATTTCTGATGGACCTTGTCCCGAGTACAATTGAAGGAGCATTGTCAATGTATGAAAGTTTATTTAGATGTGGCAGGTAACGATTTTTATTTGAAAGTCGGGGTCAATATTTTGTTGTTTATTGCAATAAAAATTATAAACAAAATTCTAGTCTTATTTATTCGAAATACAGTTTCAAAGTTTTAATTCTGATATCGGGATCTATTTTAAATTCATTTTTTTTTTTCATGTTTTTATTTATTGTATCTTCAAATATGAACTAACAATAAGTGTTCAAATCTAAATCTATAAAAAAAAATTTTTATTATGCCCGACCAATGTCGGACATAAGTTTAGTGTTAGTTATTAATAATACATAAGTAGTGATTAGTAACAAAAAGAAAAAGGTGTTTTCAAGCAGCTTCATCATCTGGAATGTTGAATATTAGGGCCCGTGTATCTCTCTTTTTTAATCGGATGTGTCCAGTAAAGTTCAAAATATTACGAGCAAGCGGATTAGGATGTGATTCGAGTTTTGTTAGATATTTGCCTGCGTATTTTGCAATTTCTTCAGTCACTAGTGGCATATTCAAATCACGATGTATATTTGAATTTTTGATGTACCATGGAGCCGATGTTATCATGCGTAAAATTTTGTTTTGCCTGCGTTGAATTTTCTCTACATTTGAAGCTGAAGCAGTGCCCCATAGTTGAATTCCGTAGCACCATATTGGCTTTAAAAGCGACTTGTATATTAAAAGTTTACAGTCTAGGCTAAGTGTAGAATTTCGACCAATCAGCCAATGTACCTGAGTTAATTTAAGTTTCATTTGAGTTAACTTAGAGTCAATGTGGTGTTTCCATGTAAGTCGTCGATCAAGGTGTATACCAAGATATTTGACATGTGAATGTTGAGAAACAACTTGATTGTTAATCCGAATGGGGGAACAAGTATCTCTTCGTAAAGTAAATGTTACTTGAACACACTTTTGTTCATTTACCTTGATTCTCCATAAGTTTAACCAAAGCTCCATCTGGCTAATGTGTTCCTGGAGTTTGCGGGATGCCTCATCAGGGTTTTCATGCATACTAAGGCAGGCTGTATCGTCGGCAAATGTGGAAGTATGGATACTACTGCTCACAGGCATATCACAAGTATAAATTAAATATAAAACTGGTCCCAGTATACTCCCCTGTGGCACACCATATGAAATTGTTTCAGGCCTACTTGTAAAGTCTCCTTCCGCAACAGTGAACTTACGGGAAATAATGTAACTTTCCAAAAGATTTAAAATGTTTATTGATAAGTAAGTCTTCAATTTTAAAATTAGGCCTTCATGCCACACTTTATCAAATGCCTGGGAAACGTCAATAAACAGCGCAGAACAATACTTTTTTTCCTCAAAAGTTCTTCTTATAAATTGAACCAATCTGTGAGTTTGTTCAATGGTGCTATGCTGACTTCTAAAACCAAATTGATGGTCTGGTATGCACCCACTACTAATTAGAATTGGGGACAATTTTGTTTTGAGCAGTTTTTCAAAAAGCTTTGACATTGTAGATAGTAGACTTATTGGCCTATATGACTTAGCCTTGGTTATATCTTTGCCCGGCTTTGGAATCATTTTAACCTTGGCAAGTTTCCAGTTGTGTCGATAATACTCCAGTCGTAAAATAGCATTAAATATGAATAACAGGATTCTCATTGCAATACGAGGCAAGTTCATCAGCATCTGATTACTAATTCCATCAATACCCGGAGCTTTCTTCGGGTTGAGTTCGGCAATTAATTTTTGTAAATCACGCGTCTTAAACTTTATGTGTTGAGGGGGTAGAGCGACTATATTCGGTAAATCAGCAACACCAGTACATATATTTGGCGTAAAAACGGATTTTAAGTGCTCAGCAAATATTTTACCTTTTTCAGTATCGCTTCTTGCCCAACCTCCGGTAGATGTGCGTAGAGGTGGCTTATACTCAACAGGTGTTTTAAGCTTTCTGGCAGCGCGCCACAAAGAGTAATTAGACGCCGGTATGACATCAAGACCCTCCAGATAATTTTTAAGAGATGCAATTTTTTCAGATGCAGGCAACTCTTGGAGTCGTTTAGTGCACTCTTTAAATCTGATTTTATTTTGTGGTGATCTGTGCTGTTGCCATTCCCTTCTAGCCCTTCTTTTTTCACGTACGAAACGTTCAATGTCTGTAGAATAAATTTTATTAAACCCAAGTTACTTCTTAATGGGCTACAAATTGTAATGATCGTCGGGGAGTGATCGGACGAGAGATCAAGAGAAGCTTGAACTTGAATTAAATCCCTAGAGATATTTTTTATGACGCTAAAATCTATAACATCCGGAATTTTTTGTATGTCAGTAGGCCAATAAGTGGGCTCCCCACTCGAAATGACATCCAAGCCCATTTTTGAAATAGTGTTGAACAATGCTCGACCTCTGGGTGTAACAAGGCGCGAACACCAGAACGTATGTTTCGCATTGTAGTCTCCAGCTGCTACAAAACAAGGTCCAAGAGATTTGTAGAAATCCTCATATTGATTCTCAGTGATTGAAAATCTGGGAGGGGAGTAAATTGATGATATAACGAAATTCGAACAAAAACTTGCAATGCCAATATTTGTTGCTTGTAGGTATTCTTCACAAATGTTATCAAGAAAATAGTGCTTGAGTCTTGACTTTATTAGAATTGCTGATCCACCGCAAGCCCTTCCTCTAGGGTCCTTTGTATCATATATAGTGTAGCCATAAATTTTAAAAAGACTTCTCGAAGTCAAATGAGTCTCAGATACTAACATTATATCAATATTTTTCTCCGTGAGGAAGTGCTCAAGTTCATTTTTATGTTGGCGAATGCCGTTTGCGTTCCAGAAACATATTGTTAACGTGTTCATGGCTTATTAAGTATTGCTTGAAGCAGAGTATTCTGCATTCGCAACATTTCTTGCAACATGCTAGTCATATTTGTTGTAAAATTGTTTATAGTTTGCACAAGATTTTCAATAGTGGCTTCAAGGCGATTAAAATTAAAGTTTGAGTTTGTATTTGTTGAATTATTTTGCGGTGAAACATTTTGTGTCGGAATAGAACTAGCCTTAGCAGCATCTGCATACGATACACGGGAAGTAACTGGTTGGCTCATTTGCGGAAAAGTGGCAGAGTAAGCGTTTGCTGATTGAGTTGGAGCTAATTTAGGTTTTTGCACCATAGTCTTCTTTACAAAAGAGTACACAGGACAACCTCTGTAGTTAGCGGTGTGATTAGCTCCACAATTACTGCATTTTTTATCACTTTGATCTTTTGGTTTGTTGCAGCTAGCGGTGCCGTGTAATTCGCCGCACACAACACAAACAGAGGGTAATTTGCAGTATGTTTTTGTATGGCCATATTCTTGGCAATTATGGCACTGTACAGGACCTGAACGCTTATGTGGCTCTTCAACTGTGATTTTTCGGTACAAGAGGTATTTTAAATTATAAATTGGATGCGTCTCATTTTTTTTCAATTTTATATCATTAGGCTCAAGTTCAACACGAAATAGGGGTTGGGGAATCTTTTCTCTATTTATTATATTGGACACATTTTTTACCTTGAACCCCTGGAGGACGAGTGCATCTTTTATTTCTTCGGGGACAACATAAGAATCTATGCCCTTCAATACGATCTGCATGCCTTTAGCGCTCTTAAGCTGGTATGTGTAGAAGCTTGTTTTACTTTTTTCAAATTCAGCAACCATTTTGCGGAAATCTTTTTCGTCATAAATTTGGATTTTAGTTTCATCGATGTTGCCACGTTTTATTGGAACAATGTGAAATTTATTCTTACCAATGACCGAAATTAATTTTTTAATAAGGGCATTTGAATTTTTTTTGTCTCAAATAGATTGGTGGCGGCTTGGATGTTTTGTTCGAGGATACCTCGGGTTTGTCGTTGTCATCTTGAAAAATTTTAAAGCGGTTTTGGCGATTAGTTGAGGCTGCGCTGTTATCCCTAGACACTTTTGGAGCAGATGAGATTTTTGAAGAATTCGGGCTTCGCCCACGCTTTACTATGGTTATATATCTGTCCATTCCAACTTGTACCTTGAGTTTCGAGCCGCTGTTATCTGTAGTGATAACTTTGTTAAGTGATGAACACGAGCCTGAAGGGGATGATATTACTGACTTATATGAAGAAGTACTGGGCAACTGTAATGTTAATGCATCATTACTATTTGGACAAAGCGAAGTTGATCGCTGACGAAAAATTGGCGTTGCCGTTAACAAAAGATTTTCATCAGATTTATTTTTTATATTTTTTTTTCATTCAGAGTTTCAGAACTCACAGTAAAATAAGCATTTCTGCCGTTAGAACTCACTTCAAATTCTTTTGTATTTGAGGAATTCATACAAAGAATTCCTCAAGGGTTATTCGTTTGTGTTTTTTTTTTATTTCGGTATTTTTTGTTTTTGTTATTTATGATTGTTTGTTTGACTTTGAGGTATTCCTCAATATCACTTTGTTTAAGTTTTTTTGCGGTTTTTTTGTTTTTGTTATTTTTACTATGTACAAAATATTAGCAAAGCATAAAGCTTATTTATTAAAGACAGTATGTATGTACCTATTACGAATAATATGTACTACTAATATTTTTTTTTGTATATGTAATTTTTGTTTGTTTGGTAAGTAAGTAAAATTCCGCTATTCGACTGTTCGCTATAAAGGTACCACGAGAACTAGGGGTTACTCTCTATTACGATGCGAAAGCAAAATGGTACGAAATCTAACGATTGGTACTCTGTAATGCGTTTGCGCATTTACCTTTCGCATCTATTATTTTCCGTTTTGCAAGTCTGGTATCACCGTACTCTGTAATGCGAAAGCGCCTGTCAAAATCGCTCCATAAGCGCAAATATCTTGCGTTAGCTAAATACCAAACGCAAAGTGAGAAAAACATGTAAGTACGTTGAAAAAAATTTTTATATATTGACTGTCTTATTCATAAAAAATATTTTTGTTTTATAAAAGGTTTATTAAACAAATTTTCTATGGAAATTTGATTAATAAACCTTTTATAAAACCAAAATATTTATATTTAAATCGTAGTTTTTAGGGTAAAAGCCAAAAAATTACAAACAAAATGAAATGAAATTTGAGTGGATTGTATGTGAGCAAATAAGCCGCAAATAATTTGTGGACAAAATTGACAGACGATCTGAATTCTAATGGACCTCCTGTAAGGGATATAGCTGGTTGTTTATAATGAAATGTGACACTAATAGTACACACACCAAGTGAAAATGTGTAAAAATTAATTAGCATTTCCAGCACAGGTGATGGTCCCTCTCAGTTTTGTATTTTCTCAATCGCTACGTAGAGCTCTTTTAAGCGACGGGACATTGACTGCTGCTATATTCCTAATGTATGGAACTGGCCAATTTGATGTTGGTATCCACCTTGGCCAAGTAATTTTAAGGCAGCGGCTAGTTTTATAAACTTTCAGCTAGTGTTGAACAGCGTTTAGAACATACAGAAACGCAAATTTTGTACAAAGTTAAAATAAAGCAATATGTATTTAATAACATACCGCTACAGATTTTTTCTTACCTGCGGTCATTTAAGAAAGTATATATATATATCTCTTAAGCTTAAATTAAATGACATACCCATAATGCCATAGCCATAACCAAACCAAAATTCAATTGGTTTCTATGGTGAGAGTTATGGCGTTAAGGTTGCTTTCTATGGCTATGGTTATGTAACGTCTAATTGAACCTTTAAGACTCGTTTTGCAACTCGTTATACATGGACGTTTTCTTCATAAAACCATAATGCTAAAGAATCCATCACTTTATTTTCAATTAAAAGCTGTTACACTTCACTTTTTCTTAAATTTTGATTTTAACTGTTGTTTTTTATACATATTTTGACATTTCAGTACTGCCAACCTTTGCCATATTTTCTTTTGCAATGTCCGTGTTGCCACTTTTTCAAGCAATTTTGCGAAAGTAATAGAGAGTACCAAATTTGCATATCAACGCATTTAGCTTTCGCATCGTAATTGCTTTCGCATCGCAATAGAGAGTAATCCCCTGATCTATTTTAAATTGAAGTTAAATTTTTACGAGAGTATCCAAAAAACAATAATTTGTATTCTTAGCTTTAGTCAAAATTTTTATGGCAATTTTGTTTTAACGTGCACTTCAAGCCAAAATTATTGTTTTTAATACGGCAGATATTCTTTGTTTGTTGTTTGTTTTTTATTGTTTCCTTTTTTTTATTTTTTTTTTTTTTGTCTTATTTTAAATGCAAATGCTGTTGTATTTCTGAATTAAAAATATATTTGCATTTACAAATAAACAAACTTATTTTATTTTTAAGAGCATATTTTTTGCGTTTTAAGTGCATATTTTCAAGTTTTTAGTGCATATTGAATGCGCATAAAACACTTTTTTTAGAGCATATTTCTGGTTTCCCTGATTATCAATCTAATGATAACATAACAGACACAACTTCCACTACTACCATCCGACGACAGTTCAAACAATTTTGATGATGCAATAGATTATAACCAAGTTACTGAAAATGATTTGAAAAAATATCCATTAGCTGAAAATATAGAATTACTCCTCAATAATAAAACAATAGATAAAATTTATGGTTTCAACATAGATGAAAGCGGAAATTGGCGATATGCAAATAATGAATTAAATTTTAATGCTGATAACTCTATTCAAATAGGGAATTCAACGTGGAAAATGACTCCAGGATTATTTGAATTAGTTTTCCATTCAAAGCCTCTACATTATAATAAAAATGATTTAAGAAAATATAAAGAAATTTTAATAAGTACCAATGCTCACAAACGTCAATATCAATAAAAAAGTCAAATGAAAGGTACACGAGCTTATAAATATATTCGTATAATAAAAAATTTATTTAATACTAAACCAAATATTCTAACGAAAGGTAGTGGATTCTCGTTAAAGACTATTGATAATCGTAGATCTAGTTATATATATTGGAATGACACAAATGAATTAGTTGACAGATTACGTTTACTTATTTCATCAGAAAGTGTTGGTCATAATAATCACAATAACGAAATAATTTCCATTATTGAAGAATTGAAAGAAGCTGATATAATATATTAAACTAAAAATGACTTATATAAGTTTGGAGAAATTTCTTTCCGACATAATCTAAATGACTCAAAGTTAAAATTATACAAATATAATTTACAATTGAATAACATAACAAAAGATATAGAAAAACTGGATAATATAATTAAAACTATTAACGAACAACGTGAAGAACTTAAAAACGATTATAATTCTCAATTAAACATTATCAAAAGGGATGTTAAAGTATTACAAGAATTACATAATTACAAATGAAATCAATGAAAATGTTGAAGCTATTGAAAAAGTAGTGAGGAATCAAATAAGTTATGCAATAGAAGACTTTTCAAAGAATATCGAAGAGAGATTCAATACACTTGAGGATTTTATATTTAAATCGATGAAGAGAAATGATGTAAGCGTTGAGGTGAAAAAACGAAAACTTGAATTTCCTAAAATTAAAGGATAAAAATTTATAAAAATATTTGACACTCATATCTGAATGCTTAATAGGAAAGAATCTTATTTCAAAATGCACTTAGATAAAAGAGAAATAGTTGATGAACTTCATAAGCAAGCGTGAAAAATTTTTAAAAGAATACGGGTTATCATAAAAGGAATCGATGATTTATGGCAAGCGGATTTGGTTGAGATGGGCAACTACGCAGCATATAATAACGGTCACCGTTATCTCTTAACAGTAATAGATTCTTTTTCAAAAAAAGCTTGGGCTATAGCATTGAAAAATAAAACTGCACTCAACATAACGAACGCCATAAAAAATATTTTCATAAAAAGCAATCGTAAACCAAAAAGTTTACAAACAGATGATGGCAAGGAGTTCTTCAATAATCAGTTTCATCACTTAATGCAATTGAATCAAATCAACCACTATTCAACATATACATACGTCCCTATGTATAAGCAAAAATTGGCATGGAGTTATCATAAGTGGCAAAATTGGACATGATCTGAAAGAGTTTTGCGATGAAACTTTATATTAAAAATCATGCTAGGACTTAGCGGTGGGTTAAAATTAGGTAATGCGACAATTTTTAATGTCAAATTGTACAGAGGAACTCGTTAACACCTAATTCAATTTCGTTACTTATGATAACTTCATGCCAATTTTTGCTTATACATAGGGCCGATAGTGTTCTGAAAGCATCCATCATAGAAAGATTTAACAGAACTCTTTAAGGAATGATATGGAAGGAGTTTAGTTATCAAGGAACATATAAATGGTTAAACATATATAAGAACCTTGTAGAGAAATATAATAATACTTACCACAGAACAATAAAAATGTCGCCCAATGAAGTAAATTCATCAAACGAAAAGTTTTTATTGGATACAGCTTACAACAATTTAAAAGTATTTACAAAACCAAAGTTCAAAGTGAATGATAATGTTAGAATAAGTAAATATAAACATATATTTGAAAAAGGTTATACACCAAATTGGACTACTGAAGTATTTACGGTTAAAACTATAAAAAATACTAATCCAAATACATATATATTAAAAGACTATCAAGGACATGAAATTAAAGGAGGGTTTTATGAGTCTGAATTAATGAAAACTAGATTTCCTGAAACTTATTTGGTTGAAAAGGTTTTGAAAAGGAAAAGCAACAAAATTTATGTTAAATGGCTTGGTTTTTCTTCAGAACATAATTCTTGGATTAATATAAATAATGATTAAAAATAAAAACTGTGAAAAATTTAATAATTAATTTAATCATTCATGAACCACTAAAATGTCAATTACATTAACTTTAAACAGAGACTCTTCGCATCTAGTCGCAAACTATTTTCCGCCAATTGAACTAAATGAAAATTATGTTTGCGGCTTAATAAGTTTTGATACATATCATTCAATTCCAAATGTAGATGTTGAAAACAATTTATTATTATTGGAAATCATGAAATAAAAGTTCCAGTTGGGTCATATGAATTAACTGACACATATAGCTGAACTACTAAAAATTAAATATCATGATATGAATCCAACCGGTTCTCTTGATGTACGAGCAAATTATAATACACTACAAACATGTATAAAAAGCACTTCTGATTCAATTTATTTTAATAAAAAATCCTCAATTGGATCATTATTAGGCTTTAGTAGAAAAGTACTAGCACCTGGAATAGAACATTACTCCGATATAACGATAGATATAACCAAAACTAATACAGTAATCGTTGAATGCAATATTGTATGCGGTTCGTATATAAACAACGTGTCTACACATATTTTACATCAGTTTTCGCTTAACGTTAGTCCTGCATATAAAATAACAGAGACTCCAACCACTGTAATATACTTACCTGTAAATTCAAGAACAATAAATAATCTAATTTTGAAAGTTGTTGACCAAGACGGAAACTTAATAAACTTTCGCGGCGAAAAAATAACAATACGATTGCATTTAAAGCCTATGAAAGAATGATAATATACAACAAAAGTGATCTTTCGAATGATTTAACATTTATTCAATCACCATCAGCCGAAGACGAAGGTATAAATTCATCAAATTTTTGCAAAAAGATAAAAATACAATACTATAAAAATAATAAACATCGAAAGCTTAAAAAAGCTAACGTTTTAAATAAAACTAATCAGCATTTTTTTAAAAGTTTAGGATTTAAATTAAAATAATAAAATTAATCACATAGTTACAACCAAGGAAAAGAAACAAATGAGTAGTATAATTAATATATTGCAAAAGCCTCAAGTGGATAATTCAATTATCAAGGAAGAGTACCACAGTTATACATCATATTTACAGTCATTTAAAAATAATGATGAAATTCGTATATCAATTCAAAATCAAGATTTGTATGTTTTACCAAGTGAAAGTTTTCTATATATCGAAGGTCTTGCAACAAATGAAGATTCAACAGTTTCTACATGCATACGTCTCTTAAACAATTTTATGGCACACCTATTTGATGAAATTCGTTATGAAATTAATGGTATAGAATTTGATCGCACACGTCATTTGGGTATTGCAACAGAATTAAAAAACTATGTTTCGTTGAATAAATTTGAAAGTGATAGTCTACTAAATGCAGGATGGTCACCATTTAACAATAATGGTCTTATACCCAAAAATGGATATTTTAATTTTTGTATACCACTAAAATTACTACTTGGATTTGCCGAAGATTTTCACAAAATAATAGTAAACTCTAAGCATGAATTGATTCTGTTACGATCTAAAGATGATAAGCAAGTTTTTAAATCTCAACTATCAACTGAAAAAACCAAGTAAGCAATTTTAAATATAACTTGGAAAGTACCACATATTCAACTTGCTGATGCATACAAATTGCAGATATATAAAACAATTAATAACCGTCATCCATTAAGTATATGTTTTAGAATTTGGGATATGTATTATTATCCTTCACTTCCAGAAAGTACAACAGTTTTGTGGAATGTTAAGCTAGCTGCTCACAACGAAAGACCACGCTTCCTATTGTTAGGTCTTCGAAATAATGACAACACGTTTCAACATTGCGATTTAAGTGATGTAAAAGTACATCTTAACTCTGATACATATCCTTATGACGATCTAAATCTTAAGTTTGATAGAAATCGTTTTGCTATTCTATATGACATGTACTTAAAATTTCAACAAAGTTATTATTCACGCAACACCCAACCATTATTAACACCAGAAAACTTCAAAACTATGGCGCCAATAGCTGTCTTGGATGTTACACATCAAAACGAATTAGTCAAAACTGGACCAATCGATATTAGAATTGAACTGAAGACTTCAAAAAATATATTACCTAATACATCTGCGTATTGTTTAATTATTCATGATAAAATATTTGAATATATTCCACTAACAAACGAAATTAGAAAATTGATATAACTTTATTTTTAGTTAGTTTAAGAGACTAATAATTATAGATATACATAAACTAAAAAAAATAATTGTATACAATTTATATAAATGTTAACTGTAATAACATTATTGTTTATAGCCTGGTACTCTGTTGGAAGTTGTGAAAAATTTTCAGTGCCATTGGTTATTTCGCGTGAAAAATTTGACATGTACTAAATGTAGCCCAACTCGCAGTTTTTTTTAATAAATTTTTTGCTTTTATTGCTTGAAAGTATGCAACATTGTTAAAATTCCGTGCGAAAAAAGGACTGCTCATGTTGATTCGCAGCTAAACTAAAATCATGCCAGACTAATTTTGCATAGAAAGACATGCTTTTCCGTGTTTTTCACACCAAGAACAGAGTACTACACTTGCGAATTTATTTCGCAAATATTTCATACCAAATACTTTTATATGTAGCTTGACAGCATTTCGCACGAAATTGTGAACAGAGTACCAGGCTTATTCACAAACATTTGGTCTACATACTCAGTCACATTTACATATTTGTAAGGATGTTACTCAACGATATATATGAATTTTTAAAAAGACGATCACACATTGTCTCCAACGAAGATAGATATACACTGATTAATATTTAATCAGCGTTACCGTTGTGCGACTAAAGTCGCATTTTGCCCCTTTTTCGAATGCCTTGCCACTTTTTATGCCCCTTAGTTTTAAATCCCCTTTTAGTATCATTTGCATTATTTTGTGCCCCTTTTTGTCCAAAGTCAACTTTAATTTTTATTTTTACAATAAATGTACGCAAATT
The DNA here is from genome assembly GCA_944452675.1 of Tachina lurida. NCBI lineage: Eukaryota > Metazoa > Arthropoda > Insecta > Diptera > Tachinidae > Tachina > Tachina lurida. Next base: position 59,435,640 of record OX101753.1, read on the forward strand.
TCTACAGATTGTACCACGTTCGACAACAAGATTTTATTTCCTATGTGTATATATGGAAAAATTAATTTTTTTTGGGAAATTGGCAGTATGGCGCAATATTATTTTCTGTGGGAGTATATGGTGTTAAAAAGCCTTGGTATGAATCTTTTCATTTGTTTTTCCGCAGCCAAATTTGATTTGAAAGCCAAATTTGATAAAAGTACATAATTTTCAAAGGTGAAAAACTTTATGCTAAGGGAAATAATATTGTATGAAATACCACACTGAATTGCTATCAAGTAATGCTTTTGATTTAAGTTCCCATGAAATTAGTTCATCATGTGAGCCTATTATCTTTGAAAAACCAGTAAAAAAGAAAAAAACAACACGAAAGTATTCCAATGATTAGGAGAGACGGCATAAGTGGGTTCAGATGGATGCAGATACCAAAAAACCCATTTGTGTTTTCTGCAATCAGTTGTTCATCTGCCGAATAAATCATTGAATCTCATGTGAAAACAGCCACACACGTTATCCAATTCCCAATAATAAATGATGTAAAAATATCCGAGCTTTTACCACAAAAAATACCGATTTTCCGAGGAAAATGTATATTGCTCAAATTAAGCTTTTTTGAAAGATGATAAGATGAACCCACTCGTTTAAGTCAATGGACAAATGGGCCAAAATAAATGCAAAAATATATCCATATTCACCAGTTGCAAAGTCTTCATCTATATAAAGTAAAATTAAAAAAACACAAAAACATAAATTAGTATTACGAAAAAATTATCAAATGACACTTGTCAGTTTATGCTGTCTGCTTTAAATTTATTTCAAAACGGTTTAGAAGAATGGGTTCCAAGTAAAAACCTTATTATTAAATACAAATGTACAATTTCAAAAGAAAGGGTATTTAAGGTATTTAATAACTATGCATAATGCCTAAAAAGAATAATATTATCCTTCTCAGAATCGAATTTTCAAATTTTTATTAAAACTTTATATGGTTAAGTAAATTTTTTGAGTTATGCTGGTTTTTAAATAATTAATTAGTGATATGAACCATGACCCAAAAATGATAAAAACAAGTACCAAATACACACAGAGGGAAAAAAGGCGTTCTAAAATTGTTAGCGGATGGTATCAAATTGAGAACAATTTGTTATCAACAGTTTGTTAACTTTCGGTATCATATTAAGCTTAATGCGTTTTGAAACTAAGAACAAACGGTACAAAAACACCATGTGGTAATAAACCAATAACGATTTGTAGTAAAATCGTGAACAAATTGTAAAAAAGCACCATAAGTTAATAAATTAAGAACGACCTGTTATTACTTTAAGAACGACCCGTTATCAAATCAAGAACGACATGGTATCAAATTAAGAACAAAATGTAGTATGTTACCACATTAAGAACGGGGTGGTATCAAATTTAGAACAATGCGTTATTAAAATAAGAACAATTGGTAACAAAACAAGAATATTGTGTTATCAAAACAAGAACTGTTGGTAATAAAATGTTACTGAGCTGGTCTTAAAATATTGATACCAAACGTTATCAAAGTAAGCACAAGCGGACTTAACTCAATTTCGATACCAAATGGTCTCTATTTCGGTACTTTTCTACCGCTTTTTCCCTCTGTGCAGGAATAAAATAACTCTCCGGGGAAAAAAGTAGGCATTATGAACGCAATTAAACTTGCTTTTTTTACTAAAAATCTTTCCCTTGCAAAACAAGGGAGTTTACATAAAAACATAGGCGCGTAGTCATAGTCAAAACAAAGTACACTCTAAGAAGTTAAAACCAGTATTACCATAAAAAATACTGGTTTTAATTTCTTAAAGTGTACTTTGTTTTGACTATGACTACGCGCCATAGTTAATACTGGCTAATACTCCATTAAAACACATTTTATATACCTAAACTTGTATTTTATTCTTCTTGTATTTGGAAAAACTCAAAGAATGCTCAAATAAATCATTTATAAACTTTTTTATAAAAAAATTTTCAAATTGGTGGCAGTTAGTAATTTTGTTTACTCTCTCACACAAAAAAAAAAAGGGAGAAACAAAATATCAACGAACCAGCAAAACAACGAGCTTCGTACTGCGGTGATGCCACGTATTACTCTTTTTTGTTCCCAAAGAATTTTTGATTGGAAGAATGTTTTCTCGAGAAAATTATTTTCCGTGAGAAATCAATTCCGAGAGAATATTCATGATTGGGCTGATTCTTTAACTTTTTGTAAGTCTTAAGAACTGGGGCAAATTACTGCATTCGATATCAATCGAAATTTCCATTTGGAATTTCGATCGATATTAAAATAGATTTTGTAATTTTTTTTATTTAGTAGCTATTTATACTGCGTTTATACTGGTCTAATTTGCAAATGGAAGTATATATGAAGACTGTGAGTAAAATAAGCAATTATAAAACTAAAAATTTATTTTTCTGTATACATACATCTCATCCTCAGTAATAAGTAATTGTTCTCGTGAATTAGTAAGTTAGAATTCTTACTTGCAAATAACACGTGCTTATAAAAGTACATAAGTTCTCATAAAATGAATCGAAAAAGTGGCAATTTGCCACTTTAGTCGATCAAACGGTCACACTGCACGATACAGCGATAGAGCTTCGAGTTCTTGCTACAGCTTGGCGGCACTGTTGCCAGTTTTGCAGATTTCTCTGCATTTTGCTGATTTTTCATTGAAAAAATTATAAAATGAAATTTGCAGATTTTCTGAAATGCTTGTGTAACATCAATATTTCGTGTTTTTCTTTACTCCGTAACAGCAATAACCATGGTGTTACTGTCAGAAACATACACATAAGAAACAATAACATATAAGTAGTGTTTGACGTTTAATTTTGCAGTAACCATACCATCAACATAATGGTAAAAAGAAAAGAAAATATAGGTGTTTTTATTGTTGCAGGTTTTTTTCCGATTTTTTTAAATTATTTTGCAGATTTTTCAGATTTTTAGCCAATTTTTCCAGATTTTTTGTAAAATGTTCTGGCACCAGTGCTTGACGTTGTAAGCATTCACCCCTATCATGAATAAAATGTGACATTTTTGAACCCATGAAATTTTCATTCCCCATGAGGGGAAATTTGCTATCGGGAACTTCATGGGAACTTTTGTTCCCGCTATTGATTCGCAGTGAATGTAAAAAACGGGAAGAAGGCTTGTAAAGCTTAAAAATTAATTGAAAATTAGACAAATTTATGTTTGATAGTGACAAATACACACATTTTTTGTTTCAGATGCAATGTTTTTAAGCTATGACATTTAAATTTGTAATTCAGTTTTATATTTGTATTGAGCCTTATTTTCGATATTTATCGTAAGTGAGATTTAATTGAAAACATACCTTTTTATTTAAATTAAAATTTTATGGGCTATCCATAGTTAAGAATTATCAAAATGCCAAAAGTTTTATAACTTTTAAGATACGGGCTGTAAAATTTTATCGTAAGCGAAAATTAATTTTGTAAAACAAATTTGAATATTATAAAAATAATCTTCTCCTGAAAACTAATGTTTTTGTCGCTTAGTCGTAATTTACATGATGCAAGTCTTATTGCTAAGCTGATTAGTTTGTGGGAGAGAGACAAGGGGAAGAGAAACGTTTCTTTTCCCCTCGAATCTCACTCCTAAAAAACTAATCAGCTTAAATTTTGGAAACCCCATCCACATTTGTTTTTTAGATACAAAATTTATTTAAAAATATGGTAGTGTATCACGCTATACAAATTTAAATACCATATAAAAATTGTTAATTTTGTGTTAAAAAAGTAACCAAAATGGAAAAAAGTACACAAGTACACATTGGAAAAAAGTAACAAATTTTGGTTACAAGTAACCAAAACGGCAACGCTGATCATAGCATACGCAGTCTACGAGACTGTAAAAAAGCAAAATAATAAAAATCAAACATAAATACACACACGCTTTCGCTCTCAGCAATGTGAGCGCAGCATACACTGCAGAAAGAAATGAGAGTGCGTACGCTGGACGGGTAGTACTGGAAATACCCGCATAGAAAATTTTAGCTTGTATGGTATGCGCATTCTATATGATTTATATTCTTTGAAATAACTTAAAAACAACGAAAAACAAATTTGGAGAGCATCATGGTCTAATGAGAATGAAACTTGTGGACCCGACACTTGTTCATGTTCATACAAAAGAAGACAAAATATGAGAATAGAGGAAGAAGCAAACAAACTAATGAAATTCTATTATAACATATATAATGTCAGTAAATGTAAAAATTGTAATTTTCAAAAAGTTTAAATAATAAAAATATTAATTTAAAAGAAAAAAAATCATATTCATTTATTTAATAATAAAAAAAAATAAGAAAAATATTTTACAAGATTCTCTTAACCCGTATTTTCAACCCTTCTTAAAACATCTAAAAGTATATCATCCTGCCCATCATGTAGTAATAAATATGATGATATATCCAACGGTGGTAAAACTATTACCTCTATAATATTGATGGGCTCTTTGATGCTTAAAAATACATATTCATCGCCTTCTAAGAGATGATGATACCTCTCGTCTGTTGTTGGTGTTGATGCTTCTGTAATTGATGATATATTTGATGTTGATGATGCGGCTTTAGTAGCTGATATTGCGGCTTCTATAGTATATGATGATGTTGATGATGCGGCTTTAGTAGCTATAAGTGTATTTGGTGTTGTCGCTTTGATAGATGTTGACGTTGATGGTTCAGATTCTCTAATCTCCTTATTTTTCTTAATTATTCTCCTATATAAAGGAGTATCCCAAAATTTTTTCGTTTTTAATTTTATTCCATGTTGATTCAGATAATGGCGTTTCTTGTTTGAACTATTTGAAAAAGTAACTATTTGACATATTTTACAATATAATTTGTTACTATTCATTTTGAAGTGTTTAGTTTTTTTTGAATGATGTCACAAGACTAGAATTTTGTTTAGAAAAATGTTTTATTTTATACTTTTTCTGAACAGAATACAGGCATACATTCATCTATAGAAAAGTATCTTTGATCGGAAAATCCTCATATTCATCTACATTTATGATCTTGTAAATTGTTAAGTTTAAACTAGGGAAGTAACGAATGTTCGCATTCGCTTTCGCATTCGCAAATAATTCGCTTACTTTTGCTATTTGCATTCGCTTTTGCATTCGCTAAAATGTATGCGAATATTTCAAGCGAATACGAAAATAGTTTTCGATTTTAAATTTAAAGACGAAAATTAGTTTAAACCAGCATGAAAAAGATACATATACTTACATGTAAAGCATTAATCTTTTAGCGGAAAACTTTTTTATCAATAAGTTCTCATAAGTATCAAAATGAAACCCAAATCCAGCTTTGGTGTTTGGAAATATTTTTCAGTTTTGAAAAAGAAAAGACAGTGTTTGATTTGCGCGAAAATATTTTCTGCTTAAGACAAATTAAAAAAAATTTCAAATCCAAACAATATTAACTAGTCCTTGTTTGATGTAAATTCCACGCGAAACAAGTGCCACTCATATTATTTCTCATAAAAACTTAAAATGTTGAAGATATATTTCATGTTTTTCCCAAGATGAACAAGATTTTTCCAGGAAAAATGCATTCCAAGTTTTCTTCATATGTATTTGACAGCATTTCACATGAAATGTTGAACAGAGTACCAGGATTTAGGGCTAAAATACGAATTGCCTAACATTGTGTAAACTTATTTTTAATTATTATATATAGGTACTTGCTCTTTTATAAATTTATTTGCATGTGATATTTTAACGAATTGAAATATTTGCATTCGCTTCCGCATTCGCTTTCGCAAAAATTAAAATGTATTATTCGCTTTCGCATTCGCTAAACTGGTATTCGTTACATCCCTAGTTTAAACAATGAAACAGAACGATTTGCGTGTCCTTCATAGAAAGATATTTTTGTGATGAGTTTTTTCCGCATACCCTTTTTCTCAGAACACAGAAAAAATTATTCGCAAAAAAATTTCAAATAAACGTGTGTTTTGAAATAAAATTTAGTTTCGGTAAATATTTTTACTGTTCCAGTAAATTATTTGTTTCAATTTTGTTTTATATAAAAAACTGTATCATTTAATTTCATTTGCTTGTGTTGGTGTTTTCCTTGCTTGTTCATTGACTCAACGTGGACAGGTGCTGATGTTGTTGTTTTCTTTAAATGCTCGTGTTGTATACGTGTGAACTCGGACAAGAAGCCGAAAAACGTCGTGGCTTGTTTTTTTTACTCAACAAAGTTATTTTTCAAACAAATTATTACAAAATTTTGTATTTGAATTTACAAATTTCTTTGTAGGACCTAAATTGAAAAAATTAATATTTGATTCAGAGAATTTTGTGTTTGAAATGGAAAATTTGTTTTTTCTGTGAACAAATAAAATGTAAATTTAACCAACGCACCCACGTAAATTTACACCTAAAAAGCATGCATACGCATGTCTCTCGTTCTTAATACTTTAATACTTAATACCATGTGTCTTGCATGGGCATGTTTACCTTTCATTAAATTTTTAAATGTCCTATCCTTTTTTTTTTCTTAAAATGAAAATTAGAGTAAAGCAAAATACATCTAGATGATGTGGCATGAAAAAGCATGAATACGCATGTCTTTTGGAAAAATACATGTATTGGAATATCCTTCCTTATGGGAAAATACATGTATTGGAAGTATCCTTCCTTGTGGGAATATTTTTTCATGTAATTTTTTTGGTAAGAGTTTTGAAAATTTCCATATAAATGAAAAAAGTAATAAAACATTGTAATGCATATGTTTATATACATATGACCATGTGTCTTGCATATGCATTTTTAAATTTCATGTGTTGTACATGCATTTTTTACCTTTCATTAAATTTTTAAATGTCCTATCCTTTTTTAATAAAATGAAAATAAATAAGATAACTCATTTAAAACACAATTTGAATTTGAAATACATATTTATATACATTTTATTTTAAATTTTTCAAACTAAATTTTCCTGAAATGAATTTCAAATTCACTTTGATAACGTGCATGCGCATGTTTAACATAAAAAAATCAATAAATAAGCAGATCTCACTTCACTTTACTAAACACATTTATTATTTTAAAAATTTTGCAACTACATAAAATTTCTTATGACAAATAAAAAATTTAGCTATAGTTTAGTTCGAATATTGCTGAACCATTTGGTGATTGACGTCCTTTGTAAATAATTGTCCAAATTTTGTCATTCATTTTTGCTAAGTAAGGATCCTCTCTGTTTAAATATTTAACAATTCTTTGCGGAAGATAAAACCACTTATTGTTGTTTAAATATGCAATAACTTTGGATCCATATTGTGTAACCTTTCATTCAAAATTTAAAATCGTGTAAGGTTCATTTAAGGGAATATCATCAATTTTTGTGTATTCTGATTTTATTCCTTGGGCAATGTTAATTATTTGTTGATAGATCTAAAAACAAACAAAAATTAGTTAAATTTTATATGTATTTCTTAAACTTTCATATAATAAATAAAAAAATTCTAATGTTATGTTAAAGTTCATTCTTACCATTGTTGTTGAACGTAATTTCAAGGATCTTTGAATAACAATAACTAAAACTAAATTCTGATTGGTCTTTATATACATATTTGTGAGTCAATCGAACTCTCATTTTAATAAAATTACTCAAATGAGAATCTCATTCGAATTGTTCCATTTACAAAAATTTCTTCGTTAAACTTTTTATGAGAAAAAAATATATTCTCATAATTTTGTTGTAGGAATATATGTATGTATTGGAATGTCCTTCCTTATGGAGAAAATACATGTATTGGAATATCCTTCCTTATGGGAAAATACATATATTGGAATATCCTTCCTTATGGGAAAATAAGGAATGCACATAATTATACTAATTTGAATACTCCTTATGGAAAAATATATGTGTGCTAGAATGCCCATAAATATTCTAATTAGAATGATCCTTATGGACAAATACACTATTCTAATTAGAATGATCCTTATGGGGAAAATACACGTGTGCCAGAATGCCCATAAATATACTACTTTGCCATGACCTATTTTTTTGATTAGTTTGATCCTTATGGCAAATATATGCAACAGAATTATAAAATTTTTCTAATTGGAATGATCCTTATGGGAAAAAATGCAGATTCTAATTAGAATGATCCTTATGGAAAAAATACATTGAGCCAGTATCCCTACATTTATACTACTAATGGGCAAGATGGTGACTACTGAAAGACCATTTCAACGCCTGTATGTTGATTTAATTGGACCTTTACCGCGGACTAAGTCGGGACACATAGGGATACTTGTAGTTTTGGATCATTTTTCAAATTTTACTTTTTTAAAATCACTTAAAAAGTTAGTTTCAAAACAAATTTTAAGTTATTTACGGGATGATATTTTTTGCTGTTACGTGTACCAGAGACTGTTGTATCAGATAACGGTTCACAATTTAGGAGTAAGGAATTTGAAAATTTCCTAATAAAGAATGACATCAAACACCTTCTAACCGCTGTGTATAGTCCACAATCGAATGCCACTGAAAGAGTAAATCGTTCAATTAATGAGGCTTTGAGAAGTTATATTAGGGAAGACCAGCGCGAATGGGACATTTTTATACCTAGTGTTAATTGCTCATTGCGGAACAGTATTCACCAAACAGTTGGAAGAACACCTTACACCAGATTGTTTTTGGTCAGCATATGATATCCAATGGAAATGATTACGAAATCTTAAGGAAGTTAGGAATTTTGGCAGAGGGTGATGCTTTTATAGAGAGACAAGATGAATTTTCGCTGATTCGGGAGAAAATTAAGGAGTACATTCGCAAGGCATATGATAAAAATTTTAAGACTTATAATCTTCGGGCACGACCAAAGGAATTTATTGTCGGACAAGACGTGTATAGACGAACATTTAACCTTAGCTCGAAGACTGATAACTTTAATTCTAAGCTTGCTCCAGTGGGAATTAAGGCTAAGGTTATTCGCAGAATCGGGCACGTTTATTATGAGCTACAAGATATTGATTCAGGTAGACAAGAAACTTTTCATGCCAAGGATATGTGGTCATGATATATATATATATTTTTTTTTTTAACTTGCCATTTTCAGATTCAGTTTGTAGCAGCATTGTGTACAAACTGCATCTGTTTTGTGAGGCATCATTCCTCAATAATACTTTGCATTTGTTTTTGAAAAGAAAAAAAATATATGTATCGTAAAACATTGAAAGTATATTTCAAAATATTTTATTGAAAATAAAAAAAAACATTTTTATTTGAAATTTCAACACGTATATACGTTGGTTTTTTTTTATGTGAGCGTTAGAAATAAATTTGTTAAACATAACGCGAGTTCGTCTCAATAATTTAGAATTGCAAACTTTATATATAAATAATTGAGTATATATGTATATAATTCACCAATTTACTTCAAGGTAAGATAAGAGTCGTGATGCGATTAACTTTTAGAGAGTTTTTTTTTGTGTTACTTACAAAATTCGCATCAACATAATTATACTTATATATGCACATATAATTTCAGATCTAATAGTTATTTTACATCAGAGTGTTCAGTTTCGATGAGACCTGCCACAAACTTTTCCGAACATTTGCTCTCATTGTTATCCTGTGATAAAATTAACAAGAAATTGTTTCATTGTAAAGGAGCTTTAGACAGTGATGCCAACTATTTACAACCCAAACGCGCTATTCCCCTTCTCAAAACGCGCTAGAACGCGCTGAGTTACAGCATTGTCAACTATTTATAGCTAAAACGCGCTATTTTTCTGCGCGCTAAACTAAATTTTAATAAAAGTCGATGAATGTATTAGTAAATATACATTTTTTTAGCAACTCTTTTCCAGATTTTGCAATATTGCTTCTTCGAAATTATATCCTAAATAACTAAAATAATTTAATACAGAATCAGAATCACTAAATAACAACATACTCGTATGAAATGTCGAATAGTTTTGCGATTCAAATGATTTTTGTACTTCAGCTATAATAGATCCTTGATAAATTATATATATATTTTTGGTCACGAGTACGACTACATATTGGAAGTTGTGAAATTTAAAGATTTTTGCCATTTACAGTATTAAAATGCGTTTTTAATTCTAATCACAGGCAAGGAAATTTTATTTGAAACAGCTGAATCATTAACGAAATTAAAAAAAAAATTTATCAGAGTTTTGGATACTAGAAAATTGGTAAATTTATACAAAAAAAGAAAAAAAAATTAACTGAAATGATGTTACTGACTTTATCCAAAACGCGCTAAGTTAGCGCTTTTTTTATTAAACGCGCTAAGACGAAAAAAAGCGCGTTTGGAGTAGTTAAAACGCGCTAAATCTAGCGCGAAACGCGCTAAATTGGCATCGCTGGCTTTAGAAGTATTATTTTTGGTTACAACGGTTGTCACAGTATTCTTCGGTTGTTTCTGTATGATTGGGCAGATTAATATTTAATTCATCTTCAAACGCTAAATTTAAAGAATTGCTAAACTAATGACTACACATACGTATTATATACATATATATATATACAAGGAAAGAGGAATTTGCCATCTGTCTCTCTAAATGATGGAGGATTTTCTTTTCGTGCCGTTAATCTTAATGATATTAACATTTCTTTACAATCAATAAAGTCTAATGCTGTTGGTTGTGATGGACTTTCGCTTAATTTTTTAAAAATATTATTTCCATATATAGGGATTTATATTTTACATCTTGTTAATAGTATTATTACTACATCTACCTTTCCTTTAGGTTGGAAAGTTGGTAAGGTGGTTCCCAAAAAAAAATTTGGCGAATCTAATGAGATTGATAACTTACGTCCGATTTCTGTTCTACCTGTTATTTCGAAAATGGTAGAAATTCTACTGAAGGATCAGCTCATGTCTCACATTGAAAATGTCTCTGATGCACAGTATGGGTTTAGATGTGGTAGAAATACGACTTCTCTTTTGTTGGGAATGACTGAAACTATAAGGCAATCTTTGAGTAAATGTCACCTAAATGTTCTTTTATCTTTGGATCTTACCAAAGCCTTTGATAAAATAGATTATGGAATTTTAATTTCGAAATTGCATCGAAATCTTGGTATTTCGTCTTCTTCTTGTAATCTTTTATATTCATATCTTACTAATAGATATCAATACGTCACAATTGGAGATAAAGTATCAAGGCTTTTACCCGTCACGAGTGGTGTTCCACAAGGTTCCGTCCTCGGACCTATATTATTTAACATTTTTATTAACGATCTTTTCTCCAATTTTGAATTTATGTCGTCTTGTATTCCATTTGCTTTTGCAGATGATTTATTTTTTCTTTTCTGTGGTGAAAAACAGTTCCTGGACGTCATGCAAAATACAATTGATTATAGTATCGAAACTATTTTTCGTTGGATGAGCGAAAATAAATTATTTATAAATACTGCTAAAACTAAAGCAATGCTCTTTGGGCCCCCAAAAACTAATTTGGCCATAAAGATTGATGGTACTGATATTCAGTTTGTTAACCAGATTAAATGTCTTGGCGTATGGTTGGATAATAGGGTTAATTTTGAAAGACATATTAATTCTGTAGCATCCAATGTTAATTTTGCACTTCGACAAATTAATAATGTAAATCTTATACTGCCCGTGCAGGTAAAAGTAAAGCTTGTTCACACTTTGATTATGCCCATATTTTTGTATGGAGTTGAAATTTATAGTCTCACTTTGGGTTACAACATTAGCAAACTTACGAAATTATTTAATAGAGTTGTTCGTTTTCGTATAATCTCAGAAGGCGCACTCATATGTCGAATTATGTATGTAGATTTTTAGGATGTTCATTCTTGAACTACTTGAAATTAAGACTATTACTATTTTTTTATAAAACATACAAGAATGGGAAAATATTGCATATAATTTCATTTTTTACCTTTAGCCGTTCACAACGAAATCGTCAAATACAAATTCCAAGGCTAACTTCAATTTTGGAACGATCATTTCATACTAGAGTTGCAAGAATTTTTAATAATCTGCCTGACAGCCTTAAATCTTTTGTTTCTTCACATCAAACTTATAAAAGTAAAATTCTATTATATCTTGAACATAATAACTTATAGTTGGAAATTGATATGTATATGAAATTCGTACATATATACATATATATACATATGTCTTATACTCTGTTACTATACAATACAATATTGGTCCTAAACTCTCTCTTCTGCTTTAATATTTATGTGATATTTTGATAAATATTCTTTACATATGTATGTTACATTTATTATAATAGTCTACATTAGTTTTTAAGATTTTCACCGAATATATTATTATAAAGTTTTGTTATATGTAGTATTATATTATGTAGATAATTTGTTAACTAGTTATGGCCCTTTGGGCTCAGTTACTTAAAGTTGAATAATAAACTGAAACTGAAACTGAAATCTATGCTTCATTATTTTAGTTTCTTTATTTCTTTGAGTTTTTTTTAATATTTTTCTTTAGCGATCGGTTGAATAGCTACCTAACTTTAAATAATTATGTATTGAATCGCAGTATAATTCTATAGGAGCAAGAACCACCCTAATTTCCATGAGCACGCCCGATATGAATAGGTAGCACGGCTCCTTGAGAAGAAGAACTTATAATGGTTTGGTTCGTTACAATATATATTTTGTTTAAAAATTCATTACTATTTATTATATTAAAATTGTATGTAGATAGTTTTCGAGTAGTATGATGTGACCGACTATGGCCCATAGGCTAGGTATACATAATAATAAATAAATAAATGAAATGAAATGAAATGAAAAATTCCCCGTTCTTATTGAATGCACACACACACGCTCTACATCCACTGTTTTGGGATAGGCGAAGACCACCCAGTCAGTCACGTTTTTGTTTTATAGTATAGTAGTAATAATACCAATAATAAAAATAATAATAATAATTACGTATTTGGATTTTTTTTTTTCAATTTCAATTTCAGTTTATTTAGATTTGGTTTAGTTTTTATTAGGGATGTAACGAATGTTCGCATTCGCTTTCGCATTCGCAAATAATTCGCTTACTTTTGCTATTTGCATTGGCTTTTGCATTCGCTAAAATGTATGCGAATATTTAAAGCCAATACTAAAGACAAAAATATTGGAAATATTTTGCAGTTTTTGAAAAAGAAAAGGCAGTGTTTGAATTGCACGAAAATATTTTCTACTTAAGACTAGTCTGTTAAAACTTTTGAAAAATGGTAGGCACATCATTACTTCGTTCAAAAAATTTTAAATGCAAAAATATTAACTATTCCTTCTTTGTTGTAAATTTTTTGCGAAACAAGTGCCACTCATATTATTTCTCATGAAAACTTGAAATGTTGAAGATATATTTCATGTTTTTCCCAAGATGAACAGAGTACTACTTCTGGAAAAAATGTTCATGAACAATTCATTCCAATTTTTTTTAATATGTGTTTTGGTAGTATTTTACAGGAAATGTTGAACTTAGTACAAGGTCTTAGGGCCAAAGTTCGAATGAGTTGATTGCCTAACATTTTGTATATTTATTTTTAATTATTATCTATACTTATTTTAATATGATTTCATATATCTTTCAGTTTAACAATTTTTATTTCTAATAAATTAATAAATATTTGCTGAATTCAAGACTCAAGTAGATCTATGTATACAACACAACTTCATGTTCTTAGATAAATATATTTTCATGTGATTTTTTAACGTATTGTAATATTTGCATTCTCCCCAGGGGACAGAGCCGTGCAGGTTTTCACGGACGGCTCTATACGAAGGGGAAGAGTTGGAGGGGGGATATATATTCCAGATTTTGGAATTGAAATATCCTTCAGACTCCCGGACGAATGTAGCATATTACAGGCAGAAATATCCGCCATAAAAAGAGCAACACACTGGTTGAGTTATTATCGGATACACAATAGTAATATCCAGATAATAACGGACAGCCAACCCGCGATCAAAACCCTTGCAGGTGTATATTCTACATCATTACTTGTCCAAGAATGCCGCACAGTCCTGGATGAACTGGCGCAGCACGCAACCATCACACTATACTGGGTGCGTGGACACGGAACTACTTCAGGCAATATAGTTGCGGATGAACTAGCAAAGAGAGGAACCCTACTCGGGGAAGTCGATGACAATCTCTGTGGGCTCCCTCTGTCGTCTTGCTGGAGACGCTTCGATACTGCCTTTCTTAATTCAGCTCAGGAAAGATGGCGTAATGAGCCTACCTGCGTTATATCGAGAATCCTTTGGCCTCGTCTAGATACTAAAAGAACCAGTAACCTCATTAGCTTTACCAGAAAGCATCTGAGGAATCTCCTGGCCACACTTACAGGCCACTGCACTTTCGGGACCCACGCTAAACGTATGGGTCTCCCGTATAATGACTACTGTTACAGCTGCAATGATGAGGAAGAGGAGGAAAGCATTTCGCATCTTCTCTGCTTCTGTCCTGCTTTGGAGGATCTCCGTCTGCACTTCCTTGGCAGACTATCCTTCAATAGCTTGTCCGAGTTATCGGAAATAGGACTTAGAAACCTAAGTCTATACATTAGGAGCAGCGGCTGGTATGGCCGCTAGCCTTCACGGCATGTGTATGTACTAGACCCTCTCCTTGTCCCACTTTTTCACTTCTTCTCTACTCTACTCTCCATCTATATCCTCTCCATCTATATTCTCCCTATACTTCCGGTCTCCCCCCTTATTCTTATACTTTCAACTTACAGGCAGCACAAAGGGATCATCGTATTGGACCCAAGTGAGCTAGACTCCTATATTTTCATTCTTCACTAGCAGCCTGCTAACCTAACCTAACCTAACCTAATATTTGCATTCGCTTTCGCAAAAATTAAAATGTATTATTCGTTTTCGCATTCGCATTCGCTAAAAATTGTTATATTGCAAAATTAAACGTCAAAAACTACTTTTTTGTTTATGTTTCTAACAGTAAATTCATGGTTATTTCTTTTGCGGTGTAAAGAAAAACACGAAGTATTGATGTTACACAAGCATTTCAGAAAATCAGCAATTTGGCACTGAAAATCTGCTAATCTCACTTTATAACTTTTGCAATGAAAAATCAGCAAAATGCAGAGAATCTGCAAATCTGTCAACAGTGTCCACTAATATATTATTGAAGTAACAGAATCGCAAAAAAGAAAAATATTAAATTAATATATAGAAAATATATGATTACTTCCAATAGACTAGACCGATTTACTTCATAGATTACAAGATATACGATCACGTCACCTTTCAAACGAAAAAGATCCAAATTAAAATCGGTCAATCCGCTTGGGAGCTACGTCGTCAAAGGCACAGATTCAAAAAAATATATTTAAAAAAGATTAAATATCTTCTAAACGGCTGGACCGATTTTCTTAAAACATGGCTCAGAACACTCGATCAAGTCACCTTCCAAACATAAAAACAAAATCTAAATCGATTCAGCCTTTTGGTCTGTATATGGACTCGTACATACAAACGGATACACAGACACACACTACAAACTGATAACATCCTTTTTTCAGATGTGGGGGTTAAAAAGTTAAAAAGTACAGGTATTTATACGCATTTACAAACGTATTTTATTTAATATGTCATTGATTTCTTTTAAAAATCATTTAAAAACCCCAGATACTTCCACTTTTTGATAGAGAAAAACAGTTACTTTATTTTTATCAGGAATTGAGATGCTTAGTGCAATAACTTCGTAAGCCACATACAACCAAAAATTGATTTTATGTGCTCAATCTTTTGCTAGGTACCATAGCTTTACATGCTAAAAAGGAAGTTTTTAAACTATGCTTATCAATACCTCTTAACTAGAGCGCGCTCTGGTTTCGTGAATAAACATGTAAAATACACTTACCCGAACTTGTCGTTATATCTCAACAATGCACAATGGTCTACTCAAGTGCTTTAGAATACTATCATATAAATCTAAGAAAATTTACATTGTTCCGATAAATTAACGGGCAAGATCAGAATTCTATTCTAATTTTTCATTGATGTGTATAAAGCAAAAGTAATTCACAAAAATAATCAATCTCAAATTGTTTAAAATGTTAATTGTTTTCTTAAAATTTTGTCGCCTTACGGGCCTATACGTAAATACAGCCCTGTCCACCATGGTGTTTCCCGACACGGCGGAGCCTAGTTAAGATTTTCTGCCTTGCAAAGTTTTCCTGCTTAATAACATTCTCCACCATGGTGTTTCCCGACACGGCGCAGCCTAATAGAGATTTTCTGCCTTCCAAAATGTTCCTGCTTAATGACGTTGTAATGCAGTGCCGCCCTTCGGTCGGGCTTAAGAATTTTCTCCACCATGGTGTTTCCCGACACGGCGCAGCCTAGTAAAGATTTTCTGCCTTGCAGATTTCCTGCTTAATAACGTTTTCTTGCACTGCCGGCCTTCGGGTGGGGTCTTAAGGATTTTCTCCACCATGGTGTTTCCCGACACGGCGCTGCCTCATAAATATTTCCTGCATGGTCGACCAAGACTGCATTTTACCATTTCATGAAAGTTATTTCAATATTGGTCATAATCGTTGGAAAACACCGTATAATCACATTATGGTATTAGAATTTTAGAAGACCATAACTCGGAAACCAAGCTTCCCCGCCTATTTTTTTAATTTTTTTTTATTTTTCAATTGTCTGTAGGATAGGATACATTTTTAAAAATTTTGAGAGGTCCCCCTAAACTTGATTTAATCCAGAGAGTCACTTTCACATGTAACATTAGTAAGAATAAGTGAATTAAATAAATAAACTATTTTCTTTCCTTTTCCCTAAATACATTTTTAACAAATCAAGTATACATACCATTGGATGGCTTTGTGCAGTTTTAAGAAGGGATAGAGGTAGCTGCAAAAATTTTTAATTATTAATTTTCTTTAAGTTGATGAGTGAAATCGTTAGTGTGATTTATTTTTCTTCCGGTGCTTTCTTTAATTTGGAACAATTTTCGGACATCCCGCGTCAAATAAAGTTTATTAATAGTCCCGAAACCGGTGTTTTCAAACCAAATTTAACGAAGGAAGACGGAAAATCGTTCCAAATTAAATTGTTATATATTATTAAATATTTTATTTCAATTTACCATTCTGTATAATTTCTTCCGCAAAAAATAAACAAAGCTTAAAAGCAATCTGTCAAACTGTCAAACACAACTGTCAAATACACAACGTTGAAAAAAGAAAGGGTTGCCAGGCTACTCGAGGATTTCAGATTTTAATTCAGCATCTACACGTAACATTGAATTATAAAGAGCAATCAAAATTTTTTGATTATCCATCAAGCGTCGTTGGTGTCACACATACCAAGGCAAACTCATAACAGGTGACCCTAACAGTCCTGATGATTATCAGGTGTTCGAAAACTGCTTAAACCCCAACTGTCAAAATCTCTTCTTCTATCTAATGTTTGTTTACATTTAAAGTGAAAAAAAATTATATCGTTCTTTATGTTTAAAAAATATATTTTAAAGTGAAATGAATTATAATGTATGAATACTTATCACAATGTAACCAATTGGGTCTCTGAGTGGAGGTGCGGTATAGGAGCACCCTCCCTAACATATGCATTCTAAATTAACTCTTGCAAAATTATTAACTGCATTAGTTTATTGATGATGATTTTTAAAAAATTGTATCAATACAAAATATTTCTACCAATGTGTCTCGCCTATTATGCCTGATAGTCTTTGGTACAGAATCTTGCACGGATTTTCGCACAATATAGAAATAAGATTTTATCAAACGTTCTGCATTACTTGAGGCAAAGAGTATTTGGTCGTTCCATCATGTAAGCTTTTTTTAGTTGACTAGACATGTTTATGAAAATCTGGATGTGTAGTATTTATATACAAAGCCCAATTCAATGGCTCCCAAATTCTCAACCATGAAATTGGTGGCTGGTAAACGACGATGAAATAGCGTTGTCACCACATCAACAATTTTTCCGTGCAATTTGGGAAACCTTAAACAGATACATATACCTATTACAAATTAAGTTTATAGAAATAAATATTCAAGCATACCTTAACATTTCCTATTGCATTTAATTGCCACAATGCGCTGCATTTCTTCATGTATCCACTCAACACAATGCGAATTCTTAATTGTGGGGTTAAGCGAATTCTCTTTTGACGGGTCCAGCTAATACTAGCTGACTTCTTATATATGTATGTATGTATAAATAAGACGCACGTTTATTTGTTGTACACTTTTAAGTAACTTTGTCCATTTTTGTGAACAATTTCATGCATTTAATCATAATATTGTGTTTACGGCCATGATGAGCCAGTAAAACACATTTTATACCACTGATTTCGCGTCCAAAAAACCATCGGAGAGACTGCAATAAGGCAGCAAGTAAGGTTTCTTTACGTTGTCCAAAAATATCAAGATCATCTAACCTGCTGAACCGTGTTTCAACATTTTAATTAGATTTATTTTACAAATATTGTTTTCTGTGTTGTTGATGGTAGATGTACATGGATAGTAAAATATGTTTTTATAAATGTGAATGTATTGGTATTTGAGTCAACTGTTTTTGACAGATGGGGTTTTTTGAAGCCAGACGAATTACATGTTGTTTTTATTATTGTTGTATTTTTGTAGCGATAAGGCCACCTGTTATGAATTCGCCTTGACACATACTAACAAATTTTCACTCATACTATAACCAATCTCATCACGCATTTTTTCTAGACCCCTTAAGAATGCATTAATCAAGGCACATCAATCAGGTACCGACATTTCTACAACAAATATTACAACAGCAATAACCACATGTACTTTGTTGATATAAATTACCATCTTACCTTTCAAAAAAGGTTAGCATCGTTAGATTGTATATTTATTATAGGAAATGTCAAACTCTATACAAAACTCAATATTCGTTAGCTGTTTATGGTTACCCAAATAAAAGCATGTTTTTAGGCTTATACCAACGCAATCTAAATTTGACATTTGGCTTGGTATAATGACATTAATCACGTGGCGTAGTGCTGTCACCTAATAAATGTGCATTGGCATTACTCATATTACCCATTTAATTGTCGTGTGCAGTGTGACCTTCTAGGGCTAATTTTTCACTTTAAATTCAAAATGTAATTATTTTTAAGTTCTATTTAAATACAAAATTGTGTTTTTGAGAGCATATTTAAATAACAATTTAATGCCCAACTTTGTGTATTTAAATATGTTTTTATGCTTGTATGTGTTTATTGAAAATATTCATATGACATCATGTGTCTGGCTTGAAAACATCATATGGTCGCGTTAAAAAGAATATCGTTTAAATTTCATACATATACATATATATAACATATATACAATACAAAGTTTCATGTCATAGAACAAAGTAATAGAAAAATGTATTAAGATGTTCGTTTGATTTCATCTACTCTTTGTCAGCGTTATGGATAATTATATATTAAACTTTTAATTTTTCAAATTGTGTTACTTCATACTGATAATATGTTTAAGTACATTAATAAGGTACGAGTATATTTTTATTTTATGAAGGGTGAGCGTCTTAGTCTTTTATTTGATATTCTGGATGAAGTGCTTTTCTTCTCATTTTATTAAAGTTCAGCGTATTGCGTATATATTTCTAATATACAGGGACAGGGGTTTCATGCAAATGCATATTTTTTCCCTTAACCCTGATAATAGCAAGAACGAAATATCTTTACGAAACATTGAATTTGCGTGAAAATGGCATCGATTTTTTAGTGCATATTTTTGCATATTTTGCTGAAAATGCATATTTTTGCATGATTTGGTCATAAATACATATTTTTGTTTCATATTTTGGTATAATTACATAGTTTTGTGTCATATTTTTTGAAAAATTCAAACTCCAAAAAATTTTATTGTTGAGAAATTATTAATGCAAGAGTGGTTTTTGACAAATTTATTCGCTTGCATTGTTATACAATTGTAGAAGGCTTGTACAAGAACACACCTACCAAATTTAATGAAAATTGTCATTTTGATGATTGCAAGAGGAAATTGTCTGTTATTAAAGCCGAAAGTAGTGTAACAATTTTACGGAAACTTGATATGACAACAGATTTAAAAAAGAAATCTAATGGCCAGTATTCAATTTATTGTAATGGTTGTTTTAAATAAATATATAACAATATATAAAAGGAATCATCTATATTTGAACCGATTACATCCACAGACCTTACAAGGAATTTTTCAATGCACAAAAGTTTTCTAGAAACAAATTGATAGAACTTCCCATTCGAAAATATAAAAAATAATAAAATTTTGTAATGAAAATAAATAAATAACATATTTATTTTTCTATTTACCTATTGCCCCTTTACTGCAACATAAATATATCTCGAAAAATGTGTATTTAGAGTTAATAATGCAGAAAAAATCATTACATCATTATATTTAATCTTGCGTAAAAATTTATATAAGAGGCCTGTCAAGCACCCCTTGAGAAAATAAAATATTTTATATCTTTAGTTAGTTGTATGTAAATTTAAAACTCTTTTTTTTATAAAAAACTTTTAAAATATGTGCATACTTTATTTTTAGTGCATATTTTGCGTTTTAATGTCATATTTTAGGCGCCTAAAATACCTTTTTTAAATGCATGAAGTCCTTGTCCCTGCTAATTATGTACTTAATTTATAAGTTAAAACATGCGGGTGCATTTTCACTGCTTTAGCAGTGAAATTTTTATTTTGCATTTAGCAATTTTTTTAGCATTTTTTTTATAAATTTTTTAGCATTTTTATTTTTATAAATTTCATATATTCTTTTCTATTTATACAAGTAAAAACCTCTGTCAATTAATGGATTTCATTGTATTTTGTCGTTTTTGTACAAATTTATTATGATGGAAACAAGTAAACAGCATAAGACGTCTTAAGCGCCTATTAGGCTGTCGCTTTTAGTATTTGAGAATGTTCTGTAAATGCAAAATTCGTATTTTCCAGCTTCAAAAAATTTTTAATTTTGGTGTTTGTCATCATAGTCCTCTAATAGATCTGTCAAACTCAGTGCAAATTTTACTTGTGTTTTCGCAACTTGCGGTCTCCACCTGATATAAAATGGCTCACTTTAACATAACGTTTAAGTTAATTTAAGTGTAGACCGCTCAAATTAATGGCTTTTTCAAGTGATAACATTATTAATAGTGCATTTGTTTTAACAACTCAGTTATAACTTCAAGTAACAACAAAATGTTTATTAAAATGTACGAAAGTCTGTCATGCTTATATACCGAGTATGAACGTCTAATAGCCGCTGTAATGTATTTTAAACGTCAAACACTTAACAATAAGAAGAAAATAAGTATTCTAAATTATGTGTTTTGGGGTCGAACACTTCAAAATTAATCGTTGCGGAATCGGACTCCTAGACATACATTAAAAATAGAAAAGCAAAATTACCAATTTTTTTAATGCAAAAAGTATTTTTTAAATGTCTTTCGTATTATGTAGATAGCAGGCATGCTAATACATTGAAACATACATTTAAAATATATTAGCCCATTCAGGCTGACACGAAATTAAGTAATTTCAAGCTCAAACTATGAACGAAATGAAAGGTGTTTATGCCGGTACTGAATGACATTTGAGTTGATTTCGCAAACAACTTATTCACTGCGGCACTTTTTTCAGTTGAATAAATTATTTTTTCCACTTATACAAATTTTTCTTTTAAAAATGTTCATAAATTTAATTATTTTCAATCTTTTTTTAATTTAATATTGAAAATCAAAATTTTTACTTCTTTTAATTGTTGTTTCTCATTGTTGTAAGTGTACTCATGTTTGAAAAAAAGTAGTTTTACTACAAAAACAGAGTTGTATTTTGTAATTTCTCGTTAATTTGATGGAAATTAGGTAAAATAACTTAATTTAGAATATATTAAAATACATGGGAAATTACTTAATTTGAACTTGACTTTGGCCAAAATCACGAAATTGCTTAATTTGGCGTCAGCCTGAATGGGCTATATGTGTAAAATTATTTTATGTATTTAATTTTTATATGAAAATTACCAGCAACAAACTTTAAACCTTTATATTTAATACGATCGTACAAAAATACAAAAGGTTTTATGAATTCAGCAATTGTACTCGTATTTTGTTTGTTCCAGAATTGTTGTTTTAACTTTTGAATTAACTTTTTTTATTAAAATTAAATAAAATATTCGTTATATCGCCATAATTATTAAAATTCATTCTTAAATTTAAACATTATATTTCAGATTTTCAAATAGTTTTTTTTAGCATTTTTAGCATTATTTTAAGCCTCATTCAGCATTCAAAAATTGTTTAGTTGTGGCCACACTGGTCGTGTGCGACAATGTACTCGTAAGAATGTTAAATATTTATGTTCTGTAATTCTTACCCGCAGTTTTTAACTTAAAAGTTAAGTACGTAAATAGCTAATTTTTATTTAAAATTAAGTTTTATTTAAATACGATTTAATTTTTTCAGTGGTTAAAGTTCTTATTAAATTACGTTGAAAGTACGGCAGCCCTGCAAAATTTCCAAAGAACACCTGCTTAGCATAAACAAAAAAGTTAGGTTATAAACATATAGAAAATTAAAATTGCATAAAAACTCGTTTTATGAAATCAAACGAACATCATTATGAATTTTTCTCTTACTTTATTCCATGATATGAAACTTTGTATTGTATATGTTATATATATTTTTGAAATTTAAACGAAATTTTTTAACCCGACCACATGATGTATTGTGGATGTTTTCAGTAAACATATACACGCATAAAAACATATGGTACGTTCATAAAACTTAAATCGAATTTAAATACACAAGGTTGGGTATTTAATTGAAGGTTAACCGCGAATAACATTTAAAGTGACAAAATAATAATTTTTCAGGAGAGCCAATAAACGTATTTTGAAGTAAGATTGCTCTTTTCGTTTAAATTTTTTTAGATTATCGAAAATAATGATAACGAGCATTAGCTTTTCTTTTTGTATCTCTGCTACATTTATCAATTATTTTCGACAATTTCGTTTGCATGATTTTATTAGTTACTTACAAAGTTTTGAACTGACTTACCGATTTGTAATTGTATTTTGACGGCGATAAGATGCATAATTTTGAATGGTTTTATATTTGAACAACGCAAGAAAGTTATGTTAATGGTAATCTTTGAAAAAACTGGTTTTTAAAAATTGTCTTTTACAACGTTATTCGCGGCTGTGCTTCAATTGTTATTTAAATATGTACTCAAAAACACAATTTCGTATATAAATAGAACTTAAAAATAATTACAATTTGATTTCAAACTGAAAAATTAGCCATAAGGGCCATATGTTTTGAATAAACACACACACGCATAAAAAAATATGGTACGCTGATAAAACTGATGTAGAGTTTATTTACACAAGGTAGGGTATTTAAATATTATTTATCTATGCACTCAAAAACACAATTTCTTATTTAATAAGAACTTAAAAAATTTGTGTTTGTTCACAATACAACTGTGCTATTTAAAAATTAATTATATTTAACATTTAAGAAATTTATTATTCGACATACTACTTTAATTTGAAATTTATTTGCTGGTGGTTCAGCGTTGCCTATATACATTTCATTGTTGCCGTAACAAATCGTCAGTAGACTTCAACCACACATTTTTAATATTCACAAACCTATTATCTTGTGAAAAGACTTGCAAAAACTTTTTGAAAATTCGCATATAACAATATTTCTGAAAATCACAAAAAATAAGAGTAGTAGGCACGGTGACGGATGACATTTTTCAAAAAATGGCACCAAATAGGGGATTTATCAAAAAAGGGGCAAAATTAAAAAAAAACGAGAAAAGTACACTAAACTTTTTATTTTTAACGTATTTTTATATAACTAGCCATGAAAAACGGGGGACAAAAAGTGGAAAGGCAGTCGAAAAAGTGGAAAGGCAGTCGAAAAAGTGGCAATTTGCCTCTTTAGTCGGTCAAACGGTAACGCTGGTAGTAGGCTTAGAGGTTTTTTTGCACAACAGTGCCATCTAGCATGAGTTAAACGTAGAAATAAGTGTCCCAAATGGATTTCTCTAGCCAAAAAAACAGTAAAACACTAACCCCCATATTAAAAAAAAATAAAATGAATTTAAAATCCATTTTAGGAAAATTTTGTATGAAAAATTTGAAAAAAATACATTTCAAATTCATTTAAAATTTTATGAATATGGGAGTAAAACGTACAAGGATAATAAAAATATATATTAAGTTATGAATAATTTGTTCTTTTTGTGGTAGAATAACTGTAATTCTATCGTGCTGTTGCGAATCAGCTGACAAAATTCGTAACATTTAATAAGTATGTTTATTTGAAAATGGGTTGCCAACGGTTGCTACGTAAAAATCTTTTTTCTGTAGAAAATGTTAACTTCTGGCTTACATGCATACACACATATATAGACAAGAGAAACATAATAACAGCTGACATGTTCGCTGCCAGCTCCACGTTTTGACTAAGTAACGGTCAGACTTAAACGATACGACAACTTTAAAAGTAAGATGATACGATTTGGCTAACGAAGCCAAGAAACAGCTTTCCAAAATCATCAACTTTATTTGCGTGTAATAAAAATCTAGCATTAATCTAAAAAAGCCGTGAGGACTTTGTTATAAATTTTGCATCACAGTGTATTATTAGCACAGAGTTGTGAACACTACAAATGTTTCTTACGTGTAGATGCATACTCAAATTCATGATTAAAATATGGCAGCATTGAAAAAATACGAAGACGTAAATAAATAAATGAAAATTTTCTAAAACTATCTCTCCGCGTAAAAACCGTAAAAGTTTTTGTAATAATATAAGTGTAGCGTCAATATCCCATTATCAAAATGGCAAGCACCTCTAGGTATTAAAAAAATGGAGTTCTAAAGATCGATAGCTATTGAATTGTTTTTGTTGCAGAGATACTAATAAAGTGTGCTGTTATGCACATCCTGATGCTCCTCTAATAGAGGATTACAGAGCTGGTGACATGATTTGTTCAGAATGTGGGCTGGTGGTGGGTGATAGAGTAATAGACGTAGGGTCGGAATGGCGTACATTTAGCAACGAAAAAAATGGCGTGGATCCCAGTCGTGTTGGTGGCCCGGAAAACCCTTTGTTGAGTGGTGGTGATTTATCAACTATTATTGGACCTGGGACTGGCTCTGCTTCGTTCGATTCATTTGGGTCCCCCAAATATCTAAACAGACGTACAATGAGCAGCTCAGACAGATCATTGATTTCAGCATTTAAGGAAATATCGATGATGGCTGATCGAATTAATTTGCCGAAAACAATTGTCGATAGAGCAAATAATTTATTCAAACAGGTAATGATTATTTATTAGTTAGATTAAATGTATGTATAGCGAAATCCACATTAGATTTTGTTTTACATATTTTAAATATGTGATATCCAAACATTGGTTTAAATCTAGTTTGAACTTCCGAATGAAAAAAAAATATTTGTATTAAGAGAAACTGTTATGTACAAAAATCATCGGAAACCCATATACCCATTCCCAACTATCGGTCTCTGAAATTTTCATATATGGTATTAAATTTCCAAACGTGTCAGGATAATATTGGTATTACATATTAGAATTTGTTATCGCATTAACAGCCGATGATCTTTAATTCTTATGCTGCCGAAGGCTGCCCACACAGATAATTTTTAGTAATTAACACCATGTAAGGAAATACCATAGAGGAAAGAATTTTTGCGTCCGGCAAAATACCGGCTCTGCAAGCCTGTTTGCCAACATCGACGTCACGTCAATAGAATACCAAAAAATTGGGGCATTTTTGTGCTATTAGCAGTCTTTTTCGTTTTCCTGAAGACTTGAAAATAGCATGAGCCTATCAATAACAATTTTTTCGTATTGTATTAACGTGACGTGGATGTTGACAACTCGAATAATAGTGACAGTTTATTGAACTTTTTTCGTCATTCCCTGACTATTCTTGTAATTCACTGTCGGTTGCTGCGAAAATAAAGTTTCGAACAGAACGACGTAAGTGGTAGCTCAGGAAGAAAAAATTTTAACAGAACACTGAAGCCTACTGCATAGTTACCTTTATTTGTTTCTATTACATTTCCATCCATGATATTGTCCCTACCATGTCAAACTATCCAATATGCAAATTTGTACTTTTCAGAAGAGAGCGAAAACCCATCAATTGTGAATTTATAGTCAGCGTATTCCTAAAAGTGCCAGCCTTAAAATATTTTTTATTGAGATATCTAATGTCCATGAGAGTTTCAGCATTTTGAAACGAGTCATATAAGATAACGAATCTATAAAACATTGTTTGCGTATTGGATAGTTTGACAGGGTAGGGACGATATAATAATATAAATGTACACCTTTCTCTCTTTTCGTTGCCATATTAACCTTCTGACAGCATTGCCGATTTCTGTGTAATTATCCAAAAATGGGACAAAAGTCTTTTTCTTCAACTATTTTTGGATTAAAAAATTTTTTTGTGTAATTTCGGCTTAACATTATACACAAGAAAGTATTTTAATCAAACATTTTCATTCCATTTAAAAATAATTTTATTCCTTAAATTTAGTACCAAACTTTTGTATAATATTTTTATGTTTTTGTTTGGCAACAGTTGTCTTGGAGATGCTCTTATTCTGTTATTTTCGAAAGAAAGAAAGAATTTTTAGCAAATTAAAATAAACAAATACTTACATGAAGAATAATTTGTCGTCTGTGACAGCAATATTCTCCTCAGTGCGCACTCTTCATATACGGTTTGGTGGATTAATGTTCAAAAAAGTGAAACTGGAGTGCAATTTTATCACAACGGACATTGTTCCATTTAAGAATTTAGGACGACAAAAATCATAAATTTGTAAATAATTAAGATAGAGTCCTAATATTTTATATTTTGATATTAAATTTGTATATATTGAACTTATTTATATGTAAGGGGCATTCGCAAAGTATGTACTTTAAATTTATGTACACACATATTTTACAATAATAAGAGTAAAAGAAATTGCATAAATTAAGAATATTATTCAAAATTTATTTATATATTTGGGATATTCACAATGTATGTACAAGTTTTGAAGGTTCGTCTGTGTAAAATTGAATTTTGATTCCGGCAACAAGGTAGTGTTGACGGTGACGTTTTCGCCGATTGTTTTTTGGGCTTAAATGCAGTTTAGCGAAGCAGCCCCAAACAAAATAAAAAGTAGTGATAGAAAATTGAAAAATAAGAACAAAATATTAAATAAAAAAGTTGACGCCTATTTTCCGAGTTATGGGGCTCTGAACTTTTGTATAGGAAACTTCGAAAAATCTCAAAAAAAAATTTAAATAGCTTATCTGATAAGAAATTAAAAATATAACAAAAAAATTAAGTAAAAAAAATTAACTGCGACCCTTATTTCTTGAGTTATTGGCTTTTAAATTTTTCATAGACGATTGTAATTTCTCTGCATTTCTAAATGTGATGGGTCAATATTTGAACCAATTTAGAGATGTGCAGAAAATCATTAACAACCAGTGTCGTTTTGGGAAATACAATGATTAATTAATATGCGCCGTGTCGGGAAACACCATGGTGGAGAAAATCCTTAAGCCCGGCGAAAGGCCGGCAGTCCACGAAAAGATTATTAGACAAGAAAACTTTGCAATGAAAATCTTTATTAAGCTGCGCCGTGTCGGGAAACACCATGGTGGAGAAAATTCTTAAGTCCGGCCGAAGGCCGGCAGTCCATGAAAACTTTATTAGACAAGAAAACTTTGCAATGCAGAAAATCTTTAAGCTGCGCCGTGTCGGGAAACACCACGATGGAGAAAGTCCTTAAGCCCGGCCGAAGGCCGGCAGTCCACGAAAACTTTATTAGACAAGAAAACTTTGCAATGCAGAAAATCTTTATTAAGCTGTGCCGTGTCGGGAAACACCATGGTGGAGAAAATCTTTAAGCCATGAAAACTTTATTAGACAAGAAAACTTTGCAATGCAGAAAATCTTTATTAAGCTGCGCCGTGTCGGAAAACACCATGGTGGAGAAAATCCTTAAGCCCGGCCGAAGGCCGGCAGTCCATGAAAACTTTATTAGACAAGAAAACTTTGCAATGCAGAAAATCTTTATTAAGCTGCGCCGTGTCGGGAAAAGTCCACGAAAACTTTATTAGACAAGAAAACTTTGCAATGCAGAAAATCTTTAAGCTGCGCCGTGTCGGGAAACACCACGATGGAGAAAGTCCTTAAGCCCGGCCGAAGGCCGGCAGTCCACGAAAACTTTTTTAGACAAGAAAACTTTGCAATGCAGAAAATCTTTAAGCTGCGCCGTGTCGGGAAACACCACGATGGAGAAAGTTCTTAAGCCCGGCCGAAGGCCGGCAGTCCATGAAAACTTTATTAGACAAGAAAACTTTGCAATGCAGAAAATCTTTATTAAGCTGCGCCGTGTCGGGAAACACCATGGTGGAGAAAATCCTTAAGCCCGGCCGAAGGCCGGCAGTCCATGAAAACTTTATTAGACAAGAAAACTTTGCAATGCAGAAAATCTTTATTAAGCTGCGCCGTGTCGGAAAACACCATGGTGGAGAAAATGCTTAAGCCCGGCCAAAGGCCGGCAGTCCATGAAAACTTTATTAGACAAGAAAACTTTGCAATGCAGAAAATCTTTAATAAGCTGCGCCGTGTCGGGAAACACCATGGTGGAGAAAATCCTTAAGCCCGGCCGAAGACCGGCAGTCCACGAAAACTTTATTAGACAAGAAAACTGCAATGCAGAAAACCTAATCATAGCAAATTTATATCAAAAAATCTATTTATATTTTAAATGCTAAACTTATCTATGTATATAATACTAATTTATCCTTGTAAATACTTACATAGTTACATTTTTTCTCCTTACAATATATCTTATATTGTCCATGAAGGCTTTCATTGTATTGATATTAATTTTTTTTTTTTTTTTTTATATACAAATTTATTTATTGTATCTTCAAAAATGAACTAACAATAAGTAATCAAATCTTAAATCTAAATATAATTATTTAGGCCCGACCAATATCGGACATAAGCTTAGTGATAGTTATAAATAATACATAAGTAGTGATAATCAAAAAGAAGTATTTTTAAGCAGTCCCATCTGGAGTGTTGGGTATAAGAGCCCTTGTGTCCCTTTTTTTTAAGCGGATGTGTCCAGTAAAGCTCAAAATATTACGGGCAAGCGGATTAGGATGTGACTCGAGTTTAGTTAAATATTTGCCTGCGTATTTTGCAATTTCTTCACTCACTAGTGGCATATTTAAATCACGATGAATATTTGAATTTTTAACGTACCATGGAGCCGATGTTATCAAACGTAAAATTTTGTTTTGCCTTCGTTGGACTCTCTCGACATTTGAAGCTGAAGCAGTGCCCCACAGCTGAATTCCATAGCACCATATTGGCTTCAAAAGCGACTTGTATATCAAAAGTTTGCAGTCTAGGCTGAGTGTTGAATTTCTGCCAATTAACCAATATATTTGAGTCAATTTAAGTTTCATTTGGGTTAACTTAGAGTCAATATGATATTTCCATGTAAGCCTTCGATCAAGGTGTATGCCAAGGTATTTGACTTGAGAATGTTGAGGAATATTTTGATTGTTAATTCGAATGGGGGAACAGGTATCTTTTCTTAGGGTAAACGTTATATGAACACACTTTTGTTCATTGACTTTAATTCTCCATAAGTTCAACCACATTTCAAGCTGGGTAATGTGTGCTTGGAGATTGCGGGATGCCTCATCAGGATTTTTGTGAATACTCAAACAGGCTGTATCATCGGCAAATGTAGAAGTGTGGATGTTATTGCTCACAGGCATATCACAAGTATATATTAGATACAAGACTGGCCCCAGAATACTACCCTGTGGCACACCAGAAGATATAGACTCGGGTACACTCATGAAGTCTCCTTCCACAACGGTAAACTTCCTATCAACAATATAACTTTCCAAAAGCTTTTGTATATTTATTGGTAGGTATGTCTTCAATTTTAAAACTAGGCCTTTGTGCCATACTTTGTCAAATGCCTGAGAAACATCAATAAAAAGGGCAGAACAATACTTCTTTTCTTCAAAAGTCCTCCTTATAATTTGAACCAATCTATGCGTTTGCTCAATAGTGCTATGCTGACTTCTAAAGCCAAATTGATGGTCGGGGATGCACCCAGTATCAGCTAAAATTGTGGACAATTTAGTCATGAGCAGCTTTTCGAAAAGCTTTGAAATTGTTGAAAGTAAGCTTATAGGCCTATATGACTCAGCCTTGGTAAGATCTTTGCCTGGCTTTGGAATCATTTTAATCTTGGCAAGTTTCCAGTTATGTGGAAAATACTGCATTCGTAAAATGGCATTAAAAATAAATAGCAAAATTCTTATTGCAATATGAGGCAAGTTCATCAGCATCTTGTTACTAATGCCATCAATACCTGGAGCTTTCTTAGGGTCGAGTTCAGCAACTATTTTTTGTAGTTAACGCATCTTAAACCTTAAGGGACGAGGGGGTAGAGAGACTACACTCGGTAAATCGGCAGCACCCGTACATGAATTGGGAGTGAATACAGATTTTAAATGCTCAGAAAATAAGTTACCTTTCTCACTATCGCTTCTTGCCCAGCCTCCAGTCGAAGTACGCAATGGTGATTTGAGATCAACGGGTCTTTTAAGATTTCTAGTAGCGCGCCATAAAGAGTAATTAGATGTTGACGTTACATCAAGACCTTATAAATACTTTTCCAGTAATGCAGTCTTTTCCGACGATAGCAGCTCTTTGAGTCGTTTAGTACATTCTTTAAGTCTGATTTTATTTAGGGGTGATCGGTGTTGTTGCCATTCTCTTCTAGCTCTCCTTTTTTCACATACAAGGCGTTCAATTTCCGTAGAATAAATTCTATTAAAGCCAGTCTGCGGATAGGAAGTAGTGGCATGTTCAGCAGCCTGTTTAATATATTCGTTAAGATTGGCAATATTAAATTCAATATCATCAGGTGATCTTAGCTGAATGTTTTCTACGCAGTGACTACTAATATATTTTTTGAATCCTAGCCAGTTGACCCTGTTAATCGTTTTCGCATATGAGTTAGTTAAATCACTCCTTAGTGGGTTGAAAATTGTAACTATTGTGGGAGAGTGATCGGAGGACAGATCTACAGAGCCCTCTACGTGAATTAAGTCCCTATGGATATTTTTCGTGACGCCAAAATCTATAACATCTGGAATTTTTCTTACGTCAGTAGGCCAGTAAGTAGGCTCCCCACTCGAAATGACATCTAAGCCCATTTTTGAAATTGTATTAAACAACGCTCTACCTCTAGGTGTAACAAGACGCGAGCCCCAGTACGTATGTTTTGCATTGTAGTCACCAGCTGCCACGAAACAAGATCCAAGCGATTTGTAGAACTTCTCATACTGATCTTCGGTAACTGAAAATCTGGGAGGTGAGTAAATTGATCATATCACGAAGTTCGCACAAAAATTTTCTACGACAATATTCGTAGCTTGCATATATTCTTCACTAACGTTCTCAAGGATATAGTGCTTGAGTCTTGACTTAATTAGAATTGCTGATCCACCGCATGCTCTCCCTCTCGGGTCCTTTGAATCATATAGAGTGTAACCATTTATTTTAAAGCAGCTTCTCGAAGTCAAGTGAGTCTCAGAGACCATCATTATATCAATATTTTTTTCCGTGAGGAAGAGCTCAAGTTCATTTTTATGTTGGCGAATGCCGTTTGCGTTCCAGAAACATAGTTTTAACGTGTTCATGGTTTGTTGACTAATGCTTGAAGCAGAGTATTCTGCATTCTCAGCATTTCTTGCATCATGCTAGTCATATTTGTTGTAAAGTTGTTTATAGTTAGCACCAGATTCTCAATAGTAGCTTCAAGACGACTAAAGTTAAAGCTAGAGTTTGCATTCGTTAAATTACTTGGCGGTGGAACATTTTGTGTGGGAATAGAACTAGTCTTAGCAGCATCGGCATACGATACACGTGAATTAACTAGTTGGCTAGTTTGAGGCAGAGTGGCGCTATAAGCATTTGCTGATTGAACTGGAGCTAATTTAGATTTTTGACCCATAGCCTGTTTAACGAAAGAATATACACGGCATCCTCTGTAATTAGCGGTGTGATTTTCTCCACAATTACTGCATTTTTTTTCAGCTTGTACTTTTGGCTTGGTACAGTTAGCAGTACCATGCAATTCACCGCAGATAACACAAACTGTAGGTAATTTGCAGTAGGTTTTTGTGTGGCCATATTCTTGGCAATTATGGCACTGTACGGGACCTGAACGCTTACGTGGCTCTTCAACTGTGATTTTTCGGTGTAAAAGGTATTTTAGACTATAAATTGGGTGCGTCTCATTTTTCTTTAACTGTATATCATTCGGCTCCAGTTCAACACGAAATAGAGGCTGGGGAATCTTCTCTCTATTGATTATATTGGTAACAATTTTTACTTTAAATACTTGTTCGATAAGTGCACATTTTACTTCTTCAGGCTCAACATATGAATCTATGCCCTTTAATACTATTTGTAGGCCTTTAGCACTCTTAAGTTGATATGTATAAAAATTTGTTTTATTTTTTTCAAACTCACTAACAATTTTTCGGAAATCTTTTTCATCATATATTTGGATTTTAGTTTCATCAATATTACCTCGTTTAATTGGAATGATGTGAAAAGTATTTTCACCAATGGTCGACAGTAGATTTTTTAGAAGCGCGTTTGAATTTTTTTCTCTCAGATAAATAGGTGGTGGCTTAAAAGACTTTTGCGATGATGCAGCGGGCTTGTCGTTTTTGTCTTGCAATAATGAAAAACGATTTTGACGATTGATAGAAGATGTACTGTTATCCCTAGACATCTTTGGGGCGGATCCAATTTTAGTAGAATTTGGGCTTCGCCCGCGCTTTAAAATGGTTATATATCTGTCCATTCCTACTTGTACCTTTGGTTTTGTACTACTGTTGTCTTCAGTAACAACTTGTTTAATTGTTGACCACGAGCCCGAAGCGGATGATATCGCTGAGTTAAATGTAGAAGTACTAGGCAATAATGTCAACGATTCACTAGTTGGCATTGGACAAAGCGAAGTTGATCGCTGACGAAACTGTGGTTTTGCCGTTAGTAAAAGTCTATTATCAGATTTTTGATTTTTATTAAGAGCTTCAGAACTCACAGCAAGTCTATTATCAGATTTTTTATTTTTATTGTTATCATTATGAGCATCAAAACTCACAGTAAAATAGGCATTTCTGCCGTTAGAACTCACTTCACTATTTTTTTCCTCTGGGGTACTCATAAAGAGTATTCCTCAAGGGTATGTTTGTATGTGTTTTTGTTTACGGTTTTTTTTTGTTTTTGTTATTTCAATATGTAAAAATATTATCAAAGCAAAAAAATGCTTATTTATCAAAGTTAATATGTACTACGAATATTTTTTGTATGCTTTTTTTTTGTTTAGTTTGTATATAAGAAAAATTCCGCTATTACATCTGTTCACTATGAAGGTACAACGAGAACTAGTATTGAATAAATGAATCTGTGGTTATCGTAATTGTGGATTAAGGCAGTCGCCAGGTGCCATAATGAAAATAATTCTCAATCGTTTAATTCTGTCAAGTTCTCTGTTAGATCGAAATACCTTCATCAAATCTGATTACCAATTGAAATAAACTCGTGTTTATCGGAAACAAAGCATGAATAAATGAATCTGTGGTTATCGTAATTGTGGATTAAGGCAGTCGCCAGGTGCCATAATGAAAATAATTCTCAATCGTATTGATATTAATAAATAAATAAAAAAAATAAATCTTTATTAAGCTGCGCCGTGTCGGGAAACACCATGGTGAAAACTTCAGAGGCCAATAACTCGAGAAATAAGGGTCGGAGCTAATCACCCTTATCGTGTTTGGCGCAGGCGTATTTCGACAACTGGCGTATTTGTAGTCGATTTTTTATTATAGTGGTATCGTGTAAAATTTTCGCCTAAAACTATTTTGTAAAAGAGTCATATTGTAATAGATGACTCTATTTTATTTGATTATGAAACAACCTGTGTGCTTTAATTCATCCTCTAAAGACGTAGAAATGTGTGATACAAAAGAATTTCATCTTCTAAGAAAACAATATACATACATACATACATATTTTTCCTATCAAACAGAAAGTAAGTTTACATTTGTTTTTTTTTTTAATTTAGTACATACAAAAATACTTTTTCCCAGATTCATTACTTACATGTATTAGATTAAATAAGAATGGTTTTAATTATGTATTAAAAAAATATCATCCAAATTATACAACCCCCAAAGAAGAACTAACTCTGGTCTATCAAAATTGTTGAAACTATCAGCAACAATGATAATACTTGCCAAAGGCAGTTACCAAAAAAGTGCTGGATATGAGATTTTTGTAAATATTTGTCAGTCCGTGGTGAATTATGAGTTTCACAAATGTATTGAAGCCATGTATAGTGAGCTTTGTCCGAGATGAATTTCCCAAACTTTCATCCAACCCTCATCATTGCGGAATGGAGGTCCAATACTATTTAAATCACAGCAATTTTGTTCCATTCTTGTTACACGTTTATTTTACTTAAGCTTTACGTGTAATTTCCATATTGCAAGCAAGCGACTTGTCTAGAAAAAATATATGAAAAACACTCAAATTTTAGAGTGATTCCTATACAAATTTTCTAGACAAGTCACTTGCCTACATTGTAGAAACTACACATTAGTTATTTTTGTACTAAAATGTATATTATAAACGACAAAATTAACAAAATAATAATAATTTTTTTATTTTGATGATTTTTTCTGTAATGGCGGCAACAAAAATCTTAACGACTGTTTTCGCCACTTTTGACAGGCAATAACGCCAAACGCGGTACTATTTAATCGACTTATTTGTAATAGATTTCATAAAAGTGTCGCATTTACTGGCGTTTTTGCCAACCACGATACCATTTTATAAAAACGCCTAATTTTCGCCACGAAAACGCCAACCACGATAAGGGTGAATTTTTCTACTTAATTTTCTTTCTTATATTGTAAATTTCCTATGAAATAACCTATTTAAAAAAAATTTTGGAAATTATTCGCTGTTTCCTATGAAAAAGTTCAGAGCCCCAAAACTCGGAAAATAGGCTTCGCCGCCAACTTTTTTATTTAATATTTTCTTCTTATTTTTATCACATAGGCTACTTTTTATTTTGTTTGGAGCTGCTTCGCTAAACTGCATTTGTTCCGTTTTTTGTTCTCAAAAACTATAGGTGGGTTAATTTATTAAAAATTGTTACGAGTTTGTAACAATTGTTGCTGGAAAGCCGTGATGCAATATCTTTCTTAGAGGTAGATTCTAGTCCACCCAGTCAGAAAAACCAATCAGCACGACGTTGATACGTTTTTCTGCGGGTGAAACTAACATCAGTACATTGATGCGCATTTCTTTGCACAATTGTTTTGAGAGCGTATTCTTACCAGTAATGTATTTTGAGAATTTTAGGGCTGAATTAACGATTTAAAAGGGCCAAAATACCCTTGATGGGGCCAAGAAGTTTTTTTGTTGTATTTGATTACAATCTTTTTATCTATCTACACACATATATGTATATATATAACGGAATGTGTTTGTTTTTTTGTTTGTTTGTTTGTACATTATAGGAGATCAGAATTCTGGACGAATCTTCCTGAAATTTTCACATTATTTAACTAGGACTCTGGATTGAATTATAGGCTACATCTTTTTCAACCACGTCCAATTTTTTAAATTATGTTAATCCTTCCACATAGAATTTAACAGGTTTTATAGTCAGGGCTATCATGAATAAAATTCCACGTGAAATTTTTCCCAGGGAAAAATTCCAACTAATAGCAAATAATAGGGAAAACAAAAAATTCTAATTGGAAAAGGGAGAAATATCACGTGGAATTTTATTCATGATAGCCCTGAATATTAACGAGCATAACTCCGCCATTTGTGGATAATATTTCAAAATTTTTTGCATATGAACAAGTTAGTAATTTGGTGGGGGTGGGGGGGGGGGCGTTGTGCAAAGTGCTCTCAACAAAAATGTATTATCAAATATTTTTGGCATTTGTGGACCAATTTTCAAAACTCATTGAGCTTATGGTAAAGTATACAATTTTTTTTTGGAAAATTTTTTTGGGGCGGGGGGGAGGAGAAGCAAAGTGCAGGCATGTACGAAGTGAATATCCAGTAAGTTTATCATATCAAAATTTTTTTTCCTATGGAAGAGATCCACTAAATTTTTTGTTTTTGAAATTGGAGAGGGAGGGTGTCGAAAATTTCCCGCCTCAATAATTGATTATCAAATAACTTCGTCATTTGTCGACCAATTTTCAAAATGCTTTTTGCATATGGAAGAGGTTCACTAAGTTTATTTTTAATGGGGGAAGGGCGAAATGTGCCCCCCAAAAAATGGATTATAAAATTACGTCGTTTTTTGACAAATTTTCAAAATTAGTTTTTACTTTGGAATGGATCCGCTAATGGAAATTGTGGAGGGGGAGGAAAGTGCCTGCCACAAAAATTTTGTAAAGTATTGTTGCATAAATATGGGCGGAGTAACAAGACCATATGCCCAACATGTTATTAACAGTTTTTGTGACTAACTATAAACGACCTATGCCTTCACATAGGAAGTAGCAACGTGGTTGTCAACGAAATTCCACAAAAGAACAGCAAGATGATACGGTTATCCGTGGCAGATCAGTCAACCAGTGCGAGCGAGACGAAAAACTCTCGAAGGCCAAACAACACACACAAGCCTGACCGCACTTAAGAAATAATTACGATGACGCGAGAGCTGTTATTTAGCCCAGAACTGCTTAATGACT
This sequence comes from Tachina lurida, assembly GCA_944452675.1. NCBI lineage: Eukaryota > Metazoa > Arthropoda > Insecta > Diptera > Tachinidae > Tachina > Tachina lurida. Next base: position 59,472,600 of record OX101753.1, read on the forward strand.
GTAATGAAAATATATTTTTTATGATCCGAAATTTATTTGCTGGTGGTTCAGCGTTGTCTATATGCATTTCATTGTTGCTGTAACAAATCATTAGTAGACTTCAACCACACATTTTGAATAATCACAAACCACCAGCAAATAAATTTCGGATTAGGGTGGGCTTCTGACAATATGTCGAATAATAAATTTTTTAAATGTTAAATTTAGATTTTATTTTTCATTTTGCTTCATAATTACTTTTATTGTTATCCAATGTATTTCTGATTGTACATATAAAGGTGTAGAAAAAATTTTTTTTTAAATAATATTTACTAAAAATTTTCAACATATTGAATAATTTCCAATAAAAACTAGAAAATTATTTTTCTGTTACGAAATAATTTCATAGCACTAAATAAATATTTTATACCTTCACACTGTTTAATATTTTCCATAGCAAACAGAACAGAAATATTTTTGTATTAATATTTTTCTATACACACAAAATGAAAATAAATCCACAATAATATTTTACACAGTAAACAGATTTCCATTTTGGCATATTAGCGTGTGTGATATTATTGCCACTGCAAAATATAGCACACAAATATTATAAACGACAGCTACTGCAAAATATGCATAGAAAAATATTTCAACTTCGGAAAATGCGTGTTACTATGAAAAATACGATAAATGAAATATGAGAAAATTTAAATATTTGAGAAAAAATTTGTAGATATGCAAATAAGAAATATTGGCATTTTGAAAATATTTTCAAAAAATATGCATATTTATGGCACAAAATATTTTTCTCTCATTATGAAACGTAAATGGAAAAGTGAAATGTTGAAGATTGATGTGAGTGTGGGCATTTTATTATGTGTGTATGTTGTATATTTATGTGTGTACGTGTGTAAATTATAGGGAATCAAGTTACGCAAAGTTTATTATCGTTATTATTATTATTAATAATAATAATAATAATAATAATAATAATAATAATAATAATAATAATAATAATAATAATAATAATTGCTTTTTTAAATGTATTTACTTAGAATGTGTAAGTAATTAAAATGTTCACTAAGGAAATATTTCCTTCTAGGTTGAACAAAATAGGAAAATTACAAGTCTTAAGGCTCAGTTACCCGACTGTAATGTAAAGTAACTGCAACGTAGGAAACAGCTGATCGATACTTTTATATGAAAAGTAGGTTACGTTACATTACATCTCTATAGCCATTTGCATTACTTTTCACATAACAATATCGATCAGCTCTTTCCTACTTTTGCAGTTACTTTACATTACAGTCGGGTAACTGAGCCTTTAAGGTACGGTCACACTTGACAAACATTTGCCCAAAAAAAATCGTAACCAGTAAATACTAGTGAAAAATGTTTTTGATTCAGACACAACGCAACAACGCAATAAAACGTACAAAAACAACAATAATGGTGTTATTGTGTCCAATTTGAAATAAAATCTACTTCTAAACTTAATAAATGGTTTTCCTTACCAAAAAAAAATATATATCACACAGTTTTTGTATAATTTTTATCATTATTGTATAATATTGCTCCTATTGAACACATGTCATTTAAATGGTACTGTCATGCATTAAAAGTTTTGTAAAGAAGCCGTCGTTGAAAGTACATTTAAAAATGCACAAAAATTTTAGCCAAAATTAAAAAAAAAATTTTTAGTGGACGAAAGTAGGTAAATTTTGAAGAAAAATTTTAAAATTATTAGGTTTGAAAGGTTATAGAACTGAAACTTCTGTCTTACATGCTTCGATGTCTTCACAAAGAATAAGTGAAATATTGTTACCTTTAAAATAAGTATACTCCGATCAAAATCGGTTAAGCGTATCAAATGCTGTTATCAACCAAGTAAAAACGTATTTTTGAATCATGCCATTTTATAGCCAAAAACCTTTATCGATTTTGAGCGACCCCTAAACCTTGATCAATTTTCATGTTTAATATACCAACATTTTTGGTTTTTTAAATAAAATTAGAAAACAACTTGTGCCGTTGACATGAAAAAAATTTTTTTGTGGAATGGTCTAATATACATACATACATACAATTGTATATACATATATTAAATGTGATTTTAACATTTTCGTTGCTCGGACAGCGTAGCGAAAATAATAGGGTTCCTTTCACCTTTGGTGTACGGAACCCTAAAAAGGTTAAATTTTCCAGCTGTGGAGCTGTGGTTTTTATTTTTACAATAGGTTTGTTTCTTTACTTTTTGGGTAAAGTTCGGTAAAATGAGAGGAAACTATAATTTCGCTCAATAATACACAAAAATGCACAAAAGTACGGGAACGCGAAAAACCAACATTTTAACAAGAAAATAAACGTCAATGCATGTATGCATATATGTACATACATACGTATGCACATAACTAAACACATACTTTTGTACATACACACGCACGTATTTACTTACAAGATTCAGCATACTTACATAGGTTTTTTATCTTAATTTCATATAAAAACTTATAAAACATTGTTCACCACTAGTTTCTAAACATTTTTTCATACATTTGTTCATTTGTTTAGTTTTTAGGTAAATGTAATTTTTCTTTGTAATTGTTTATTTTTCAAACAGCTGATTGATTTTGTGTTTGCCCAAACTAGCACGAAGAAAAAGTACGGGCTGTTTCGTGCAAGAAGAAGAACATTACTCTCACAAAACTCTCTCATTTACCCAATTTTCGAGTACGGGAACGCTTTTCGTGCAAATTGGGATCCCGCGGGATCCCAATGTAGAGTAAAGAAACGCACCTAATTTTCTATACCCAACTTTTATTTCCAAAACATAAAATATATTTATAAATAAAAATATAAAAAAAATTATTAGACCTAGTTAATTTTATATATCACACTTTTAAGAATTTAAGATATTTTAAATTTATAGATAAAAAGGAAAAAATAGTTTTAGTAGGTTATTTTTACATAACATATGCTGATTTATGTGAATGCCTGCCTGTTATGTAAAATAAAACTAAATCAGCATAACCCTGGAAACGTCTTTTTGATTTTTTTAATTTTTTTTTATATTTTTAATACATAATAATTTATTCGGACAGTAGTTAAGCAGCTCTGGGTCGAAGAACATCATTTTGCGTCATCGTAATTATTTCTTAAGTGCGGTCAGGCTTAGTTCTTCGAGAGTTTTTCGTCTCGCTCTTGCGGTTTTTTGTGGAATTTCTTTAACAACCACGTTGATACTTCCTATGTGAAGGCATAGGTCGTACAGTCAGTCACGGAACTTTTTTGAAAATACTGTTAATAACATCTTGGGCATATGATCTAGTTACTCCGCCCAAATTTGTGCAACACCATACTATGCAAATTTACTTTGTATAGTATGTTTAATAAATAAATAAATAAATAAATAATTTATTCGTACTGAAATTGTTGCGGGAAGATTGATACCTCAGAGGAGGAAAGTATATACTTCCAATAAAAATAAAAAAACAAAATGTCAAAATTTTTTTTTGATGATTTTACCCACTAACAATTGTTTCGATGTTCCACCTTTTCTAAGAGAATATAATAAAACGCTAGCATATAGTAGCTAATATTGGCAAGTTCATGTTTATGTTTTTTTTTTGTCAGCAGTAATTTATTTTTTTTCTTTCGCAGTTTGTTTTTTTTTTTCTGCAGAATTATTTATTGTCCAGGAGTTTGTAGTGTATAAGAAAATAAAAAAAAAAAACAATAATAATGGAAACATATGGAATACACATGGTACGGTTACCAGCACTGCGTGTTAGTGTAATTCATAGCAACGTATGTGGATTGCAAGTTGCAGGGTTGTATGTCCAATTCAAGACCGGGTGTAACGACATGAAAAAAATGTTTAAAATAAAATAGTAGGAAAATGAATGAAAATATATTAACTGTCCAAATTTTATGAACTCCTGTGAGATGGAAATAAGCAATCTGATTAGAGAAATGATAAAACCAACTTAAATATTGATTGGAAAATATATAGGATACATGTATTCCGTATGTAGAAGAATCCAAAGAAAAAATCTATGCATAGGTAATTAAGTGTTCTTTAAAAACATTTTTTTTTAAAACGGTTATAAATATAAAAAAAGAAATAACTTAAGTAGCGGATTCGAAAGATCTAGAATAAATCATAAATGACAGAAAAAAAAAAGATGGCAGATTCGGCGGGAGAAAAAAACTAATGGAAAATGGAAATATATGGAAAATCCAAAAGGAAAATATATAGGTTGGATGTAGGCGATTTAAGACGAGGGAATCATTTATAATAAAGTGTTTGTACTAGTAACCTCGTGACATATAAAAAAAAAAAAAAAAATAACGTAGAGAAAGTTCATTTGCTGTAATTTGGGTAATATGTACGTATATGTAAATAAACTCAAAGAAGTGACTAGTGGAGATATAATTAGCCAAGCAAATGGAGTTATAAAAAAATAAAAGGAACGGTTGTGCAAGAAAAAAAAAAGTAAGCAGTAATAATTAAGATTCATTTATATGTAGTGGATGAGTAAATTATATTTGAAAAAAAAAATTTTTTATTGAATATCTATAGCTGGTTTTGATAAAAAGATTGAGTTGAAGTTGAAAGGAAAATAAATCCAACTGTCCAGGAAGAAAAAACGCCTAAAAGTATAGCGAGTAAAACAACAGGACAAGTATTTCAACAAATCGAATGAGGTTACTAAAGCTGAAACCAGGTAACAAGTACCTTGCATAACACTAATAAAAATATACGAAATGAGGGAAGTGATGTAAAATAAAACACGAAAAATTATATAAGTCCCTAGAAGATCATATTAAAGGTTTATATTTATAAAAGCCAAAATAATTAAATCGAAAGTAATTTGTATAAAGAAATGTCCCAAGAATTTAGCCACGACTGTAGTATAACATAAAAGAATATTCTATTTTTATAGTATAGTAGTGTTTGTCTTAGCTTTGCTATAATTATAAAATCAGCGTTATTTGATTTGAATTTTATTTTAGTAATATAGTTCGCGAGTGGAAAAAAACCACAAAATTTATTGCTTTCCTAAAAATTTTAAAAAGGGGTTCAAATCAAAAGAAATCAAGAACCATAAGAAAATAAGGAATTTGTATTGCAAATGATAGAAAGGAAAATACTAACCTTAGGGAGCTCTCTCAGGATAGGAAAAAATTAAAGAATTAGAATTTGTAGAAAATTGGAAAGTGTTTGATATGGGCCACTCGATAAACGTGGAAAGCAAGAAAGGAAATTAGAATTGCGAAAGAAACAAAATTTTATATTACAAATGAAATAACGCCTAAAATTAAAATAATATAGTAAAATTAAAATTTGAATATATAAAGAAAATTTTGTAACCCATTAGGAAATAAGTTAAACCCAGATTATAGTTTTATTTGTATTTATAAAAGAAAAAAAAAAACAAAAAAATTAGCTAGCATAAGTTTAAATTATATATAAAAAAAAAAAATAAAACAGTGTAAAAAAATTATCTGAAAAGAAAGAAAAAAGATGATGAGTATGGAATAAAAACAAAAAGGTATGGCATGGAAGTAAGTTGATGTAGGAAGAAGAGTGGTCCAGTATAGGGTCACAAAAAAAAAATTATTTGTTGAGGATCTAATTGTGACATGGTTGGGTGGGCATGTTCTGGGGATAACACCTGCCTCAGAAAAATATTAAAAAAGGTATCATTGGTGAAGTACGTGTGTGTGTGTTGAATGTAAATATTGGTTATAGTTTTTTTTTATTAAATTTTTATGAACAGTGTACCCAATGGGAGGGTTGGAACCTGCTGGGATATGTTCACCGTGTCAGAGTTAGTCGAAAAACCCATTGGTCTCTACGGCTGTTACATAAATGGCGCCCAAACTCAAAAAGCAGTTTTGATGCTAAGCAGCACCAAACGGAAGTAATTAGAAATAGCATGAATTTCAGCGAATCATGCGGAAATAGTCCACTAGTTTGATGTGAAATAGCCCTACAGAATTTTAGTTACCTAAAACTGAACTTGATTTAAATTCTATAGCCCTTATGACTTACATAAAGGTAGTATGGAAGAGGTTAAGATTTGGTAAAAGGGTAAACTAGGATACTAATTAATACATTTTAGTAAGATACCAATAACTTAGGAAACGTAAAGTAATTGTTTCATTAATTGTATTGGGATCGATCTTTTATTTTTCCTTATATGTATTGTATATAGTTTCAGCTTATAGCACAATGGTGTAAAATTAGGATGGCAAGGCGATAACCGCTTGTGAAAATGTGAAAAAACACAAGGTCAGTCGTATCACTAGTCATTCGAATACCTCCCATAATCTCAGGATTCAAAAACTGTAATCGTGATCGTATGGGGGAAATACATTTGATTAGCTTAAGTTTGTTTTACGTACTACCGTGATACCATTGTTTAGTTTTTTGTTATAAGAGACCACTTCTACTGCAGATACTTTATTTTCATGCCAAGCCAAAAAGGAGAAAATTATATAAACTAAAAGTTTTTCAACAAATATTAAAGTTCGTTCGAAATATAACTAAGTGTCCAATTAACCTGGTTAAATAAATTTATTGTATTAAATAGTATTTTTTTGTGTAGATTAAAATATATTTAGAAAATAAGTAAAGCCGACAGGTAATGTCAAAAAATTCAGCCGAAAGAGAATCGAGAAAGAGAAATAGGCAAGTAGAGTTTGATTTAAATAGATCTACCCCTTTTGTTTTTGATAAAGCATATAAATCAAATACCCCCAGTAGGAAAAGAAGTGTTAGCAGGAATATAAATTTCGAGATGAGTCAGGGGAAAGAAAATAACTATCCGCAAATATTTGATAAATCCCAAACGATTAATGCTAATCAGCCTAGTACTAGTGAGAATGCGCGTAGGGAATATGAGGCAAATAGGGCAAAACAACAAGATCAATTGGCCAAAGAGGCACCTAATAAAAATTTGTTAGAGCAAGACGTTTCCGCGCAAGTAGGTGATATGAAAAGGCAAATGGCAGAGTTGACTGCAGCTGTCAGCAAAATTAGTCTCGTTCTTCAGCATACTCAGCAAGAGAATAAAAAACTGAGAGACGAGATAGTGCCAAGCCTAGATAGAAACCGAAATTGCTACGTAGAAGATATATCGCCAAGGAACTCTGTTAGATCATCAATTGTATCAAACGAAAGTGTTGCTATTGGACATTCTAAAAGTTACCAGGGTATGAGAATTGACAAATGGGGCCTGGAATTCGATGGCAATACCAATAAATTGGCGGTGGAAGATTTTGTGTTCCGTATTGAGAGGTTGCAGAAACAGTACGCCGTGTCGTGGAAAGAAGTTCTGGATAATTTTCACCTCTTTGTCAAAGGAGTAGCCGAGAAATGGTTCTGGCTTTATATTCAAACAAATTATGTGACAGAATGGAGCACTTTGAAGCAGGCCTTGCTGAAACAGTATCAGAGTACCAGATCCAGTTTTGAGCTATTAAGTGAAATGGTTGAACGGAAACAACAGCCTGGAGAGCATATTGATGCATTTTTCTTTGCGATGACTCAAATGCGATCTCGATTGGAGATATCTATGCCTGAAAGGGAAATGATTAAGATGGTTAAGAAAAATCTAAGGGATGATATAAGGAGTAGAGTTTACCCGATAGCTGTGAGTTCTGTTGAGGAATTAAGACAGGAGTGCGTAGAAGCAGAAAAAGTATTTTGCAGAAAAGAACCGAAAAATATTATGGCGTCCGCACCCACTAATCGGTATACTAGGCAAGTCCATGAGATTGTTGATAAAAGGACAGATATTCCCATGGACATGACTGAAGCATGTGAAGAAATATCGGCGCTAGAAGCCGTTAGAGTGGAAAATCCTGTTTCGGCCAAAGCGCTAATTTGCTGGAATTGTCATCAGCCAGGCCACATGTTCACACATTGCCCTTCAACCACAAGATCATTATTTTGTTATCGGTGTGGGAAAGCTGACGTTAAATCACCAAATTGCAGCAATTGCCTAAATAGAAATTTTGCCAGGAGCGAAATCTCAGCGGGGAGCTTTCGATCCATAGAAAACCCGCACACAGAATAGCTCTAAAAGAAAACAAAATAAATTTATTAAAGACAGTGCAAAATTTTAATAAATTTAGTCCACAAATGCGTCATACGTATACGCTGGAGGAGCGTCAAGATAATTATGAAAAGGTTAGGGGCAGAATATTTAATGAAGCATCAAAAGTCAGAAGTATAGTTTCGAATAGAATTAGAAAATTAAGAAGTAAATTTGCTGAAAAAAGGAAGACTAGGAAATTGGTATTAGAAACAATAAAAACAGTAGATAAAAGAAATGATCCTCGTATTTTCGCCGAAATCTGTATAAATAACACAGTGATTAGAGGCCTATTAGACACAGGGGCATCTATTAGCTTATTAGGAAAAGGTTGCCGTGAATTAATAGATAAATTAAAAGTTAGTTTTAAGCCAGTATTTTCAGTCGTTTCAACTGCTGCAGGAAAGGAACATAGATTATTAGGTAAAGTAGAATTAGATGTTACGTTTAAGGAGAGAACCGAACCTATGGTGTTTTATTTGTGCCCAGATCTCGAGCAAGATGCTTATTTAGGAGTAGATTTTTGGAAGGTTTTCAACCTAGCGCCGGAAGTTTTCGGTGTGGAAGAAATAAATGTCGAAAATATACAGGAATATTTTTGTTTAAGTAACCACAAGGTAAATCCACATAACCTGAATGAGAAACAGCAAGAAGATCTGAATAAAGTCATTGATATGTTTCCATTCGAAAAGGAAGGATTGGGCTGCACTCCTCTGGAAAAACATGCAATTAAATTAGTGGATAATGCGGAACCTTTTAAGGATAGACATTATCCCATGTCACCTGCGGTACAAGAAATAGTATATAAGGAAATAGACACAATGTTAGCGTTAAACGTCATAGAAGAGAGCGAGAGCCCGTGGTCAAATAGAACAACAATAGTGCGGAAGCCAGGGAAAAATAGGTTTTGCCTGGATGCAAGAAAGCTGAATAAAATTACCATCAAGGATGCTTACCCTCTTCAAAATATTGATGGAATTTTAAGTCGAATTGACGAGACTTTCTATATAAGCAGCGTAGATTTAAAATATGCTTTCTGGCAAATAGAGCTTGAGCAAGAGTGTAGGCCCTATACTGCGTTCACCGTAGCAGGTCGGCCACTTTACCAATTTCGCGTAATGCCTTTCGGTCTGTGTAACGCGGCCCCACGACTCTGTAGACTTATGGATAAGGTCATACCACAAAAATTGAAGGAAAATGTATTCATATATTTAGATGACCTCCTGGTAATCTCCGATACTTATGAAAAACATTTGAAGATTCTGGCAGAAGTTGCATCATGCCTGAGAAGAGCTAACTTGACAATCGGGCTACAAAAATCTCAATTCTGTTTTCAACAATTGAAGTACCTGGGGTTCATCATAGGTGGTGGTTGCTTAAGAACAGATCCGGAAAAAGTAAAAGCCATTCGAGAGATAAGAATACCAAAATCACCTCGAGAGGTGCGCAGCTTTTTAGGCACTGCCGGTTGGTACCGACGGTTTATAAAAGACTTTGCATCAATATCTGCACCGCTAACAGACAGACTGAAAAAGACAAAAAGGTTTGAAATGACTCCTGATGCCATCGAGGCTTTCGAAAAACTGAAGCAAGCGTTAACATCAGCACCAGTACTAAGACATCCTGATTTTTCCAAGCGATTCTGGATTCAGTGCGATGCATGTGAATATGGAATCGGTGCTGTATTAATTATATCAAATAAGCGAAAATAACGAAGAACACCCTATAGCATTTTATAGCCAAAAGCTTAATACCTGTCAGAAAAACTATAGTGTGACTGAAAAGGAGTGTTTGGCGGCAGTCATGGCTGTGAAGAGATTCCGCCCATATGTCGAATTAATGCCCTTCACTATAGTTACAGACCATGCTAGCCTGAAGTGGCTAATGCAATTGAAGGATTTGACTGGAAGATTGGCCCGATGGTCGTTACAATTACAAGCGTTTGATTTTGAAATTATACATAGAAAAGGATCGGAAAATATAGTAGCAGATACACTTTCTAGAATGTGCGAAGAAGAAATACAAGTGGAAGAGATAAATCTCGAAGATCTGCTCGGATTCGAAACAACTGAGTTCCAAAGTGACGAATATCTGGAGCTAATAGAACACATCAACAAAAATAGTACCAGCTTACCAGATTTAAAAGTGGAAGATGGCTTAGTATTCAAAAAGGATGACTTCGACAGAGGTGAGGAAACCGATCACCAGTGGAAGCTTTGGATTCCAGCCAATATTACACATGAGATGATAGAGAAAGCACACAACAGTTTGACCGCAGCGCACGGCGGAGGGTTAAAAACCCTAGAGCGTTTGAAAAGATTTTTTTACTGGCCAAAGATGTCGACCCAGGTAAAAGCATTCGTGCAGAAATGTCAGACCTGTAAGGAAATAAAGCTATCCAACCAAAATCTTTGCCAAGGGATCGGGAATCAAGTCATTACTGATAGGCCATTCCAGAAATTATACTTAGACTTTTTAGGGAAATATCCCAGATCAAAAAGTGGTAACTGCTATGTGTTTATTGTTCTCGACCATTTTTCCAAATATACTTTTCTAAAAGCCATGAAAGAAGGTACAGCTGGAAATGTTGTGGAGTTTTTAACACACGAGGTATTTCACAAATTTGGCGTACCAGAGGTAATACATACGGATAATGGGGTTCAATTTACGTCCAAGATTTTTCAAAATTTAATTAATAGCTACAACATACAACACATTAAAACACCTGTTTATCAACCAAGTAGTAATGCATCTGAAAGAGTGAACCAGAGTATTTTATCGGCAATAAGGGCGTACTTGAAAGAAGATCACCGAGACTGGGATCTCTATTTATCAGAAATTGACTGCTCACTGAGAAATTCGTTCCACAGTGCAATAGGTTTTACACCTTTCTTCGCCTTATTTGGATACCACATGTATACAAGTGGAGCAGACTACAAATTGGGCAGAAAGTTACAGTCCATAACAGACCACCGAATTGTTTCAAAGCCAAATGAAAAACTAGAGCAAATTAGAGAGCAAATTAAGGAAAATATGACAAAAGCTTATGAAAGGAGTGCCGCTACATATAAAAAGAGAGCCAGAATGATAAAATTTGTGCCTGGGCAGGAGGTCTACCGCAGAAATATGGTACAGAGTAATTTTGGAAAATGCCTGAATGCAAAATTCTGCCGAAAATTTCTGAAGTGTAGGGTGGTCCGACCTGTGGGTAACCAGATGTATGAGTTAGAGACGTTAGAAGGAAAGAAAATAGGGGTATATCACGTCAAGGATATTAAAATATGAATTGCTAAATCGAAAGTAATTTACTGAGTGTAACTCGAAAATAAGTGCAATAATAGGAAATAAGGTAGTAATTATTTTATTTTCTTATACAACAAATAAATGTTAATTGTGCTGTCCTTTTATTTGTATTTTTATTTAGCAATTACCCTTTAATATCTGTGATAAACTATTCAAAGACCTGTGATGTAGATTAGTGACTGAGTAAGAAATTTAGACCATTTAGTAAGAGTACCTGATTTCCGGCTGTGATATTAAATATTTACTGTGACGTCCCGCTTTTTTTATATAAAAAAAAAAAAAAAAAAAAAATGTTGCATATTTTGGAAGGCAGCATCTGTCAGCAAGAGTTGGCAGGAAGCAGAACTGAAAAAAAAAACACAAAAGGCAAACAAAGTAAACTCTTACGCGTATAGTAATAATAGCAGGTATACTTCCCGTAACGACAGCAACAGCAGAAAAAAAAGAAATCACGAAAGATGTTATTTGATCGTTATTTTACTTAAATAAAATATCTCTAGATCCTTTGTAGTCAGTATAATAAAGGATTCTGAGAGAATGCTCCACGTCCATAGAGCTACCCTATCATATGGAAGGAGAGATAGAGGCGTAACCGATCCTAAACAAAAGATAAGAAAATAATTTAGTACGAAAATTAATAATAAATATGACGAAATAGTAAATGAATAAGTTTAATGACACAATACCTGATTAAATTGAAAACTTTAGCCTCAGAGCAAATTTGTAGGCGTTCGATTTAGATTTATCCTCACTTCAAGTGACTAATTGGTGAAAACAAACCAATTCCAGGAAAATGACTTATTATCTTTTGATCGAACAGGATGCCACTATGGTTTTCTTTCCGTAAGAAAATTTAAAAAGTAGGCTCAAGCTCTTATGGGATAGGTTTATGACGAAAAACAAAAATTGTACTCACCTGCAAAGCCCGGCTAGATGTAAGTAGAGTATGAGACTCTGTCAGGGTCATGAGAGTTCCCCACGTTGGGCAATTAAAGCGAAATTTCCGCACACCGTCTCCGACATCGAATTCTTGTTGGACACGGAGTTTTGTTGCGGGAAGATTGATACCTCAGAGGAGGAAAGTATATACTTCCAATAAAAATAAAAAAACAAAATGTCAAAATTTTTTTTTGATGATTTTACCCACTAACAATTGTTTCGATGTTCCACCTTTTCTAAGAGAATATAATAAAACGCTAGCATATAGTAGCTAATATTGGCAAGTTCATGTTTATGTTTTTTTTTTGTCAGCAGTAATTTATTTTTTTTCTTTCGCAGTTTGTTTTTTTTTTTCTGCAGAATTATTTATTGTCCAGGAGTTTGTAGTGTATAAGAAAATAAAAAAAAAAAACAATAATAATGGAAACATATGGAATACACATGGTACGGTTACCAGCACTGCGTGTTAGTGTAATTCATAGCAACGTATGTGGATTGCAAGTTGCAGGGTTGTATGTCCAATTCAAGACCGGGTGTAACGACATGAAAAAAATGTTTAAAATAAAATAGTAGGAAAATGAATGAAAATATATTAACTGTCCAAATTTTATGAACTCCTGTGAGATGGAAATAAGCAATCTGATTAGAGAAATGATAAAACCAACTTAAATATTGATTGGAAAATATATAGGATACATGTATTCCGTATGTAGAAGAATCCAAAGAAAAAATCTATGCATAGGTAATTAAGTGTTCTTTAAAAACATTTTTTTTTAAAACGGTTATAAATATAAAAAAAGAAATAACTTAAGTAGCGGATTCGAAAGATCTAGAATAAATCATAAATGACAGAAAAAAAAAAGATGGCAGATTCGGCGGGAGAAAAAAACTAATGGAAAATGGAAATATATGGAAAATCCAAAAGGAAAATATATAGGTTGGATGTAGGCGATTTAAGACGAGGGAATCATTTATAATAAAGTGTTTGTACTAGTAACCTCGTGACATATAAAAAAAAAAAAAAAAATAACGTAGAGAAAGTTCATTTGCTGTAATTTGGGTAATATGTACGTATATGTAAATAAACTCAAAGAAGTGACTAGTGGAGATATAATTAGCCAAGCAAATGGAGTTATAAAAAAATAAAAGGAACGGTTGTGCAAGAAAAAAAAAAGTAAGCAGTAATAATTAAGATTCATTTATATGTAGTGGATGAGTAAATTATATTTAAAAAAAAAAATTTTTTTATTGAATATCTATAGCTGGTTTTGATAAAAAGATTGAGTTGAAGTTGAAAGGAAAATAAATCCAACTGTCCAGGAAGAAAAAACGCCTAAAAGTATAGCGAGTAAAACAACAGGACAAGTATTTCAACAAATCGAATGAGGTTACTAAAGCTGAAACCAGGTAACAAGTACCTTGCATAACACTAATAAAAATATACGAAATGAGGGAAGTGATGTAAAATAAAACACGAAAAATTATATAAGTCCCTAGAAGATCATATTAAAGGTTTATATTTATAAAAGCCAAAATAATTAAATCGAAAGTAATTTGTATAAAGAAATGTCCCAAGAATTTAGCCACGACTGTAGTATAACATAAAAGAATATTCTATTTTTATAGTATAGTAGTGTTTGTCTTAGCTTTGCTATAATTATAAAATCAGCGTTATTTGATTTGAATTTTATTTTAGTAATATAGTTCGCGAGTGGAAAAAAACCACAAAATTTATTGCTTTCCTAAAAATTTTAAAAAGGGGTTCAAATCAAAAGAAATCAAGAACCATAAGAAAATAAGGAATTTGTATTGCAAATGATAGAAAGGAAAATACTAACCTTAGGGAGCTCTCTCAGGATAGGAAAAAATTAAAGAATTAAAATTTGTAGAAAATTGGAAAGTGTTTGATATGGGCCACTCGATAAACGTGGAAAGCAAGAAAGGAAATTAGAATTGCGAAAGAAACAAAATTTTATATTACAAATGAAATAACGCCTAAAATTAAAATAATATAGTAAAATTAAAATTTGAATATATAAAGAAAATTTTGTAACCCATTAGGAAATAAGTTAAACCCAGATTATAGTTTTATTTGTATTTATAAAAGAAAAAAAAAAACAAAAAAATTAGCTAGCATAAGTTTAAATTATATATAAAAAAAAAAAAAAAAACAGTGTAAAAAAATTATCTGAAAAGAAAGAAAAAAGATGATGAGTATGGAATAAAAACAAAAAGGTATGGCATGGAAGTAAGTTGATGTAGGAAGAAGAGTGGTCCAGTATAGGGTCACAAAAAAAAAATTATTTGTTGAGGATCTAATTGTGACATGGTTGGGTGGGCATGTTCTGGGGATAACACCTGCCTCAGAAAAATATTAAAAAAGGTATCATTGGTGAAGTACGTGTGTGTGTGTTGAATGTAAATATTGGTTATAGTTTTTTTTTATTTAATTTTTATGAACAGTGTACCCAATGGGAGGGTTGGAACCTGCTGGGATATGTTCACCGTGTCAGAGTTAGTCGAAAAACCCATTGGTCTCTACGGCTGTTACAAAATATAAAATAAGTTTATTTAACAAAAAAATTAAAAAAATTGTGTTATCTAGTTACTTTTATATGGCAAAATCAAGTTTTAGTTTTCCAGCTCTGCAACCGTCTGCTGGATTTCGCTGAAATTCAATACCAATCTATTTTGGACCATTTCTGATACACCATTCCACGACCGAAGTCTCTAGCTTTTTTGGGAGCTTCGGAAAACTGATTTCACGTACACTAGACGGACATCGCTTATTCGTATTTCCTATTCATAAGGATCCAGAATATTAATCAGAAATAATTTCTTAATCAGGCTTGAGTTCAGTAATTTCAATTCTTATTGAATGAAATATTTTTATTAATTAATGTGAGTATCTAAAGAAGAGAAGAAAAATTAAACTAGACTTTATAGCTGGGGGAAATACCGATATTTTTCTGTGCAGCCACGCACTTCATCAGCACCCATGTCTATCTACTGGGGTAGAGATTATTATTAACATCAGCTATTTAACTTAAATTTCTATGAAATGGAATATGAGAATTGATTGTGTATACAATTATTGATTTGCCTTTGGCAAACACATTTGTAAGTATCACTATTCATTTTCTGTTTTTCCATATTCTATTTAGGTTAGCACGAAGTTACTTGAAAATACAAGAAAGGTGTTCTGCACACATAACTTTTTGAATTTTTGTGATTTTAAATCGGTCACCTAAATGCCTGCCGATTTGAAATCACCTGGTTATTTTTTCAATCACTTTATTTTGAAATTCTCAATAGATTAATTAAATGAATAACTTAATATCTTCTTTATTGATTTTTATAGTAAAATGAGCAATTTTCTACGAAAGAATTTATGAAATTATGAAAAAATTTAAAACTCTTAACTTTGCAAAAATGTTGTTATTTGCTTTGTGATTTACATTTGTGATATTGCATTTACAAAACAAAACGTCAGCTGTTTTCTTCTATTTTTAAAGAGTAAAATCACACAGAAAATTTAAAACTTTTGTGATATTCAAAACACCATCAAATCACAATTTAGATTTTAAAATCACAAGTGATTTGAAAACTTGTGATTTCCAGAACATGCCTGTATAAGATGGCGGCGAAAACTCAGCGCCCAAGTAAACAGTATGTAGTAAGAAATGAAGTTGACTCTTCCTTGTTTTATTGCTATTTTCACTGAATACATATTTTTGTTTTGTTTTTAAGTTTTTGTATGCATAAATTTCTGTGGCAATATATAATAATGGCTTAAGTTGACATAAGTGCTTTTTCATTTTATTACATATTCTTATTCTCTTCTTCAAGATCTATCATTTAAACTAAACCCATTTATATTTTAACTTAAGTCTTCTTGGAAAATAATACATAAGCCATAACATCTTAACTCAACTTAATTTTTGTAAGGTAGCTACATCAATATTAAAATATTTGAGCATCAAAACTTGTATACACTTGAGTTCAATAACTCAATAATAACGACTCGTCTAGAAAATTTGTATGAAAGTCACTCAAGAAAATGAATGCTTTCCATGTAAATTTTATACTCAAGTCGACCGTCTGGTTTGTAGAAACAGCGAGTTATATTTAACTAACTCCCTGTTTCTACAACGCAGACGGTTGACTTGAGTATAAAATTTGTATGGAAAGCACTCATCTTTTTGAGTGATTTTCATACCAGCACATAACCCTCCGTTGTCACATGCAAGTGCAAGTGAAAAAAACTCAATACACTCACATTTTTTTACTAACACTGCCACACTTTTGCCACTTGCGAGTCAGCTTGCAATGAAATTTTGTAGCAAATAAATTTTTAGATTTGTCGCAAGTAAAGTGACAAAAAGAAAAACAGTGTTGCCGAGTAATGAGTTATTTCATTAATTTGGTTAATATTATAGCTAATTCTTTGTATATATAAAAATGATATTGAGAAATTACACAAAGGCTAATTTTACAGCTAAGTTTGATCATAAATTTCATGTTTTAATGAAAGAAATATATTCACAATCAATTAAAGTAAAATATTGAATACTTGGCAACACTGCACTAACTCCAATTCTGCTAGAACTTTACTTGCTGACGACATTTTAAAAATGAACTTGTACTGTGCTGTGTAGCCACTCGAAAAATTTTTGGGTTTTTTTACATTTCTCCTGATTTTCGTTAGTAATATATATACAGTACTTGCAAGTAATTACTGGCATGTGACAACGGGGGTAAGCTTTTACCCTCCGTTGTCACATGCAAGTGCAAGTGAAAAAAACTCAATACACTCACATTTTTTCACTAACACTGCCACACTTTTGCCACTTGCGAGTCAGCTTGCAATGGAATTTTGTAGCAAGTAAATTTTTACACTTGTCGCAAGTAAAGTGACAAAACGAAAAACAGTGTTGCCGAGTAACGACTTATTTCATTAATTTGGTTAATATTATAGCTAATTCTTTGTATATATAAAAATGATATTGAGAAATTACACAAAGGCTAATTTTACAGCTAAGTTTGATCATAAATTTCATGTTTTAATGAAAGAAATATGTTCACAATCAATTAAAGTAAAATATTGAATACTTGGCAACACTGCACTAACTCCAATTCTGCTAGAACTTTACTTGCTGACGACATTTTAAAAATAAACTTGCACCGTGCTGTGTAGCCACTCGAAAAATTTTTGGTTTTTTTTTACATTTCTCCTGATTTTCGTTAGTAATATATATACACTACTTGCAAGTAATTACTGGCATGTGACAACGGGGGGTTAAAAAATTATCTTATTTCAGGTTTTCCGTATTTTTCAATTTAACCTAAAGCACTTATCTCGACTTACTATCAATAAAAACTATTTTGCCTTTCAATATAATAAGTTCACTTTAGTTTTTATTTTTCTGCCAATGGATTTTTTCATAACATCTTAAC